>JAVIAB010000156.1:21701645-22301645 GCA_032433765.1 Megaustenia siamemsis | reverse complement strand
CAGTACATGTTCTAATTATTCTTTGATCTTTGCCTTTAACGTTTATGCCTTCTAAAAATTTTCTTATTTCTTGGTGTTTTAATTTATCAAATGCTTTGGTATAGTCTATGAAACATAGATCTGTTTTCACCTTTCTGGCTTTTTCTATTAAAGATCTTATGATATATATGTCATTATTCATACCTTTACCTCCAAAAAAAAATCCTTTTTCATCACTGATTAGACTGATTTTGTTTGGCACTCTTCGCATGATGATTCCTAATACTATCTTGGACATGTGACTCATAAGCTTATTTGTGGGATGATCATCACATTCAATCGCACCAGATTTCTTTTGGTAAAAAAAAGTAAAGTACCCCTTTTAAGCCAAGTGGCATATAGGGAATATAGTATTAATGACCATAAATTTTACAGACCCTCGGCACATGATTTTTGAGGTAATGTGGTCAATATTATGCCCGTGCCATTTTACTTTCGCAGAAAAAAAATCCGGTACCCATTAATGGCTGGGTGAACCGGAGCCGTCGGTTGGGATCGAACCCAACATCTTGTCCTTTGTAGTCCAGTTTACTAACCACTGAGCTATCGCAGCTCCCCATTTCTTTGGTAAGGCTATGAATATTGATTTTAATAGGCCATCTGGTATATTTCACCTGTTATAGATTTGCATTCACATGCAGCATAAACAAATAAATATTCAGTTAATAAATAATATTCTATACAATAAATAAATATTCAGTAAATATTCAGTTTAACTGTTTAAAACTTGTTTTCTTTGTAATTTTAATTATTCTCTTTATGTCATGTCATTAAACAGTTTTAAAATTCTTCCTTCGACAAGCTTACGAGAACTGAGACTGAGTGATTGCAAAAGTGTAGCTGATCTAGGCATGCAAGAGTGGCCAAATTACATAAGACTCTACGTTACTTTATTGTGGCAAAATGTAAAAAGGTAATGGAGGATTTTACATTCTAATGTCTCTTTATTTTTAAAAGTTGTGGGGTTTTGGGAAAAGTATGTTAGTACTCATATATTTCTATGACTGTCTTGCTTCTAATGCCCTGCAGTGCCATCAGATGGCACCCAGGGTTTTCGGTGTACTTTGTCATATGTCCTTATTCTGGCCGAACTTCTCATTCTTCGCTAAAATTCTACCTTACTCAACTTTGAAGAAAAGTATAAACCCAAGGTAATATAGTAATTATTGAAAAGACACCGCCTTGAAGAAACCAATAGTCCTGAAATTGATGTGAGTAAGTACCATGTTGTACCAGCTCACCAACCACCTGCATTTACAAGTTTAACATCCAAATATTTATAATAGAAAATATTGGTATACGTGTAATGTGTATCATGCTACTTTTATCACCGCAAACATTTGTACTCAGATTTTTTTCTTTAAAATGATTTATTACATTAACTCTTTCCGTATGTTTCACCGCACTGTGCCTATGAACTGAATTTTGCATGTTAATTCATTTTAACCTAGCAGCCATGTGCACAGGGTTCCTCGCCACTCAGGCAGATAACTCCATCTTCAGAGTTACTCATATTTTTTCTGTTGATGTGTAATTGACATTTCAAGCCAGGCCTCACTGTTGAGACCAGGGGTGGTTGCCAAAGAGAGAAATCACAAATAAAAATCCCAACTTGTACAGTCGGATTTGAACTAACAACCTCTCCTCTGTGTCAAGACTGCCATAACTAGAGATTGAAAACTTCCTCTTCAAGCAAATTCCACAGAATTGTGAATTGCTTTAGGCTCGAAACTTTCCACTGTGAGAATTTCAATCACAGCTTATAGTTTCTGACATGTATTCAGTGCATCCACCATTTTGATAACTAATACAAGGAAACATGTGACACCAGACTGTGGAAACTTTTTTTGGAAGAGGGAAAAAAAAAAATGTTGCGTTACATTGGAAACAATACATTTTATAAAATTTGTGCAGTGCAGATACAGACTTTCACAGCTTATCAGTTTAAAATTGTTTCTATAGAGAGCTAAGTATAACTTTTATTTGACATTTTCATTTATGTCATTCATTAAGTGCTGTCTTCGCATCCAAAGTTGGCTAACGTGGCGCATCTTTCTGCTCTGTCTCTTGCTTTGATGATGAAGATTATCATAGACTGATGTGACCATCATTTGATGTTACTTGTCCATATTAGTCTTGGTCTACCTCTCCCTCTTTTACCTTACATTTTCCCTTCCAAGATTACTTTTAGTAGACCATACTGTCTTTTAACATGCCTCAAAAATCTCATTTGTCTTGTTTGAATTGTGTTTAGTAGTTCTCTTTTAATTTTTAGTTGTTTTAAGACTTCATCGTTTGTTTGTCAATCCAAATCATTGGACAGTTATCACCACTATTGTCCAACAAGGAAATAATGCTAGAGACAAAATGAGCACTATACAATACAATCTTCATCCCAACGTTGTGCTACCAATGCCAGACCTGGACCCTAGATGCAAGAACAATGAGAAAAATAACCTCTACTAAGATGAAATGTGTCAGACGAATGACAGGAAACAGTCTGAAAGAAAAGATCAGAAATGAAGAACTGATGAGAAAGCTAGGAATAGCCCCTACCATAGAATATATAAAGAAACAACAGATAAACTTTTGTGGCCGCATGACAAAGCAGAAAAATCAATACACAACACGAGCCTTCAACAAATGTGAGAATACCAGACCCAATGGTCGACCATGGAAAAGATGGATGGATGGAATATTAGAAGCACTAGGAAACATAACAGCAGCCAAGGTGAACAGAAGAGCAAAAGACCGCAAATTATATCTCCCCTTGATGCTGAAAGGCAGATGAGGAAGAAAAGAAGAAGAATCGTTTGTTTTCTTTTCTTTCCTTTCAATTCTTCCTATTATTCTATAAATCCACATCTGAAAAGCTTAAATTTTCTGTTCTGTTTTCTTGTCTAATGTCCATCTTTCAGCACCATACATGAATGTTGAGAAGATATAATATTTTGCTATTCTTAGTTTTAGCCCTGCTTTATTTGTTTTGATGTTAGTATATTTTTTATGATATTAAAATTACTTTTTGCCATTTTCTATTTTTTTTTCCCTTTTAGTTTTACATTTTCCAACACTGGTTATAGTATGTTCAATGTAGTTGTAGCTTTGAACTGTCTTCAGGTGTATATCTTGAAATTTGATATCCACTTGTAGGTTTTGAGTACTTTCTTTGTTTATGATCATAGTTTAGCCTTTTTGATATTCATATCTAATCGATATTTCTTGCTTATGTTTATTTAATTTAGTAATTGATGTAGATCTGCAGGATTTTCTGCTAGTAATACAGTATCATCAGCATATCTTAGGTTACTGACTATCATTCCATTATTGTTTATGCCTGGCATCTTTGTGATGTTTTTAAAGATTTTCTCATTGATTAGTTTGAACAAGCTTGGTGATAGAATTTGTGTCACTGTTAAAATATTTTCATATTTATATATGGCCTGCTTCAAAAATGTATTTACACATCTACCATTTTATGTGAAAAGGTAGTGCAGCATTGCTTGATTCTGGTCACGACTTTTATATAAGTCCTGTTGGTAATAAATAAATATGACCACTAACATCATTATTCCTCCATATATTGAAACAAATGATGTTTAATTTGTACATGTTTACTAGTGTTATGTTTTACAATGTTTAAACATTTAAAGAAAAATATTATAATTGTTGACAGATTTACAAACATTTACATATATAATTGCTCACAAAAAGCCTGTTATAAACTTTTTACAAATTTGTTCATGTTTACCAAGGTATCAGACCAAGGGGTTATTCACATTACTAAGAACTACAACAAGCTATGCTACTTCAACGCTTGGGGCTGTGAGGCTATCTCAGACACTGGGTTAGACTTTCTGGCACAAAATTGCTCAAGACTTTGCTCGTTGGACATAAGCAAATGTGACATAACAGACGATGGACTGTATGCCTTATCTATGCACTGTCCAAATCTACATAAACTTGAGATGAAGTCATGTGAGTAACAACAGACAAAGGAATAGTGATGATTGCTTATTGGTACTCTTCATTTCAGCAGTTGCATGTCCAGGATTGTTGTCCGTCCCCTGATGCATATGCTATGGTTAGAAAGTACTGCAAGAGAGCCATCACAGAACACAAAAATCCAACAATTCTATAAAGCAGCTTTTTATATTAATTTTGTTCTTTTGAGTTGTGTATAACTTTTGTAATAGATGAGGATGTTCTAAAAGAGTAATGAGAGTATTCTAAAAGACTAAAGGGATATTCTGAAAGACTAACAGGGATATCCTGAAAGACTAACGGGGATATTCTGAAAGAGTAATGAGGATATTCTAAAAGAGTAACGAGGGTATTCTAAAAGACTAACAGGGATATTCTGAAAGAGTAGTGGGGATATTCTAAATGAGTAATCCGGATTTTCTAAAAGAGTAATGGGGATATTCTAAAAGAGTAATTAGGATGTTCTAAAAGAGGCCAAATAAAAAATTAAAGCTAATTTCCAACATCAGGAGACATTCATCACTTGGGGTCATGTCAGGAGAAGGGAACATCTGTGATCTTTTGTGTCAACTTGGATATTTTGTGACAGCTGGGTTGCTTTATGACAGCTGTGTTGTTTTGTGACAGAGGGGATATTTTGTGACAGATGGGACATTTTATGACAGCTGGGATGTTTTGTTGCAGCTGGGATGTTTTGTTGCAGCTGGGATGTTTTGTTACAGCTGTAGCATTTTTGACAACTGTACATTATGTTATAGCTGAGATATTTTGTGACAGCTGGAATATTTTGTGACAACTGGGATATTTTATTACTGCTGTGATGTTTTGTGACAACTAAAATACTTTGTGAGAACTGAGATATTTTGTTACAGCTTTAATATTTTGTGACAACTTTAATATTTTGTAACAGATGGCATATTTTGTGAGAACTATATTTTGTGACAGCTGGGATATTTTGTGACAGCTGGGATATTTTGTGACAGCTGGGATATTTTGTGAGAGCTGAGATATTTTGTTACTGCCGGGGTTTTTTGTGTCATCTGGGATATTTTGTGACAGCTGGGCTATTTTGTGACAATTGTGATATTTTGTGACAAATTAGATATTTTGTGACAGCTGTGATACTTTGTTACTGCTGGGATATTTATGTGGCATCTGGGATATTTTGTGATAACTGATATTTTGTGACAGCTGGAAGATTTTGTGACAGCTGGGATATTTTGTTACAGTTGGGATATTTTGCGTGAACTGATATACATTTTGACTGCTGGAATATTTTTTATTACAGCTGGTATATTGTGGTACAGCTGGTATATTTTATGACAAATTGTATATTTTGTTACAGCTGGTATATTTTTTTATGACTGGGATAACATTGTTGCAGCTGGGATATTTTATGACAATTGACATATTTTGTGACAACTGTGATATTTTGTGACAGCTTGAATGTTTTATGACAGCTGGGATATTTTGTTGAAGCTGTAACATTTTGTAACAACTGAGACATTTTGTTACAGCTGAGATATTTTGTGACAACTGGTATATTTTATGAAAACTGAATTACTTTATAACAGCTGTAATATTTTGTGATAATTGAGATATTTTGTGACAGCTGTATAATTTTGTGATAGCTGGGATATTTTGTGACAGATGTATATTTTGTTACTGTTGTGATATTTTATTACTGCTGGGATATTTTGTGACATGTGGGATATTTTATGATAACTGAGATATTTTGTGACAGGTTGAATATTCTGTGACAGCTGGGATATTTTGTGTGAACTGAGATATATTTTGACTGCTGGAATATATTTTATTACATCAGGAATATTTTGGTACCGCTGGTATATTTTGTGACATTGGGGATATTTTGTTACTGCTGAGATATTTTGTTACTGCTGTGCCATTTTGTGATAGCTGGAATATTTTTTTTACCACTGGGATGCTTTTTTGCTTGTGGGATATTTTCTGACAACACAATATGTGTGTTATGGCTTTGATATCTTGTGACAACTGAGATATTTTGTGGCAAATGAGATTTTATGACAGCTGTGATATTTTGTTATTGCTAGTATATTTTGTTACTGTTGGGATATTTTGTTACTGCTGGGACATTTTGTTACTGCTGTGAGATTTTGTGACATCTGAAATATTTTGTAACATCTGGAATATTTTGTTACGACTCTGATAATATATATTTTGGCTGCTGGAATATTTTTTATTACAGCTGGTATATTGTGGTACAGCTGGTATATTTTATGACAAATTGAATATTTTGTAACAGCTGGAATATTTTGTTATGACTGGGATAACATTGTTCCAGCTGGGATATTTTCTGGCAACTGAGATATTTCGCTACAGCTGGGATATTTTGTGTCAACTGATATATTTTGTGACAACAGTAATGTTTCGTGACAGCTTGGATGTTTTATGACAGCTGGGATGTTTTGTTGAAGCTGGGATGTTTTGTTGAAGCTGGGATATTTTGTTACAGCTGTAACATTTTGTAACAAATGAGACATTATGTGACAGCTGTGATATTTTGTGACAGCTGTGATATTTTGTGACAGCTGGGTTATTTTGTGACAGCTGGGATATTATGTTACAACTAGGATATTTTGTGAGAGCTGGGTTATTTTGTGACAACTGGGATATTATGTTAGAACTGGGATATTTTGTAATAGCAGGGATATTTTGTAATAGCAGGGATATTTTGTAATAGCAGGGATATTTTGCTACTGCTGGGATATTTTTTTACTACTGGGATATTTTGTTACTGCTGTGCCAATTTGAGACAGCTGGATGATTTTGTGATAGCTGGGATATTATGTGATAGTTGTATATTTTGTTACTGCTGGGATATATTTTGTTGCTTCTGGGATTTTTTTGTGACATCTGGGAAATTTTATAACTGAGATATTTCATGACAGCTGTGATATTTTGTGACAAATGATATATTATGTGACAGCTGAGATATTTTTTTGCAGCTGGGATATTTTGTGTGAACTGAGATATATTTTGACTGCTGGAATATATTTTATTACATCAGGGATATTTTGGTACAGCTGATATATATTTTATGACAGCCAGGATATTTTGTTACTGCTGGGATATTTTCTTACTGTTGTGACATTTTGTGACAACTGAAATATTTTGTGACAGCTGGAATCTTTTTTTACCACTGTGATACTTTGTTGCATGTGGGATATTTTTTGACAACTGAAATATTATGTTACATCTTTGATATTTTTTGACAACTAAGATATGTTGTGACAATTCAGATATTTTATGTCAGCTAGGATATTAAGTGACAGCTGGGGTATTTTGTGACAAGTGAGACATTTTGTAACAGCTGAGATATTTTTTAGACAACTGTGATATTTTATGACAGCTGGGATATTTTGTTACTGCTGTGATATTTTGTTACTGCTGGGATATTTATGTGACATCTGGGATATTTTGTTATAATTGATATTTTGTGACAGCTGGAAGATTTTGAGATAGCTGTGATATTTTGTGACAAATGATATAATTTGTGACAGCTGGTATATTTTGTGACAGCTGGGATATTTTGTGACAGCTGGGATATTTTGTGACAACTTTGATATTTTGTGACAACTTTGATATTTTGTGACAACTTTAGTATTTTATGAAAACTTTGATATCTTGTAACAGCTGGCATATTTTGTGAGAACTATGGTTTTTTTGTGACAGCAGTGATATTTTGTGACAGCTGGGATATTTTGTGACAGCTGGGATATTTTGTGACAGTTGGGATATTGTGTGGCAACTTTAGTATTTTATGAAAACTTTGATATTTTGTAACAGCTGGCATATTTTGTGAGAATTATGGTTTTTTTTTGTGACAGCTGGGATATTTTGTTACTGCTGAGGTATTTTGTTACTGCTGGGATATTTATGGGACATCTGGGATATTTTGTTATAACTGATATTTTGTGACAGCTGGAAGATTTTGTGATAGCTGGGATATTTTGTTACAAATTGATATATTTTGTGACAGCAGTGATATTTTGTGACAGCTGGGATATTTTGTGACAACTTTAGTATTTTATGAAAACGTTGATATTTTGTAACAGCTGGCATATTTTGTGAGAACTATGGTTTTTTGTGACTGCAGTGATATTTTGTGACAGCTGGGATATTTTGTGACAACTTTAGTATTTTATGAAAACAGTGATATTTTGTGACAGCTGATATATTTTGTGACAGCTGGGATATTTTGTGACAACTTTAGTATTTTATGAAAACTTTGATATTTTGTAACAGCTGGGATATTTTGTGAAAACTATGGTTTTTTTGTGACAGCAGTGATATTTTGTGACAGCTGGGATATTTTGTTACTGCTGAGGTATTTTGTTACTGCTGAGGTATTTCGTTATTGCTGGGGTATTTTGTGACATGTGGGATATTTTGTGATAACTTAGATATTTTGTAATAACTTAGATATTTTGTGACAGGTGGAATATTTTGTGATAGCTGGCATATTTTGTGACAAATGAAATATTTTATTACAGCTGGGATATTTTGTGACAGCTGGGATATTTTGTGACAACTTTGATATTTTGTGACAACTTTGATATTTTGTGACAACTTTAGTATTTTATGAAAACTTTGATATTTTGTAAAAGCTGGCATATTATGTGAGAACTATGGTTTTTTTGTGACAGCAGTGACATTTTGTTGGTTTTTTTGTGACAGCAGTGATATTTTGTGACAGCTGGGATATTTTGTTACTGCTGAGGTATTTTGTTACTGCTGGGATATTTATGTGACATCTGGGATATTTTGTTATAACTGATATTTTGTGACAGCTGGAAGATTTTGTGACAAATGATATATTTTGTGACAGCTGGGATATTTTGTAACAGCTGAGATATTTTGTGACAGCTTGGATATTTTGTGATAGCTGAGATATTTTGTGACAACTTTAGTATTTTATGAAAACTTTGATATCTTGTAACAGCTGGCATATTTTGTGAGAACTATGGTTTATTTGTGACAGCAGTTATATTTTGTGACATCTGGGATATTTTGTTATAACTGATATTTTGTGACAGCTGGAAGATTTTGTGATAGCTGGGATATTTTGTGACAAATGATATATTTTGTGACAGCTGGGATATTGTGTGACAACTTTAGTATTTTTTGAAAACTTTGATATTTTGTAACAGCTGGCATATTTTGTGAGAACTATGGTTTTTTGTGACTGCAGTGATATTTTGTGACAGCTGGGATATTTTGTGACAACTTTAGTATTTTATGAAAACAGTGATATTTTGTGACAGCTGGGATATTTTGTGACAGCTGGGATATTTTGTGACAACTTTAGTATTTTATGAAAACTTTGATATTTTGTAACAGCTGGGATATTTTGTGAAAACTATGGTTTTTTTGTGACAGCAGTGATATTTTGTGACAGCTGGGATATTTTGTTACTGCTGAGGTATTTCATTATTGCTGGGGTATTTTGTGACGTGGGATATTTTGTGATAACTTAGATATTTTGTGACAGGTGGAGTGTTTTGTGATAGCTGGCATATTTTGTGACAAATGAGATATTTTATTACAGCTTGGATATTTTGTGTGAACTGAGATATATTTTTACTGCTGGAATATATTTTAATACAGCTGGGATATTTTGGTACAGCTGGTATATTTTATGACAACTTGTATATTTTTGGACAGTTGGGATATTTTGTTACTGCTGGGTCATTTTGTTGTTGCTGTGCCATTTTGTGACAATAGAAATATTTGTAACAGCTGGAATATTTTGTTATGATTTTGATACTCTTTTGCAGCTGGGATATTTTCTGACAACTGAGATATTTTGTTACAGCTGTGATATTTTGTTACAGCTGTGATATTTTGTTACAGCTGTGATATTTTGTGACAACTGAGATATTTTGTGACAGCTGGGGTATTTTGTTACAACTTTAATATTTTGTGACAACTTTGATATTTTGTAACAGCTGGCATATTTTGTGAAAACTATATTTTGTGACAGCTATGATACTTTGTGACAGCTGGGATATTTTGTTACTGCTGAGATATTTTGTTATTGCTGAGGTATTTTGTGACATCTAGAATATTTTGTGATAACTGAGATATTTTGTGACAGCTGGAATATTTTGTGATAGCTGGCCTATTTTGTGACAAATTAGATATTTTGTTACAGCTGGGGATATTTTGAGCGAACTGAGATATATTTTGACTGCTGAAATATATTTTATTACAGCTGGGATATTTTGTGACAGCTGGGATATTTTATGACAGCATGTATATTTTATGGCAGCTAGGATATTTTGTGACAGCTGGGGATATTTTCTTGGAGCTGTGATATATAGTGACAGCTGTGATTTTTTTGTGTGTCACAGGTAAAACAACTTAAAAAATTGTAGTAGGTAGCCATTAGAGCTGAAATAGAGAAAAGATGCAAGACTATTTCAGAAATGCTCTATTTGTTAGTCAAAATGAAAAAAAAATATGCAGATATAAAAAATTATGGAGACACATGATCACCTACCCCAGCAAGCATGGTATAAAAAAAAAAAAATTAAACAGGCCCTGTCATGCCAAGTGGCATATAGGGAATATGGTGTTAGTGACCATACATTTTACAGACCTTCAACACATGTTTTTTTGGGTAATGTGGTCGGTATTACGCCCATGCTGCTTTACTTCACCAGAAAAAAATCTGGTACTGATTTAAGGCTGGGTGAACCCAGAAGCAGTCGGTTGGGATCAAACCCTACCTCTTGTTCTTTGTAGTACAGTTCACTAACCACTGAGCTATCGTGGCTCCCCAGCAAGCATGGTACTTGGTATTAATAATGATGACAACTTTGCAGTAATAAACAACACAAAAATGTTGCGGCCACAAACTATATCTTTCCTCATTGGTTAAATCAAATGAGAGAGGAAAGAACTACTACCCTGCAACTCTGTGCCTCAGCTCTGTTCTGTTCTGTTTCTCTTCACCTGTATTTTACAGTTTTGGTGGTAAAGAGTGTTCTTGACACGGGTCTGTAGTTTGCTTCATTTATAACAAGTAGTATGTTTCTTCTGCCTCTTCTTTTCTTCCTGATTTACTTTTCACATCTAGGTAAGAAATAGTTTACTACAGAGTTTTGCTCTTTGATTTCCTCTTCTGCTTTCACATTTCTTTTTAGTATTCTGTCTATCCAACATATTTGAATGGTATCCTCATGGTTTTTTTGTTTTATAGCATTTGTTAATAACTGTATGGATTGTGTTTGGTTGTTTCTATCTTGATTCATGGCCTATTGAATTGATTGCTTAATTATATATTCTTATTTGGAGGTGTTCTCAAACCTAGTTCTTAGTTCTTTACTTCTGATTTTGTCTGTCAAGCTGGCTCCCATGATTTATCTGACAAATTTCACTTCTGTGGCATTTAACTTATTCTTCTTATTCTACATTTCAGCTCCCTGTGGAGCATAGGTCTTCAACAAACACTTTCCAAGACGTTCTGTTTCTTACCATTCTTTTAAGATCATTCCAAGTCTTCCCCAACATCTTCATCTCTGCTTCTATCTGTCTTCTCCAAGAATTCCTTGGTCTTCCTGTTTGTCTTTTTCCCTGGGGATTCCAAAAAAGAGCCTGTTGTGCAATACTCTCAGCTGGCTTCCGCAGTGTGTGTCCTATCCAACACCATTGTCGTCGCTGTATCTCTTTATCCATAGGTATTTGACTGGTACATTTTCATAATTCTATGTTAGTGATTTTGTCCTGCCATTTCCATTCTTTTATTCTGTGTAAGCATCCATTAATGAAAGTCTGTATCTTCATGATTGAAATTTTTGTGTTCTCCATGTTTCACAGCAGAAGAAGAATTACACGTTAACTGCGGAAAACCAAGCAAAGAAGAAATAATGAAAGCCATCAAACTATTAAAAGATGGTAGAGCCACAGGACCAGATGGGGTTCCTTCGGAAGCCATCAAAGCGGATATTATCACCTCTACCAAGATGTTACATAATCTATTGGATGGAATTTGGGAGAGGGAGGAGGTACCTAAAGACTGGAGAGAGGGTTATGTGATCAAGCTGCCAGAGAGGGGGGGGGTTTACAGGAGTGCACAAATTGTAGGGGAATTGTGCTACTATCAGTGCCAGGAAAAATATTGGGCAGAATCATTCTGGAGAGACTAAAAGAGGCTATAGAGAAACACTTGAGAGATGAACAAGCAGGTTTTAGGAAGAACAGATCATGTGCTGATCAAATAACTACTCTACGTATAATAGTTGAACAAAGTTTAGAACTAAAATCCCCACTTTGTGTTGGATTCATAGATTACGAAAAGGCATTTGATAGTTTAGACAGAGGAATGCTTTGGAAGTTGCTGAGTCATTATGGAATCCCCATAAAGTTTATTAACCTGATAAAAACAATGTATGAAGGAACAAAATGTAGTGTGGTGCATGAAGGACAGCTTACAGAGGCATTTGAAATAAGAACAGGAGTAAGGCAAGGATGCCTTCTGTCTCCGTTTCTCTTTCTACTGGCCATAGATTGGATTATGAAAATAACTCAAAACAACAGAAATGGGATCCAGTGGTCACTGACCAAGCAACTTGATGATTTGGACTTTGCTGATGGCATGGCTCTCCTATCACACAGCCACCAACAGATGCAGGGTGGAATGAGTATATTAGATGAGAGATCACAACAGCTAGGACTAAAGATTAATAGAGATGGGACCGGCATTATGAGAGTTAATGCAGTTGGCAGTGGCCGAATAAAACTGGGAGAAATACCTCTACTAGACGTACAATCTTATATATATCTGGGCAGTAATATAGATAGGGAGGGAGGAACAGAGGGCGATACCAAGGTAGGGATATCAGGGGCAAGAGGAGCTTTCATTGCACTGGGAAACATATGGAAATCCAAAGAAATTAGGCTAAATACAAAAATACAAATTTTCAACTCCAATGTTAAGTCGGTTCTATTATATGGCTGTGAAACATGGAGAATAACAAAATTGACAATCACGAGGGTACGGACTTTCATTGGTGGATGCTTGCGCAGAGTGAGGGGATGGAAATGGCAGGACAGGGTCGCTAGCGTGGAGTTATGGAAATGTGCCGGTCAAATACCAGTGGATAAAGAAATACAGCGAAGACGATGGCGATGGATAGGACACACGCTGCGGAAGCCAACTGAGAGTATTGCACAACAGGCCCTTTTTTGGAATCCCCAGGGGAAAAGACAAAGAGGAAGACCAGGGAGTTCTTGGGGAGGACAGATTGAAGCAGAGATGAAGATGATGGGGAAGACATGGAATGATCTTGGGAGAATTGCAAAAAACAGAACGACTTGGAAAGTGTTTGTTGAAGACCTATGCTCCACTGGGAGCTAAAAGGTAGAAGATGTTTCACAGTCTTATATTAAGACACAGAAGTCATTAATGTCGGCAAAAATAAACAGAACATCAACATAACTATAGAAGGCAGACAACTAAAACAAGTAGAGGAATTCAAATACCTAGGAAGTCTAATGAGAAACGATAATTCCTAAACAGCAGAGATGGAATCAAGATGCAACAAAGCTTGTCAAATCATCGGACAGTTATCACTACTATTGTCCAACAAGGAAATAACTCTGGAGGCAAAACGAGCACTATACAATACAATCTTCATCCCAACGTTGTGCTACCAATGCCAGACCTGGACCCTAGATGCAAGAACAATAAGAAAAATAACCTCTACAAAGATGAAATGTGTTAGACGAATGACAGGAAACAGTCTGAGAGATAAGATCAGAAATGAAGAACTGAGAAAAAAGCTAGGAATAGCTCCAGCCATAGAATATATAAGGAAACAACAGATAAAATGGTTCGGCCATGTGACAAGGCAGAAAGAACAAAACACAACACAACGAGCCTTCAACAAACGTTGTCAGAACACCAGACCCAAGTGTCGACCCCAAAAAAGATGGATCGATGGAATATTAGAAGCACTAGGAAACATAACAGCAGCAGAGGCGAACAGAAGAGCAAAAGACCCCAAATTATATCTCCCCTCGACGCTGAAAGGCAGATGAGGAAGGAAAGAAGATATTAAGACTAACTTAACATTGGAGTTGAACATTTTTATTTTAGTGTTTAACCTAATTTCTTTAGACTTCCATATGTTTCCCAGTGGAAGAAATGCTCCTCTTGCTTTTGATATCCTTATTTTGGTATCATTTTCTGTTCCTCCCTCTTTATCTATATTACTGCCCAGATATATATAAGATTGTATGTCTAGTAGAGGTATTTCTCCTAATTTTATTTGGTTATTGCCAACTGCATTAATTCTCATAATTTTGTTCTTATCTCTATTTCCATTCCTATCTGTTGTGATCTCTCAAGTATGCTAATTTTATCGTGCATCTGTTGATGTTTGTGTGATAGGAGAGCTATGTCATCAGCAAAGTCAAATTCATCAAGTAGCTTGGTCGGTGACCACTGAATTTTGTGTGTTGTTTTGAGTTATTTTTATAATCCAATCTATGGCCAGTAGGAAGAGAAATGGAGATAGAAGGCATCCCTACCTTACTCCTGTTTTTATTTCAAATGCTTTTGTAAGCTGCCCTTCATTCATCACACTACATTTCATTTCTTCATACATTGTTGTTATCAGATTAATAAATTTACTTCCAAAATATTCCTCTGTCTAAACTCTGAAATGCTTTTTCGTAATCTATGAATCCAATATAAAGTGGGGACTGTAGTTCTAACTTTGTTCAATTATTATACATAGGGTAGTTATTTGATCAGCACATGATCTGTTTTTCCTAAAACCTTATTCATCTCTCAAATGTTTCTCTATGGCCTGTTTTACGTTAGTCTCTCCAGAATGATTCTGCTTAATATCTTTTCTGGCACTGATAGTAGCATAATTCCCCTATAATTTGTGCACTGCTGTAAACTTCCTTTCTTTGGAAGTTTGATCATATAACCTTCTTTCCAGTCTTTGGGTGTTTCTTCCCTCTCCCAAATTTTATCTAATAGATTATGTAACATCTTGGTAGAGGTGTTAATATCTGCTTTGATGGCTTCCGAAGGAATTTCACCTGGTTCTGTGGCTTTACCATTTTTTAATAGCTTGATGGCTTTCATTATTTCTTCCTTGCTTGGTTTCCCACAGTTGACGTGTAACTCTTCTTCTGCTGGTAGTATATCTGGAGGGTTATTTGAGCTGGGTCTGTTCAAAAGTTCTTCAAAGTGCTCTTTCCATCTCTCCATTAGTTCCCTTATATTACTAAGCAGATTTCCTTTATCTTTAATAAAGGCATTTATCTGTTTGCATATTCCACTTAATTTCTTTGTACGGTTGTACAGTTCTTTCATATTGCCTTTATTTGCTGCTTCTTCTGCCTCTTTAACTAGTTCATCTATATATTTCCTCTTATCCCTTTTAATGCATCTTCTCACTTCTTTGTTCACCTCTGTGTAAGCTTCCTGTGTCTTGGCTTCATTGCTTCTCATTTTGCTTTTATTTATACCTTTTTATTTATAATCTCTTTGAAGCCTCTGTTGTCTGATCCTACTTTTGCATTTAGATCTCCCATCAAGATTATAATATCCTTGGCTCGTCTTTTATCCATTTGACATTGCAACTTTTTATATAATCCATCTTTAACTAAATCATCGTTATCAGTGGTTGGTGCATTGCATTGGATAATGTGTATTTTTACTTTGTTTTTTGTTGTTTTAAATGTTGCTCTCATTAGTCTTGACCCTACTGCTTCCTTATTCTTTCTTTCTATAATATTATCCAGGGTCTCTGCTGTCATCAATGCCTTATTCTAGCGTTCTCTTTTCCCTCAGCATTTCTTCGCATGTCTCTTTCCATATATCCTTTACCTGTTTCCAATGATCTTCTATATTGATTGTATTTTCTAGTTGTTGGAGGACTTGGTATTTGTTTGATATTGTGACCTGCAAATTTGTCTTTAATTCCTTGTTCTTTAAGAAATTATACATTGAAATACTTTCTGCCCTTATTTGTTGTAGTATCTTTTTAGTTTAAGTTTAAGTTTGGCTAGCAGAAGATGATGGTCTGAAGCCACATCTGCTCCTCTTTATACTTTTACATTCTCTAAGGATGACTTCAACTTATTGTTAATACATATGTGGGCAATTTGATTCTCCGTTCTATGATCTGATGACACTCATGTAGCTTTATGTATTTTTATGTTGGAATATTGTTCCTCCTAGGCTCATTTGATTAAGAGCACAGAAGTTCACAAATATCTCGCTATTCTCATTTATATCTCTATATCTCCAAGTCCATGTTTTCCCATAATCTCTTTGAAGCCTCTGTTGTCTGATCCTACTTTTGCATTTAGATCTCCCATCAAGATTATAATATCCTTGGCTCATCTTTTATCCATCTGACATTGCAACTGTTTATAGAATTCATCTTTAATTAAATCATCCTTATCAGTGGTTGGTGCGTTGCATTGGATAATGTGTATTTTTACTTTGTTTTTTGTTGTTTTAAATGTTGCTCTCATTAGTCTTGGCCCTACTGCTTCCCATTCTATCAGTATCTTTTGTGCATTCCTTGATAACAATATAACTCCTTGACTATGTTGTGCTCCAGGTTCCCAGTGTCCTGATGATAAAATCATCTCTACTGTATTTAGTTTTATCCTTTCCATTCCTAGCCATCTTGTTTCACACATTCCTAGAATATCTATTTTGTAATTTCTAATTTCTGTTGCTACCTGTGCAGCTTTTTCTTGTTCATTGAGGGTACATACATTCCAGGTGCCAATTCTTGAGGATTTTCTGGTAGACAAAAGGTGAGTCAGCAACCCAGACTCCTTACGGCTTTCTCTGAATTGCATCATACATCTCTTAAACAGAGAGCCTTTATCTTACCTGGATGGCAAATTTATTTTTATTCTTTTCTTTGACTTGTCCATATTTGTGAAGTTTTTTAGGCTTATTTTTTTTACAGTACAGGTTAGCCAGTCCCAATCCAACTCTCCTTAGTCGCCTCTTTCGAATATGTATGATAAGGAGCAGCGCCACTATTCTTAACTCCCCTTTGTGCCTCACAGCGCACAGGCACATTTAACTTATCCGTTATTCCAAAATCTAGCTTTCAAGTTCTTTTTAAAAATATGTTGTGATTTCTTTCTTTGTCAATAATGATATCATTTTGCCAAAAATCTGGCTTGCTTTTCTGCATCATAAGTCCACTCTTCCATTGCTTGGAGATAGGGGACAAATATAAAATATACAATATATTGAATATCACGTGATGATGCAAGAAGAGCTACAGAAAAGTAAATCTATAGAAAGATGAGACAAACTACATTTCAGCAAAAACCTTCATCAGCTACAAACCAACAGATGATAATATAAAAACAAACACAAAAAGCAGGCAAGTACAAATCTTAAAATGGATAAAGAGGTCTAATTATAGTGTATAACGTAATGTTCTTAATAGCATTTTGTATTTATTTTACACATCTACCACTGCTTGCTTGTTGTCATGTCACATGACAGCAATGGTATTTGAGATCTTCTGCCACTAATTTCATTAATTATTTATTTGCCACTTATCAACTTGTTGAAATCATTTTTCTTATTTGAAATGTCACTGCACCATCTTAGAGGTCATCTTTTTTATTTTATTTTACTGTTTCATCTGATTGCTGTTGGGTGCTCTTTTCTTTCTTTGCTGTTTTATCTAACTGCAGTTGGATGCTCTTTTCTTTTTTTGCAGGTGGATGCTCTTTTCTGTTTCTGCTGATTCATCTGTTTGCTGTTGGAAGCTGCTGTTTTATTTTTTTGCTGTTTTCTCAGATGCTTTGGATGCTATGTCAAAATTATTTAATTTCTTGTTATTTAAAGGAAACTCAGAATTTGTCTGACATCTACTTTTCTTTTTAATATCTTTGCCATTGCATGTCATACCTTTTTGTTACATTCAGCATTCTTCTGTGATGGTTCATTCTAGTGGTTGTAAATCTTTCTTTTGTAGTCATATTTTCATTAAAAAAAGACATTTAAATAAAGTAAATTGAATACATTGAAAGAGATTATCAGCTATAAATCTAATGTAATATTTAATAACATCATCATCATCATCGTGTGCCTTCTCCGCAACGAAGGTTGACTACCATGGATCGCCATTCTACTCTGTTTCTTGCTTTGATGGTGCAGGCTGTCATAGATTGACTTGTCCATCTTTTGATGTTACTCGTCCATGTTAGTCTTGGTCTGCCTCTGCCTCTTTTACCTTGTATTTTTCCTTCCAATATTACTTTTAGTAGGCTGCTGTGTCTTTTAACATGCCCCAAAAATTTTATTTGTCCTGTCTTAATTGTATTTAGTAGTTCTCTTTTATTTTCAGTTTTAAAACTTTATCATTTGTTATCTTTTGTTTCCATCCAATTCTACCTATTCTTCTATAAATCAACATTTCAAAGGCTTCAATTTTCTGTTCTGTTTTCTTGTCTAATGTCCATGTTTCTGCACCATACAGGAATATTGAGAAGATGTAACATTTTACCATTCTTAGTTTCAGCCCTACTGATATTTGTTTCGTTGTTAGTATATTTTTCATGACATTAAAATTACTTTTTGCCATACCTATTCTTTTGTTTATTTCAGTTTTGCATTTTCCATCATTGGTTATAGTTTGTCCCAGGTAGTTGTAACTCTGGACTGTCTCCAGATGTATTCCCTCAACTGTGATATTTAATTGTAAGTCTTGAGAATTTTCTTTGTTTATGATCATAGTTTTAGTCTTTTTGATATTCATTTCTAGTCCATATTTTTTGCTTGTTATGTTTATCACATTAAGCAATTGTTGTAGGTCTTTAGGATTTTCTGCTAGTAGAACAGTATCATCAGCATATCTCAGGTTTTTGATTATCTTTCCATTAATGTTTAGGCCTGGTATCTCTGAGATGTTTTTAAAGATTTGCTCAGTGTATAGATTGAACAAGCTTGGTGATAGGATGCATCCTTGTCTTACTCCTCTTTTTATGTCCATGGGTGTAGAGTTCTCCTTGTTATATCTTATTATTGCTGTTTGCTCCCAGTACAAATTACATATTAGTCGTATGTCTGCGTCGTCTAGATTTATATCCTTTAGGCAGTCTATAAGTTGGTTATGGTGTATTCTATCGAAAGCTTTGGTGTAGTCTATAAAGCAGGCATATATTGGTTTGTTTACTTCTGTGTACTTTTCAATCAATGTTCTCATGCTTAATATGGCTTAATAACATAGCTGATGAAGAATGATACATCTGGACAACCACTTTCAAAATGTATGGCAGAATGTTCCTAAAACAAAGATCATGCCATCTTCCACATTTAGCCTGCTTCCTTTTGTTTTTGCTATTGCTTTTGTTTTAATATGAAGAGGCATTGAAAATCAACTCCATAGAGATATGTTTGAGGAAATTGAAAGTAAAATATTTAGGGTGATCTTCTACAGTGTTAAAAGATCACCTCAACCATTTCTCAATATTTCTTTGTTGAAAGTCTGAGTCTGAAACAACGAGATGCAAATTTAAAAATGCAATTTGATATTTAAGTTTGTTATTGTGAACATCTCTTACTTGTAACATATAAATTTATTGTAATAATAATGCAGAATTTGTGTTCTTGTCAATATCTCTTTGTTTGCATCATATAATTTTATTGTAATAATGATGCAGAATCTGTATGTTATATTTGTTGAAGGATTGAATCAAGGTGTGATGAGGCAGATATAGAAATGAAATATCTATAATGATCTCAAGGGGAACCCCTGATTAGTTAACAATTTTATAATTTAAAAATGTCATACATTTGAGAGACTGAGAGAAAGTGAGATACAGGGGAAGAGAGAGATATATAAGCCGGGGGGGAAGAGATAATTTACAGAGAGATATATAGTTATTGAATTATTTATTTTAAAATTAGAAGATTAGAAAATGAATATGTAATCTTTTTTGATATAGACACTATATGTATTTTTATGGTTTTTCTACTTAACTCATTAGTTGCAAGCTGGGATTTGTTTGTCATGTCCAAAAGTGAATAAATGTGGAGAAACAACTTATTAGACCACATACCTTCTTGCAGGATCAGCAACTCAAAATAGATCAAAACATCACTGTATTATTTCTATTGAGTTCTATGGTGATTGGAACTTTGATATAGAAGACCTATTGCATTGTATTACCTTCTAGGACAGACAAGATGTACCCTTTCCAGTAAGAATCTGAAAATAAAAATTCACTCTAGTCATTTCATCACCAGGATCTAAGAGCCAATAGCTAAGATCAAACATACAATATTTAACTCTGCCCATCACCAGCTTTACTGTACCCACAAGCTGAATTTGTATTGTAGCCTAGTTCTGTGCATTTTTAACTCATATTTCTCTATTGGTGGTTGATCTACTTTCTTTTCCCAGACATCCAAAGCTCAACTGATATCAGATCAACTCTACTTCCTCAAAGACCAGATAAATGAACACCTTATATGGAGCTAAAGGCAACTCAGAAATACCTGCAGATATCATTACATGACAATGTGCCAAAGGGCATAAGCTCACAGGCTTCTGAATCCATAAAAACATCTCCCATACTTAACCATCAAAACAACACAGGAAAGGGTGTCAGGTTAAAAAAAGAGGCAAATCATGGGTGGGCCGAGCAGATGTCATCAAACAGATCTGTGGGCTTACCAACATCAATGCTGGCGAGGAGTGGATAACAGTGCCTACATCATTCAAGGGGACATTCTCGTGTATTGTCACACTCGACATGAAATGTAGGGAACCGGACTCAGTCATGGTCAAAATGAAGGTCAATGGTCACATCTGGGATAACACCAATGAGAAAGATACAGTCATCTATACAGATGGATCTGTAAGACGACACCAAAGGAGTGCATAGGCATTTACAGCATGTTCAGCAGGCAAAATAGTCAAGGAAAACAGTGGTGCATATATTATGACCACGAGTAGCATGACAATGGAGGTGATGGCAGTGACCAAGGCATTCATCTGGTTAGAGTCACAAGACTACACCCACGCCTGTATACTGAGTGATTGAGCATGATAAGAAAAGTGGTGGGATCTGTATGTATGCAATGGGTAGAGTCATTACGGAAGTCAAAAATACGTATGTAAGGTCACCTTTGTCTATGTCCCAGAACATGTGGAAGTACAGGGAAATGAAAGAGTGGACAGATTGGCTAGCTGTGCTATTGTTTATTATGGTCAACCAATGGATCGGGTGAACATTATCAATGCCTTCCAGAACATGGAAAATGACACAGGACTTTGACAACCATGAGTCCACATGACTCCTTTGGATAAAACAGATGGGTGTTAAGATGGGCACCGCCAGAAAAGAGAAACTTAGTGGGCATATAAGACTAATCAACCAACACAGAACTGGAGTCGTCATTCGCTGGACATTGCGAGACTTGCTGAGGAGGGGATCTAAGCACCTATGGACATGTTTGAAGCGCAATGATGACCCGCTAATAACTCAATATCCACCAAAACCTATCCAAAATTTGCTGACATACAGTTTTGCAAGTGGTTACACTTTTAAGGATTGTTTTCTTCTATTTATTTGTAAATTACATTTTTACCCACTTGTACAAAATATATCTTTGTTTTTAGAAAAGACAATTTGTTAAATTATTGAATAAATTTGTAACAGCCATTAATGTCATCCCCACAACTTTACCATTCACAAACTTATAAAATACTACTAGAATTTTTCATGAAAGAATATTCAACATCATAGACAGTTGTTTATCACTGACACTTTAGTTAATTTGTTCATTTGTGTCTTTGCTAGAAGTTAAAATACATTTCTTCTGTTATACATTCAAAATGATGAAAAAGTCATATCTTAAAATATAAATACTTTTACCATTACAAATTTAACATTGCATCCCCCAAAACTCTCAGATTTACCAATTCTTTGATCTTTTTGTTACAAGCATTAACTCCTAAAATATCATTCATACACAAATATTGACATTAGCTAAACATTTTACATTTTGTATGTAGTCTAACAAATTGAAACCACTCACATAAAATAACTTTTATAAGAATAAGGAGAATGTACTAGTATCAGGACATCTTCATACATAAATGCTGTTAAATTTCAAAGATTAGAACCAAAATACCACTTTTATATAGCAACTAGCAGCTGTGCGATTTAAAATATAAAGTACTTTAATACCCAGTGAAGCTGTGCTGTATATTTGATTTTGTTCAATTAATTGTTCATGTCTTGACATGGGCAATCAATGAGGCCCACAATTCTTGTTCATGAACTTTATTGTTGAATAGCTTCCTTCATGCTATTATGATGTCACGTTATATATGATTTTATTTATTTGTCATCCTATGCAATTTTTTACAAGGAATTTTGTAAAAGGTTATCAAAACTATTAGACATATTTAATTTTGAAAGTAAACAAAATCCGTGTATTTTTATCAAGTGCAAATATATAATTTAACAAAAGCAATTATTTGTTACTGACATCTGACAACCAGTTAGCACTCTTGTTAGATGTGATGTTCTGTATTGTTACTAATGCTCTAAGAAATAAAGAATCAGTTTCATTAATTTGTATTAACTATTGTTCATTTAATTCTTTACTACACAAAAGCATATATATTAGGTGCAAAGTAGGTCTACTTGTTAAAAGGTGAAATTGGCTCTTTTTACACAGAGCCCAGGGTTTGAGATTGGGTTCATCAGTAATAAGCTGAAAAAAATAGATATGTGTCCTGTAGTGAGGGAAGTAATGGCATAAAGAAGAAGATAATACAATGTAACAGAGAGTGATGCCCCTTTACTCCACTCCTCAATGTTGGTAATGCTTGTAATCATGTGATGACAAAAAGAGTATTCCTCTTCTACATCCACCCCTAAAAGAAAGTTAAGTGAGTGTGGTTATGTTGTGTTCTGGTTTGGAGTAAAATTCTGATATTTCCACTTTTGGCCCAAAACTTCAGCGCCTCATTTTTCAGTACTTGATTGTCTTCCCTAACCATTTGTCCCGATTGGACTAGTTACTGGGTAAAAGCATCAAGATGCATAGAAATTTGAAGCTGTTGTAAAGTTGATTATAATAATGAAAATTTAATAAAAGGAAAAAGTGGTAATAGCTTTACGTAGGTGAGAAACAAAACAAAAGTGGTATGGTAATAGCTTTACGTAGGTGAGAAACAAACCAAAAGTGGTATGGTAATAGCTTTACGTAGGTGAGAAACAAAACAAAAGTGGTATGGTAATAGCTTTACGTAGGTGAGAAACAAAACAAAAGTGGTATGGTAATAGCTTTACGTAGGTGAGAAACAAACCAAAAGTGGTATGGTAATAGCTTTACGTAGGTGAGAAACAAAACAAAAGTGGTATGGTAATAGCTTTACGTAGGTGAGAAACAAACCAAAAGTAGAACATTTCAGCCAAGAAGGCCTTCAGCTGGAACAATAAAGCTTTTAGTCAAGGCTGGCATAACCTTACACAAAAATACATTTTCTTAAAATAAAAGATTACTTACTGACTTATGCACATGCACCATCAAGAATTGTGAGGAGCTGCAATATTTTTGTCCTTCTGTCTAAGTGTATTGTATTTGACAGTTATTAACTTTTACTGCTGCTAGGTTTTCTGTGACATTGTCTATCTGTATGACTTTTGGTCTTCCTTGAGCCTTGAAACCAGTCTATCAGCTCTTGCAGGTACACAGCAAGTTACTGGTTCAGTGGTTTAATGCATGCAATCCAAAATGTGTTTATGACTCTATGCATTTAGTGCTAGTTGTGTGTCTCTGCATTTAATGCTAGTTGTGATATCAACAGTTCACCTCAATTTAACCATTTCTTATTCTGTATTTTACAGTAACCAGTAATGGTTGCGACATTTCACATGTTGTGATCTTTCTCTCTAATAAGCCTACCTTAAATATAGGACTATGTTTGACATATATAAATTAATAGAGTACTTGCAACTAAACTCGTGCTAAGTCAAATGTAAGACATTTATTACAGAGTTTGAAAAGCTACATTTTTATGGAGGAAAACTTAATATATTTAATACAGTATTTGTAACTTAAACTTTAACCTTTGGAAATGTAAAACAGTTATAGAGTACATCAAACAAAACTTTAATCTTTGGAAATGTAAGACCATTAATGCAGTACTTGAAACTAAACTTTAATCTTTGGAAATGTGAGACCATTATTGCAGTATTTGAAACTAAACTTTAATCTTTGGAAATGTAAGACCATTAATACAGTACTTGAAACTAAACTTTAATCTTTGGAATTGTGAGACCATTATTGCAGTATTTGAAACTAAACTTTAATCTTTGGAAATGTAAGACCATTAATGCAGTACTTGAAACTAAACTTTAATTTTTGAAAATTTATGAGCATAAATATATTACCTCAAACTAAACTTTAATCGTTGTAAATAAGACCTTTAATACAGTGCTTGCAATTAAAACTTTGACAAAGGGGAATTCAAGTTAGTTAAAACACAATCCATATCAAACGTCAGCAAAGATCTGTATGATACTTTCTCTTGTACAGTTCACTCAGAGGCAGGACTTAGTGAATGGTTTCAGATTGATGAAAGGGTTGAAGCAAGAGTGTACTTCATCTCCCTTATTTTATGGAACTGCCATCGACTTCATACAACAGTGATGCTTTACAGGTTCCAAAGGCATTGAATAGTTACTTGAGTCTCATATAGAGGATCTTGACTTTGTAGACACAATAATTCTTATCAGTGGTTATGTGAAAACAGTGTAAGAAAAATCAAATGTCATATCATCAATTGGTAGCAGAATATTTACTGCTGCTTCACTCCCAAGTTCAAGACCTGATCATCTACATTGATGACTTGGTCACAAGAGATGTTCGGAGTGGTTGGTATTTTGTTGTGTAATCTAATGGAAAGGTGATAGATAAAGATGCAGAAGCTTGGTCACAAGAGATGTTCGGAGTGGTTGGTATTTTGTTGTGTAATCTAATAGAAAGGTGATAGATAAAGATGCAGAAGCCCACAAGACCTTCAGCAAATTTATGGAGATTGTGGCTTGATGGGAGCTATCACTTAGCTGGTTAAGAGACCAACAACATATGTGGTCTTCGTGATTGATTTGACTGACTAAGGATGATTGACAAGAACACACTCCACAGGCAGTGGGTGCATCTACTCCACATGTCTCCTGTTAGCAACCAAGCTTGGATATACTGCACTGGACTCTCGGATTTCCGTGGCAATGAAATAACCGAAAAGTTGGCGGGGTCTGCAATTACGCAAGAAATGTTACAAAATTGACATGTATCCACATAATGATGGCTTTAAAAGAACACCTGTCACAGGATGGCTTCAAGAAAGCTGAGGATAACCCATGGATCAAAAGAATGGTGGAACACGGCGTCATGAAGGACGAAAGCATGAAGGAACCCAACAAGGTCAATCAATACAGGACATGAACCATCAATGGATGAACATGTCTATGGTTGCTGGAACGGGCGGCGGAACATATATGGGAATGCTCTGACTTCGGTGACGCCAGTTCGTACTAATAAGGTGACCATTCGTCCCGGATTGTCCGGGACAGTCCCGGAATTTGACATTTTTTGAACCTTTGTCCCGGATTAGCTGCCGGACCGGTTTTGTCCCGATTTTGGTATATTTTTTAGCTTTTGTCCCGGATTTGATAAAAAATAATTTGGGACACAAACGTTTACCAATTTTGCCATTTTGGTATACGGCGTACATTTCTTCAATTAAAAAAAAAATATTATTCCGTTGCTGTGTAGACAATTTTGTTTAATATCAAAACAGTAGAATGCGCTCCTAGTTTTAAATCTCGTATATATTCGTTGTGTTACTAACTTTCACTTTCACTTTCGCAAAAAAATGGCACCGAAGCGTAATTGTAGTTTTAATCAAGATTTACAAAAGGAATACCCTTTTATAAAAAAAGTCTACATCGTCATCAGACTTCACTGTAATATGTAATATATGTTCATCCGGGTTTACTATTAACCATAGTGGACGTGGTGATATTAAGAGCCACATAAATAGTGATAAACATAAGAGAGCCGTCGCTACTGCTGCATCAAGCTCGTCGTTGACAAATTTTTTTTTGAGCTGAACAGGTTGGTGACAAAGAAGAACAGTTAGCTGCTACAGAAGGTGCCTTTGCATATCATACAGTGATGCACAATCACACGTTTAGATCTATGGACTGCACATCAAAATTGCTTCAGGTAAATTTAGAACCAAAATTTGCTTGTGCACGTACGAAAACAGAAGCTATTATTCGGAATGTGTTCACACCCCATGCTCTAAACGAGTTGAGATGTGACCTAGAAAACGTAACATTTATCTCCATACTGACAGATGCCTCCAACCACAAAGAAATCAAGATTTTTCCTTTGCTTGTCAGATACTTTGATCGCAATAAGGGACTGAAAGTTAAAATATTAGAGTAGAAGTCATTGCCGGGTGAAACATCTGATATAGTAAGTAGTTTTCTTATTGACTGTCTAACTGAAAATGGTTTAGAACTGAAAGTAGTTGGATTATGTGCAGACAACACAAATTCTAATTTTCGGGGCGCTGAAAGAAAAGGACAGAACAATGTTTTCACAAAACTGAAAGAAAACCTTGGACATAGTTTCATAGGTGTTGGGTGTGCTTGCCATATTTTCCACAACACTCTTCGAGCAGCTGCAGACGTATTGCCTGTTGATGTTGAAATGACTATTGCAAAAATTTATCTGTACTTCAAATCATACACAGAGTTGAAAGTCTCAAGGAGTTTTGTCAGTTTGTCGACACAGACTTCCAGATGATTTTAGGTTATGCACAAACTAGGTGGCTTGCGCTCTTGCCTGCTGTTGAAAGGGTTCTTTACATGTTCCTGCCTCTAAAATCATATTTTCAATCTCAAGACAGATGCCCAGTTTTTATACAGGAATTCTTTGAAACCCACTGTCTGAGGCATGGCTTATTTTGGTTCACAGTGAGCAAGCACGAAGCAGTGCAGAAAGTAGAGGAACAGATGGTCACTGTATTTGAAGTCATTGACAACATCAATAGGTTGAAAGCTATCTTGGAGTCCAAGCTGGAAGACGGCTTCTTGCCATCAAGAGTTCACATAATCCTTAAAAAGCTGGAAATGGAAGGATTTCCACGTGATGATATAAAAAAGTTTAACGCCAGTGTTTCTTCATTTTATGAAACAGCTTTAAGTTATTTGAAGAAATGGGCTGCAAATAATTTTCAAAACCTAGAGTCTTACAGCTGGGTAATGCTGAACAGAACACCAAATTGGGAAGATCTTGAGAAGTCTTCATCATTAGTAAGTCAAACAGTGCCTTCAGTCGACTTTCCAGAAAATGAAATGTATGACGAATATGTCTACATGAAACAGTTCGTTACTTCACAAAAAATTAGTGAGTGGAGTCTTAATAAAACATTACCAGGGCAGCGTTGGGTTGAACTAGCTTCCCACTTCAGAAACAATCATGTGCCCGTTTCACATATTCTGAAGTTGGCAGAGTTCTTTTTGTGTCTACCTGGAACAAATGCTGCAACAGAACCAGTGTTTTCTCTGATGAACAGTTTGTGGACAAATGATAAAACACAACTAGGTGTTGAAACTGTAAAAGCCATGTTGATCACCAAAGTGAACTATGAGGGAACATGTGTCGAATTTTATAAGATGCTGCATACAAAGAAGGACATTTTACAGAAAATTCACTCATCTGAAAAGTACAGCATCTCTGTTTCACCTTCAATTTAAGTGAGTATCACTGTTTTTTTTTTATCTCCTGATTATCCTGATAGCAGGATATAACTGCATCTCTCTCTCTCTCTCTCTCTCTCTCTCTCTCTCTCTCTCTCTCTCTCTCTTAATGTTAGTCTTTAAAACTGCCACTCTCCCTCTCCAGTGACATGAATTATGTTCAATTGTCTATCTCCAACTCCTCTCCCTTTTTTCTACTACAATTTTGAAATTTAAACTGCATAGTATATTAGTAGTTTTTTTTTTTAAAATCTGTTTCTCTCTCTCTCTCTCTCTCTCTCTCTCTCATTATCTCTTCCAGACTCTAGATTGAAGTGATGAGACGGCATCAGCTAATTTGTGTAAATTAACATCTTTGGACCTGTGATCTATAAAAATGTTTAGAAACTTTAAACAGTTGATTATCTGCTTAGAAATATAATAATTCTTTGAAGAATATATATTTAAATGTTGCATAATATTTAATTGATTTAATTATAAGGGAAGCAACTCCTGTTATATTAATAGTTAAGAATTCTTTATACGTGGATATATTGTAATTGTAAATTGTTAAAACTTTTATTTTAATGCATATTATTTCTCCGAAAATAATGTTATCATAAATGTGCAAAATCTATAACAATTTCTATCAGAAATTGCAAAACCTAAAGTATCAAATTAAAAGAAATGTACATTTCCTTAATTTGTGGTTGCAAATATTAATTATTTATAATTTCTCTCAAAAATTAAAAGTTATCTTCCTTTGCTCACATAAAAGTCAACTTCTGTCTTAAATAAGAAAACGAGGCTGTATAAAGTCCGGTGAACATATTTTTGAAATTATGTGAAATTGTAAATAAAATTTGTGTTATTCATCTAGATATTACTGCTGTTGGCTGGCTTGTATTAGGTAAAGAAGCTGTACACGCGATGAAGCTGTGTCTATATCTGCAATGCTGTTTCCTGTATAAATGTTACCGTCTTTTGTCTTTCTTGCAGTGGTGCATATAGTCTTGTCTGTAGTATCGTATTAATGGTATAAGTGGACTTTCCCAGTCTACCATATTCAGTGCATTCTTGAAATATGCGTCCCGCTGTCTGGGGCGCCTGTCCACATGTACATGTAGTTGAGGTACCGATCTTGAATTTTGTAGACAAGTGACTGTGAAGTCAATTGTGTCCTGTTCTAATGCGTATAATGATAACTTGTTCCCATCTATTCATGTAATAAAATGCATCCTGATTTGGAGCATTTGGTCTTCTGATTGATTTGATTATCTGTATATTATGATGGTATGTAACCGGCACATCTGGCTGTGTGCCTGTTGCACCTTTTTATGAAAGCTGATCTGCTTTCTAGTTTCCTGGTATTCCATAGTGAGATGGGACCCACTGCAGGGCAATCCTATGGTGTTTGTAGAGTTCTGTCAATAAAGTTTGCAGCTGTAGCAACTTTCTGGATTGCAGTGCCTGGAGCAATGATCTAGCATCTGTCAAAAGCTCTGCAGGCTGTGTGCTAAGATTACTGTTCAGCATTTTTTCTATTGTCAACTTTATTGCTTGCATTTTTGCATCGTAATTGTGATAATATTTCCCTGTTGCTATCTTTTCCATATCCCTAGTGTTATTTTTTGGGTATTCTATGTAGACCCGTGTTCCCCTTTCTTTTCTATATATTGATCGGGTCACCGCACAGAGACATTATAAACACCCTATATAACACTTGTTACTACAAGTTTGATAAACTATTCAGAACTTGATTCTCAATTAAAATATGAAAAGAAGAATGACTATCCCTCTATTTTAATGCTTGAGATGTAATTGTCTATCCTTATTTTCATAACAGGATTTCAAGCTGCTTTCATTTTCATATTAGCATTATTAACTGTTTCTTTCTCAATAGTAGGACTTTTAAATGTATCTCTTTTCATACTTAGATTTTAAACAGCTTTTATCTTCATGCTAGTATTTTAAATTGTCTCTCTGGTCATTCTAGCATTTTCATAAGGTTAACTTTTGATGCTAGAAATATAAACTCTCTCAACTGTCTTAACTCCTACATTTTAATCTCTATCTATTAATGCTAGAAATTTAAAATGCCTATCTCTCATTCTCTTTCTTTTATCTATATCTTAATGTTTAATATATATAACTGCATCTCTCTCTCTCTCTCTCTCTTAATGTTAGTCTTTTAAACTGCCACTCTCTCTCTCCAGTGACACGAATTATGTTCAATTGTCTATCTCCAACTCCTCTCCCTTTTTCTACTGCAATTTTGAAATTTAAACTGCATAGTATATTAATAGTTTTTTTTTCTCTCTCTCTCTCTCTCTTTCTCTCTCTCTCTCTCTCTCTCTCTCTTTCTCTCTCTCTCTCTAACATTATCTCTTCTAGACTGTACATTGAAGTGATGAGACGGCCTCAGCTAATTTTTGTAAATTAACTTTTTTGGATCTGTGATCTATAAAAATGTTTAGACACTTTAAGCACTTGATTATCTGCTAACAAATATAGTAATTCATTTGAAGAATATATATTTAAATGTTGCATAATATTTACAGGCATGGTTCGTTCTAACATATCAAAATTAAATGCAAAAAAAGTGTTCTACCGTTGAATTGTTAATGAAAATGTTAATATTAACTTATATTCTTAAAAAATTTAAAGTGTTCTTGATTTAATTAAAAGGGAAGCAACTCCAATTATATTAATATTTAAGAATTCTTTATACGTCGATATATTTTAATTGTAAATTGTCAAAACTTTTATTTATATGCATATTGTTTGCCAGAAAATAATGTTATCATAAAAAATGCAAGATCTATGAAAATTTCTATCAGAAATTGCAAACCCTAAAGTATCAAATTAAAAGAAATGTACCTTTCCTTAATTTGTGGTTGCAAATATTAATAATTTATAATTTCTCTCAAAAATTAAAAGTTATCTTCCTTAGCTCACAGAAAAGTCAACTTCTGTCTTAAATAAGAAAACGAGGCTGTATAAAATCCGGTGCAGGCACATATTTTTGAAATTGCGTGAAATTGTATATAAAATTTGTGTCTAGATACAACTGCTGTTGGCTGGCTTGTATTAGGTAAAGAAGCTGTTCACGCGATAAAGCTGTGTTTACAGCATGTGTTCAAAATATCCAGCACAGGCCTCAAGATATTCTGAGACTTGTCTCTTACTATTTTCGAAAACCTTCTGGATCTATATATCTATCTTTCGTTCGCCTGAAGTATTGTCTATAACTGCAGTGTCGTTTCTTGTATAAATGTTACCGTCTTTTCTCATTCTTGCAGTGGTGCATATAGTCTTGTCTGTAGTATTGTATTAATGGTGTAAGTGGACTTTCCACAGTCTACTATATTCAGTGCATTCTTGAAATATGCGTTACGCTGTCTGGGGCGCCTGTCCCCATGTACATGTAGTTGAGGTACCGATCTTGAATTTTATAGACACGTGACTGTGGAGTCATTGGTGTCCTGTTCTAATGCTTATAATGATAAATTGTTCCAACCTATTCATGTAATGAAATACATCCTGATTTGGAGCATGTTTTCTTCTGATTTGTTTTTGTTTATCTGTATCTTATGATGGTATGCAACCGGCGCATCTGGTTGTGTGCCTGTTGCACCTTTTTATGAAAGCTGGTCTGCTTTCTAGTTTCCTGGTATTCCATAGTGAGATGGGACCCACTGCAGGGCAATCCTATGGTGTTTGTAGAGTTCTGTCAATAAAGTTTGCAGCTGTAGCAACTTTCTGGATTGCAGTGCCTGGAGTACTGATCTAGCATCTGTCAAAAGCTCTACAGGCTGTGTGCTAAGATTACTGTTCAGCATTTTTTCTATTGTCAACTTTATTGCTTGCATTTTTGTATCGTAATTGTGATAATATTTCCCTGTTGCTATCTTTTCCATATCCCTAGTGTTATTTTTGGGTACTCTATGTAGACCCGTGTTCCCCTTTCTTTTCTGTGTATTGATCGAGTCACCGCACAGAGACATTATAAACACCCTATATAACACTTGTTATTACAAGTTTGACAAACTATTCAGAACTTGATTCTCAATTAGAATATAAAAAGAAGAATGACTATCCCTCTATTTTAATGCTTGAGATGTAATTGTCTATCGCTATTTTCATAACAGGATTTCAAGCTGCTTTCATTTTCATATTAGCATTATTAACTGTTTCTTTCTCAATAGTAGGACTTTTAAATGTATCTCTTTTCATACTTATATTTTAAACTGCTTTTATCTTCATGCTAGTATTTTAAATTGTCTCTCTGGTCATTCTAGCATTTTCATAAGGTTAACTTTTGATGCTAGAAATATAAACTCTCTCAACTGTCTTAACTCCTACATTTTAATCTCTATCTATTAATGCTAGAAATTTAAAATGTCTATCTCTCATTCTCTTTCTTTTATCTATATCTTAATGTTTAATATATATAACTGCATCTCTCTCTCTCTCTCTCTCTCTCTCTCTCTCTCTCTCTCTCTCTCTCTTAATATTAGTCTTTTAAACTGCCACTCTCTCTCTCCAGTGACACGAATTATGTTCAATTGTCTATCTCCAACTCCTCTCCCTTTTTCTACTGCAATTTTGAAATTTAAACTGCATAGTATATTAATAGTTTTTTTTTAAATCTCTCTCTCTCTCTCTCTCTCTCTCTCTCTCTCTCTCTCTCTCTCTCTCTCTCTCTAACGTTATCTCTTCTAGACTGTACATTGAAGTGATGAGACGGCCTCAGCTAATTTTTGTAAATTAACTTTTTTGGATCTGTGATCTATAAAAATGTTTAGACACTTTAAGCACTTGATTATCTGCTAACAAATATAGTAATTCATTTGAAGAATATATATTTAAATGTTGCATAATATTTACAGGCATAGTTCGTTCTAACATATCAAAATTAAATGCAAAAAAAGTGTTCTACCGTTGAATTGTTAATGAAAATGTTAATATTAACTTAAATTCTTAAAAATTTAAAGTGTTCTTGATTTAATTAAAAGGGAAGCAACTCCAGTTATATTAATATTTAAGAATTCTTTATATGTCGATATATTGTAATTGTAAATTGTCAAAACTTTTATTTATATGCATATTGTTTCCCATAAAATAATGTTATCATAAAATATGCAAGATCTATGAAAATTTCTACCAGAAATTGCAAACCCTAAAGTATCAAATTAAAAGAAATGTACCTTTCCTTAATTTGCGGTTGCAAATATTAATAATTTATAATGTCTCTCAAAAATTAAAAGTTATCTTCCTTAGCTCACAGAAAAGTCAACTTCTGTCTTAAATAAGAAAACGAGGCTGTATAAAATCCGGTGCAGGCACATATTTTTGAAATTACGTGAAATTGTATATAAAACTTGTGTCTAGATACAACTGCTGTTGGCTGGCTTGTATTAGGTGAAGAAGCTGTTCACGCGATGAAGCTGTGTTTACAGCATGTGTTCAAAATATCCAGCACAGGCCTCAAGATATTCTGAGACTTGTCTCTTACTATTTTCGAAAACCTTCTGGATCTATATATCTATCTTTCGTTCGCCTGAAGTATTGTTTATAACTGCAGTGTCGTTTCTTGTATAAATGTTACCGTCTTTTCTCATTCTTGCAGTGGTGCATATAGTCTTGTCTGTAGTATTGTATTAATGGTATAAGTGGACTTTCCACAGTCTACTATATTCAGTGCATTCTTGAAATATGCGTTACGCTGTCTGGGGCGCCTGTCCCCATGTACATGTAGTTGAGGTACCGATCTTGAATTTTATAGACACGTGACTGTGGAGTCATTGGTGTCCTGTTCTAATGCTTATAATGATAAATTGTTCCAACCTATTCATGTAATGAAATACATCCTGATTTGGAGCATGTGTTCTTCTGATTTGTTTTTGTTTATCTGTATCTTATGATGGTATGCAACCGGCGCATCTGGTTGTGTGCCTGTTGCACCTTTTTATGAAAGCTGGTCTGCTTTCTAGTTTCCTGGTATTCCATAGTGAGATGGGACCCACTGCAGGGCAATCCTATGGTGTTTGTAGAGTTCTGTCAATAAAGTTTGCAGCTGTAGCAACTTTCTGGATTGCAGTGCCTGGAGTACTGATCTAGCATCTGTCAAAAGCTCTACAGGCTGTGTGCTAAGATTACTGTTCAGCATTTTTTCTATTGTCAACTTTATTGCTTGCATTTTTGTATCGTAATTGTGATAATATTTCCCTGTTGCTATCTTTTCCATATCCCTAGTGTTATTTTTGGGTACTCTATGTAGACCCGTGTTCCCCTTTCTTTTCTATGTATTGATCGAGTCACCGCACAGAGACATTATAAAGACCCTATATAACACTTGTTACTACAAGTTTGACAAACTATTCAGAACTTGATTCTCAAATAAAATATAAAAAGAAGAATGACTATCCCTCTATTTTAATGCCTGAGATGTAATTGTCTATCGCTATTTTCATAACAGGATTTCAAGCTGCTTTCATTTTCATATTAGCATTATTAACTGTTTCTTTCTCAATAGTAGGACTTTTAAATGTATCTCTTTTCATACTTAGATTTTAAACTGCTTTTATCTTCATGCTAGTATTTTAAATTGTCTCTCTGGTCATTCTAGCATTTTCATAAGGTTAACTTTTGATGCTAGAAATATAAACTCTCTCAACTGTCTTAACTCCTACATTTTAATCTCTATCTATTAATGCTAGAAATTTAAAATGTCTATCTCTCATTCTCTTTCTTTTATCTATATCTTAATGTTTAATATATATAACTGCATCTCTCTCTCTCTCTCTCTCATTCTTTCTCTCTCTCTCTTAATATTAGTCTTTTAAACTGCCACTCTCTCTCTCCAGTGACACGAATTATGTTCAATTGTCTATCTCCAACTCCTCTCCCTTTTTCTACTGCAATTTTGAAATTTAAACTGCATAGTATATTAATAGTTTTTTTTAAATCTCTCTCTCTCTCTCTCTCTCTCTCTCTCTCTCTCTCTCTCTCTCTCTAACGTTATCTCTTCTAGACTGTACATTGAAGTGATGAGACGGCCTCAGCTAATTTTTGTAAATTAACTTTTTTGGATCTGTGATCTATAAAAATGTTTAGAAACTTTAAGCACTTGATTATCTGCTAACAAATATAGTAATTCATTTGAAGAACATATATTTAAATGTTGCATAATATTTACAGGCATGGTTCGTTCTAACATATCACAATTAAATGCAAAAAAAGTGTTCTACCGTTGAATTGTTAATGAAAATGTTAATATTAACTTATATTCTTAAAAAATGTAAAGTGTTCTTGATTTAATTAAAAGGGAAGCAACTCCAATTATATTAATATTTAAGAATTCTTTATACGTCGATATATTGTAATTGTAAATTGACAAAACTTTTATTTATATGCATATTGTTTTCCAGAAAATAATGTTATCATAAAAAATGCAAGATCTATGAAAATTTCTATCAGAAATTGTAAACCCTAAAGTATCAAATTAAAAGAATTGTACCTTTCCTTAATTTGTGGTTGCAAATATTAATAATTTATAATTTCTCTCAAAAATTAAAAGTTATCTTCCTTAGCTCACAGAAAAGTCAACTTCTGTCTTAAATAAGAAAACGAGGCTGTATAAAATCCGGTGCAGGCACATATTTTTGAAATTACGTGAAATTGTATATAAAATTTGTGTCTAGATACAACTGCTGTTGGCTGGCTTGTATTAGGTAAAGAAGCTGTTCACGCGATGAAGCTGTGTTTACAGCATGTGTTCAAAATATCCAGCACAGGCCTCAAGATATTCTGAGACTTGTCTCTTACTATTTTCGAAAACCTTCTGGATCTATATATCTATCTTTCGTTCGCCTGAAGTATTGTATATAACTGCAGTGTCGTTTCTTGTATAAATGTTACCGTCTTTTCTCATTCTTGCAGTGGTGCATATAGTCTTGTCTGTAGTATTGTATTAATGGTATAAGTGGACTTTCCACAGTCTACTATATTCAGTGCATTCTTGAAATATGCGTTACGCTGTCTGGGGCGCCTGTCCCCATGTACATGTAGTTGAGGTACCGATCTTGAATTTTATAGACACGTGACTGTGGAGTCATTGGTGTCCTGTTCTAATGCTTATAATGATAAATTGTTCCAACCTATTCATGTAATGAAATACATCCTGATTTGGAGCATGTGTTCTTCTGATTTGTTTTTGTTTATCTGTATCTTATGATGGTATGCAACCGGCGCATCTGGTTGTGTGCCTGTTGCACCTTTTTATGAAAGCTGGTCTGCTTTCTAGTTTCCTGGTATTCCATAGTGAGATGGGACCCACTGCAGGGCAATCCTATGGTGTTTGTAGAGTTCTGTCAATAAAGTTTGCAGCTGTAGCAACTTTCTGGATTGCAGTGCCTGGAGTACTGATCTAGCATCTGTCAAAAGCTCTACAGGCTGTGTGCTAAGATTACTGTTCAGCATTTTTTCTATTGTCAACTTTTTTGCTTGCATTTTTGTATCGTAATTGTGATAATATTTCCCTGTTGCTATCTTTTCCATATCCCTAGTGTTATTTTTGGGTACTCTATGTAGACCCGTGTTCCCCTTTCTTTTCTAAGTATTGATCGAGTCACCGCACAGAGACATTATAAACACCCTATATAACACTTGTTACTACAAGTTTGACAAACTATTCAGAACTTGATTCTCAAATAAAATATAAAAAGAAGAATGACTATCCCTCTATTTTAATGCCTGAGATGTAATTGTCTATCGCTATTTTCATAACAGGATTTCAAGCTGCTTTCATTTTCATATTAGCATTATTAACTGTTTCTTTCTCAATAGTAGGACTTTTAAATGTATCTCTTTTCATACTTAGATTTTAAACTGCTTTTATCTTCATGCTAGTATTTTAAATTGTCTCTCTGGTCATTCTAGCATTTTCATAAGGTTAACTTTTGATGCTAGAAATATAAACTCTCTCAACTGTCTTAACTCCTACATTTTAATCTCTATCTATTAATGCTAGAAATTTAAAATGTCTATCTCTCATTCTCTTTCTTTTATCTATATCTTAATGTTTAATATATATAACTGCATCTCTCTCTCTCTCTCTCTCTCTCTCTCTCTCTCTCTCTCTCTCTTAATATTAGTCTTTTAAACTGCCACTCTCTCTCTCCAGTGACACGAATTATGTTCAATTGTCTATCTCCAACTCCTCTCCCTTTTTCTACTGCAATTTTGAATTTTAAACTGCATAGTATATTAATAGTTTTTTTTTAAATCTCTCTCTCTATCTCTCTCTCTCTTTCTCTAACATTATCTCTTCTAGACTGTACATTGAAGTGATGAGACGGCCTCAGCTAATTTTTGTATATTAACTTCTTTGGATCTGTGATCTCTAAAAATGTTTAGAAACTTTAAGCACTTGATTATCTGCTAACAAATATAGTAATTCATTTGAAGAACATATATTTAAATGTTGCATAATATTTACAGGCATGGTTCGTTCTAACATATCACAATTAAATGCAAAAAAAGTGTTCTACCGTTGAATTGTTAATGAAAATGTTAATATTAACTTATATTCTTAAAAAATGTAAAGTGTTCTTGATTTAATTAAAAGGGAAGCAACTCCAATTATATTAATATTTAAGAATTCTTTATACGTCGATATATTGTAATTGTAAATTGACAAAACTTTTATTTATATGCATATTGTTTTCCAGAAAATAATGTTATCATAAAAAATGCAAGATCTATGAAAATTTCTATCAGAAATTGTAAACCCTAAAGTATCAAATTAAAAGAATTGTACCTTTCCTTAATTTGTGGTTGCAAATATTAATAATTTATAATTTCTCTCAAAAATTAAAAGTTATCTTCCTTAGCTCACAGAAAAGTCAACTTCTGTCTTAAATAAGAAAACGAGGCTGTATAAAATCCGGTGCAGGCACATATTTTTGAAATTACGTGAAATTGTATATAAAATTTGTGTCTAGATACAACTGCTGTTGGCTGGCTTGTATTAGGTAAAGAAGCTGTTCACGCGATGAAGCTGTGTTTACAGCATGTGTTCAAAATATCCAGCACAGGCCTCAAGATATTCTGAGACTTGTCTCTTACTATTTTCGAAAACCTTCTGGATCTATATATCTATCTTTCGTTCGCCTGAAGTATTGTATATAACTGCAGTGTCGTTTCTTGTATAAATGTTACCGTCTTTTCTCATTCTTGCAGTGGTGCATATAGTCTTGTCTGTAGTATTGTATTAATGGTATAAGTGGACTTTCCACAGTCTACTATATTCAGTGCATTCTTGAAATATGCGTTACGCTGTCTGGGGCGCCTGTCCCCATGTACATGTAGTTGAGGTACCGATCTTGAATTTTATAGACACGTGACTGTGGAGTCATTGGTGTCCTGTTCTAATGCTTATAATGATAAATTGTTCCAACCTATTCATGTAATGAAATACATCCTGATTTGGAGCATGTGTTCTTCTGATTTGTTTTTGTTTATCTGTATCTTATGATGGTATGCAACCGGCGCATCTGGTTGTGTGCCTGTTGCACCTTTTTATGAAAGCTGGTCTGCTTTCTAGTTTCCTGGTATTCCATAGTGAGATGGGACCCACTGCAGGGCAATCCTATGGTGTTTGTAGAGTTCTGTCAATAAAGTTTGCAGCTGTAGCAACTTTCTGGATTGCAGTGCCTGGAGTACTGATCTAGCATCTGTCAAAAGCTCTACAGGCTGTGTGCTAAGATTACTGTTCAGCATTTTTTCTATTGTCAACTTTTTTGCTTGCATTTTTGTATCGTAATTGTGATAATATTTCCCTGTTGCTATCTTTTCCATATCCCTAGTGTTATTTTTGGGTACTCTATGTAGACCCGTGTTCCCCTTTCTTTTCTAAGTATTGATCGAGTCACCGCACAGAGACATTATAAACACCCTATATAACACTTGTTACTACAAGTTTGACAAACTATTCAGAACTTGATTCTCAAATAAAATATAAAAAGAAGAATGACTATCCCTCTATTTTAATGCCTGAGATGTAATTGTCTATCGCTATTTTCATAACAGGATTTCAAGCTGCTTTCATTTTCATATTAGCATTATTAACTGTTTCTTTCTCAATAGTAGGACTTTTAAATGTATCTCTTTTCATACTTAGATTTTAAACTGCTTTTATCTTCATGCTAGTATTTTAAATTGTCTCTCTGGTCATTCTAGCATTTTCATAAGGTTAACTTTTGATGCTAGAAATATAAACTCTCTCAACTGTCTTAACTCCTACATTTTAATCTCTATTAATGCTAGAAATTTAAAATGTCTATCTCTCATTCTCTTTCTTTTATCTATATCTTAATGTTTAATATATATAACTGCATCTCTCTCTCTCTCTCTCTCTCTCTCTCTCTCTCTCTCTCTCTCTCTTAATATTAGTCTTTTAAACTGCCACTCTCTCTCTCCAGTGACACGAATTATGTTCAATTGTCTATCTCCAACTCCTCTCCCTTTTTCTACTGCAATTTTGAATTTTAAACTGCATAGTATATTAATAGTTTTTTTTTAAATCTCTCTCTCTATCTCTCTCTCTCTTTCTCTAACATTATCTCTTCTAGACTGTACATTGAAGTGATGAGACGGCCTCAGCTAATTTTTGTATATTAACTTCTTTGGATCTGTGATCTCTAAAAATGTTTAGAAACTTTAAGCACTTGATTATCTGCTAACAAATATAGTAATTCATTTGAAGAACATATATTTAAATGTTGCATAATATTTACAGGCATGGTTCGTTCTAACATATCACAATTAAATGCAAAAAAAGTGTTCTACCGTTGAATTGTTAATGAAAATGTTAATATTAACTTATATTCTTAAAAAATGTAAAGTGTTCTTGATTTAATTAAAAGGGAAGCAACTCCAATTATATTAATATTTAAGAATTCTTTATACGTCGATATATTGTAATTGTAAATTGACAAAACTTTTATTTATATGCATATTGTTTTCCAGAAAATAATGTTATCATAAAAAATGCAAGATCTATGAAAATTTCTATCAGAAATTGTAAACCCTAAAGTATCAAATTAAAAGAATTGTACCTTTCCTTAATTTGTGGTTGCAAATATTAATAATTTATAATTTCTCTCAAAAATTAAAAGTTATCTTCCTTAGCTCACAGAAAAGTCAACTTCTGTCTTAAATAAGAAAACGAGGCTGTATAAAATCCGGTGCAGGCACATATTTTTGAAATTACGTGAAATTGTATATAAAATTTGTGTCTAGATACAACTGCTGTTGGCTGGCTTGTATTAGGTAAAGAAGCTGTTCACGCGATGAAGCTGTGTTTACAGCATGTGTTCAAAATATCCAGCACAGGCCTCAAGATATTCTGAGACTTGTCTCTTACTATTTTCGAAAACCTTCTGGATCTATATATCTATCTTTCGTTCGCCTGAAGTATTGTATATAACTGCAGTGTCGTTTCTTGTATAAATGTTACCGTCTTTTCTCATTCTTGCAGTGGTGCATATAGTCTTGTCTGTAGTATTGTATTAATGGTATAAGTGGACTTTCCACAGTCTACTATATTCAGTGCATTCTTGAAATATGCGTTACGCTGTCTGGGGCGCCTGTCCCCATGTACATGTAGTTGAGGTACCGATCTTGAATTTTATAGACACGTGACTGTGGAGTCATTGGTGTCCTGTTCTAATGCTTATAATGATAAATTGTTCCAACCTATTCATGTAATGAAATACATCCTGATTTGGAGCATGTGTTCTTCTGATTTGTTTTTGTTTATCTGTATCTTATGATGGTATGCAACCGGCGCATCTGGTTGTGTGCCTGTTGCACCTTTTTATGAAAGCTGGTCTGCTTTCTAGTTTCCTGGTATTCCATAGTGAGATGGGACCCACTGCAGGGCAATCCTATGGTGTTTGTAGAGTTCTGTCAATAAAGTTTGCAGCTGTAGCAACTTTCTGGATTGCAGTGCCTGGAGTACTGATCTAGCATCTGTCAAAAGCTCTACAGGCTGTGTGCTAAGATTACTGTTCAGCATTTTTTCTATTGTCAACTTTTTTGCTTGCATTTTTGTATCGTAATTGTGATAATATTTCCCTGTTGCTATCTTTTCCATATCCCTAGTGTTATTTTTGGGTACTCTATGTAGACCCGTGTTCCCCTTTCTTTTCTAAGTATTGATCGAGTCACCGCACAGAGACATTATAAACACCCTATATAACACTTGTTACTACAAGTTTGACAAACTATTCAGAACTTGATTCTCAAATAAAATATAAAAAGAAGAATGACTATCCCTCTATTTTAATGCCTGAGATGTAATTGTCTATCGCTATTTTCATAACAGGATTTCAAGCTGCTTTCATTTTCATATTAGCATTATTAACTGTTTCTTTCTCAATAGTAGGACTTTTAAATGTATCTCTTTTCATACTTAGATTTTAAACTGCTTTTATCTTCATGCTAGTATTTTAAATTGTCTCTCTGGTCATTCTAGCATTTTCATAAGGTTAACTTTTGATGCTAGAAATATAAACTCTCTCAACTGTCTTAACTCCTACATTTTAATCTCTATCTATTAATGCTAGAAATTTAAAATGTCTATCTCTCATTCTCTTTCTTTTATCTATATCTTAATGTTTAATATATATAACTGCATCTCTCTCTCTCTCTCTCTCTCTCTCTCTCTCTCTCTCTCTCTCTCTCTAATATTAGTCTTTTAAACTGCCACTCTCTCTCTCCAGTGACACGAATTATGTTCAATTGTCTATCTCCAACTCCTCTCCCTTTTTCTACTGCAATTTTGAATTTTAAACTGCATAGTATATTAATAGTTTTTTTTTTAAATCTCTCTCTCTATCTCTCTCTCTCTCTCTCTAACATTATCTCTTCTAGACTGTACATTGAAGTGATGAGACGGCCTCAGCTAATTTTTGTATATTAACTTCTTTGGATCTGTGATCTCTAAAAATGTTTAGAAACTTTAAGCACTTGATTATCTGCTAACAAATATAGTAATTCATTTGAAGAACATATATTTAAATGTTGCATAATATTTACAGGCATGGTTCGTTCTAACATATCACAATTAAATGCAAAAAAAGTGTTCTACCGTTGAATTGTTAATGAAAATGTTAATATTAACTTATATTCTTAAAAAATGTAAAGTGTTCTTGATTTAATTAAAAGGGAAGCAACTCCAGTTATATTAATATTTAAGAATTCTTTATACGTCGATATATTGTAATTGTAAATTGACAAAACTTTTATTTATATGCATATTGTTTTCCAGAAAATAATGTTATCATAAAAAATGCAAGATCTATGAAAATTTCTATCAGAAATTGTAAACCCTAAAGTATCAAATTAAAAGAATTGTACCTTTCCTTAATTTGTGGTTGCAAATATTAATAATTTATAATTTCTCTCAAAAATTAAAAGTTATCTTCCTTAGCTCACAGAAAAGTCAACTTCTGTCTTAAATAAGAAAACGAGGCTGTATAAAATCCGGTGCAGGCACATATTTTTGAAATTACGTGAAATTGTATATAAAATTTGTGTCTAGATACAACTGCTGTTGGCTGGCTTGTATTAGGTAAAGAAGCTGTTCACGCGATGAAGCTGTGTTTACAGCATGTGTTCAAAATATCCAGCACAGGCCTCAAGATATTCTGAGACTTGTCTCTTACTATTTTCGAAAACCTTCTGGATCTATATATCTATCTTTCGTTCGCCTGAAGTATTGTATATAACTGCAGTGTCGTTTCTTGTATAAATGTTACCGTCTTTTCTCATTCTTGCAGTGGTGCATATAGTCTTGTCTGTAGTATTGTATTAATGGTATAAGTGGACTTTCCACAGTCTACTATATTCAGTGCATTCTTGAAATATGCGTTACGCTGTCTGGGGCGCCTGTCCCCATGTACATGTAGTTGAGGTACCGATCTTGAATTTTATAGACACGTGACTGTGGAGTCATTGGTGTCCTGTTCTAATGCTTATAATGATAAATTGTTCCAACCTATTCATGTAATGAAATACATCCTGATTTGGAGCATGTGTTCTTCTGATTTGTTTTTGTTTATCTGTATCTTATGATGGTATGCAACCGGCGCATCTGGTTGTGTGCCTGTTGCACCTTTTTATGAAAGCTGGTCTGCTTTCTAGTTTCCTGGTATTCCATAGTGAGATGGGACCCACTGCAGGGCAATCCTATGGTGTTTGTAGAGTTCTGTCAATAAAGTTTGCAGCTGTAGCAACTTTCTGGATTGCAGTGCCTGGAGTACTGATCTAGCATCTGTCAAAAGCTCTACAGGCTGTGTGCTAAGATTACTGTTCAGCATTTTTTCTATTGTCAACTTTTTTGCTTGCATTTTTGTATCGTAATTGTGATAATATTTCCCTGTTGCTATCTTTTCCATATCCCTAGTGTTATTTTTGGGTACTCTATGTAGACCCGTGTTCCCCTTTCTTTTCTAAGTATTGATCGAGTCACCGCACAGAGACATTATAAACACCCTATATAACACTTGTTACTACAAGTTTGACAAACTATTCAGAACTTGATTCTCAAATAAAATATAAAAAGAAGAATGACTATCCCTCTATTTTAATGCCTGAGATGTAATTGTCTATCGCTATTTTCATAACAGGATTTCAAGCTGCTTTCATTTTCATATTAGCATTATTAACTGTTTCTTTCTCAATAGTAGGACTTTTAAATGTATCTCTTTTCATACTTAGATTTTAAACTGCTTTTATCTTCATGCTAGTATTTTAAATTGTCTCTCTGGTCATTCTAGCATTTTCATAAGGTTAACTTTTGATGCTAGAAATATAAACTCTCTCAACTGTCTTAACTCCTACATTTTAATCTCTATCTATTAATGCTAGAAATTTAAAATGTCTATCTCTCATTCTCTTTCTTTTATCTATATCTTAATGTTTAATATATATAACTGCATCTCTCTCTCTCTCTCTCTCTCTCTCTCTCTCTCTCTCTTAATATTAGTCTTTTAAACTGCCACTCTCTCTCTCCAGTGACACGAATTATGTTCAATTGTCTATCTCCAACTCCTCTCCCTTTTTCTACTGCAATTTTGAATTTTAAACTGCATAGTATATTAATAGTTTTTTTTTAAATCTCTCTCTCTTTCTCTCTCTCTCTCTCTCTAACATTATCTCTTCTAGACTGTACATTGAAGTGATGAGACGGCCTCAGCTAATTTTTGTATATTAACTTCTTTGGATCTGTGATCTCTAAAAATGTTTAGAAACTTTAAGCACTTGATTATCTGCTAACAAATATAGTAATTCATTTGAAGAACATATATTTAAATGTTGCATAATATTTACAGGCATGGTTCGTTCTAACATATCACAATTAAATGCAAAAAAAGTGTTCTACCGTTGAATTGTTAATGAAAATGTTAATATTAACTTATATTCTTAAAAAATGTAAAGTGTTCTTGATTTAATTAAAAGGGAAGCAACTCCAGTTATATTAATATTTAAGAATTCTTTATACGTCGATATATTGTAATTGTAAATTGACAAAACTTTTATTTATATGCATATTGTTTTCCAGAAAATAATGTTATCATAAAAAATGCAAGATCTATGAAAATTTCTATCAGAAATTGTAAACCCTAAAGTATCAAATTAAAAGAATTGTACCTTTCCTTAATTTGTGGTTGCAAATATTAATAATTTATAATTTCTCTCAAAAATTAAAAGTTATCTTCCTTAGCTCACAGAAAAGTCAACTTCTGTCTTAAATAAGAAAACGAGGCTGTATAAAATCCGGTGCAGGCACATATTTTTGAAATTACGTGAAATTGTATATAAAATTTGTGTCTAGATACAACTGCTGTTGGCTGGCTTGTATTAGGTAAAGAAGCTGTTCACGCGATGAAGCTGTGTTTACAGCATGTGTTCAAAATATCCAGCACAGGCCTCAAGATATTCTGAGACTTGTCTCTTACTATTTTCGAAAACCTTCTGGATCTATATATCTATCTTTCGTTCGCCTGAAGTATTGTATATAACTGCAGTGTCGTTTCTTGTATAAATGTTACCGTCTTTTCTCATTCTTGCAGTGGTGCATATAGTCTTGTCTGTAGTATTGTATTAATGGTATAAGTGGACTTTCCACAGTCTACTATATTCAGTGCATTCTTGAAATATGCGTTACGCTGTCTGGGGCGCCTGTCCCCATGTACATGTAGTTGAGGTACCGATCTTGAATTTTATAGACACGTGACTGTGGAGTCATTGGTGTCCTGTTCTAATGCTTATAATGATAAATTGTTCCAACCTATTCATGTAATGAAATACATCCTGATTTGGAGCATGTGTTCTTCTGATTTGTTTTTGTTTATCTGTATCTTATGATGGTATGCAACCGGCGCATCTGGTTGTGTGCCTGTTGCACCTTTTTATGAAAGCTGGTCTGCTTTCTAGTTTCCTGGTATTCCATAGTGAGATGGGACCCACTGCAGGGCAATCCTATGGTGTTTGTAGAGTTCTGTCAATAAAGTTTGCAGCTGTAGCAACTTTCTGGATTGCAGTGCCTGGAGTACTGATCTAGCATCTGTCAAAAGCTCTACAGGCTGTGTGCTAAGATTACTGTTCAGCATTTTTTCTATTGTCAACTTTTTTGCTTGCATTTTTGTATCGTAATTGTGATAATATTTCCCTGTTGCTATCTTTTCCATATCCCTAGTGTTATTTTTGGGTACTCTATGTAGACCCGTGTTCCCCTTTCTTTTCTAAGTATTGATCGAGTCACCGCACAGAGACATTATAAACACCCTATATAACACTTGTTACTACAAGTTTGACAAACTATTCAGAACTTGATTCTCAAATAAAATATAAAAAGAAGAATGACTATCCCTCTATTTTAATGCCTGAGATGTAATTGTCTATCGCTATTTTCATAACAGGATTTCAAGCTGCTTTCATTTTCATATTAGCATTATTAACTGTTTCTTTCTCAATAGTAGGACTTTTAAATGTATCTCTTTTCATACTTAGATTTTAAACTGCTTTTATCTTCATGCTAGTATTTTAAATTGTCTCTCTGGTCATTCTAGCATTTTCATAAGGTTAACTTTTGATGCTAGAAATATAAACTCTCTCAACTGTCTTAACTCCTACATTTTAATCTCTATCTATTAATGCTAGAAATTTAAAATGTCTATCTCTCATTCTCTTTCTTTTATCTATATCTTAATGTTTAATATATATAACTGCATCTCTCTCTCTCTCTCTCTCTCTCTCTCTCTCTCTCTTAATATTAGTCTTTTAAACTGCCACTCTCTCTCTCCAGTGACACGAATTATGTTCAATTGTCTATCTCCAACTCCTCTCCCTTTTTCTACTGCAATTTTGAATTTTAAACTGCATAGTATATTAATAGTTTTTTTTTAAATCTCTCTCTCTTTCTCTCTCTCTCTCTCTCTAACATTATCTCTTCTAGACTGTACATTGAAGTGATGAGACGGCCTCAGCTAATTTTTGTATATTAACTTCTTTGGATCTGTGATCTCTAAAAATGTTTAGAAACTTTAAGCACTTGATTATCTGCTAACAAATATAGTAATTCATTTGAAGAACATATATTTAAATGTTGCATAATATTTACAGGCATGGTTCGTTCTAACATATCACAATTAAATGCAAAAAAAGTGTTCTACCGTTGAATTGTTAATGAAAATGTTAATATTAACTTAAATTCTTAAAAAATGTAAAGTGTTCTTGATTTAATTAAAAGGGAAGCAACTCCAGTTATATTAATATTTAAGAATTCTTTATACGTCGATATATTGTAATTGTAAATTGACAAAACTTTTATTTATATGCATATTGTTTTCCAGAAAATAATGTTATCATAAAAAATGCAAGATCTATGAAAATTTCTATCAGAAATTGTAAACCCTAAAGTATCAAATTAAAAGAATTGTACCTTTCCTTAATTTGTGGTTGCAAATATTAATAATTTATAATTTCTCTCAAAAATTAAAAGTTATCTTCCTTAGCTCACAGAAAAGTCAACTTCTGTCTTAAATAAGAAAACGAGGCTGTATAAAATCCGGTGCAGGCACATATTTTTGAAATTACGTGAAATTGTATATAAAATTTGTGTCTAGATACAACTGCTGTTGGCTGGCTTGTATTAGGTAAAGAAGCTGTTCACGCGATGAAGCTGTGTTTACAGCATGTGTTCAAAATATCCAGCACAGGCCTCAAGATATTCTGAGACTTGTCTCTTACTATTTTCGAAAACCTTCTGGATCTATATATCTATCTTTCGTTCGCCTGAAGTATTGTATATAACTGCAGTGTCGTTTCTTGTATAAATGTTACCGTCTTTTCTCATTCTTGCAGTGGTGCATATAGTCTTGTCTGTAGTATTGTATTAATGGTATAAGTGGACTTTCCACAGTCTACTATATTCAGTGCATTCTTGAAATATGCGTTACGCTGTCTGGGGCGCCTGTCCCCATGTACATGTAGTTGAGGTACCGATCTTGAATTTTATAGACACGTGACTGTGGAGTCATTGGTGTCCTGTTCTAATGCTTATAATGATAAATTGTTCCAACCTATTCATGTAATGAAATACATCCTGATTTGGAGCATGTGTTCTTCTGATTTGTTTTTGTTTATCTGTATCTTATGATGGTATGCAACCGGCGCATCTGGTTGTGTGCCTGTTGCACCTTTTTATGAAAGCTGGTCTGCTTTCTAGTTTCCTGGTATTCCATAGTGAGATGGGACCCACTGCAGGGCAATCCTATGGTGTTTGTAGAGTTCTGTCAATAAAGTTTGCAGCTGTAGCAACTTTCTGGATTGCAGTGCCTGGAGTACTGATCTAGCATCTGTCAAAAGCTCTACAGGCTGTGTGCTAAGATTACTGTTCAGCATTTTTTCTATTGTCAACTTTTTTGCTTGCATTTTTGTATCGTAATTGTGATAATATTTCCCTGTTGCTATCTTTTCCATATCCCTAGTGTTATTTTTGGGTACTCTATGTAGACCCGTGTTCCCCTTTCTTTTCTAAGTATTGATCGAGTCACCGCACAGAGACATTATAAACACCCTATATAACACTTGTTACTACAAGTTTGACAAACTATTCAGAACTTGATTCTCAAATAAAATATAAAAAGAAGAATGACTATCCCTCTATTTTAATGCCTGAGATGTAATTGTCTATCGCTATTTTCATAACAGGATTTCAAGCTGCTTTCATTTTCATATTAGCATTATTAACTGTTTCTTTCTCAATAGTAGGACTTTTAAATGTATCTCTTTTCATACTTAGATTTTAAACTGCTTTTATCTTCATGCTAGTATTTTAAATTGTCTCTCTGGTCATTCTAGCATTTTCATAAGGTTAACTTTTGATGCTAGAAATATAAACTCTCTCAACTGTCTTAACTCCTACATTTTAATCTCTATTAATGCTAGAAATTTAAAATGTCTATCTCTCATTCTCTTTCTTTTATCTATATCTTAATGTTTAATATATATAACTGCATCTCTCTCTCTCTCTCTCTCTCTCTCTCTCTCTCTCTCTTAATATTAGTCTTTTAAACTGCCACTCTCTCTCTCCAGTGACACGAATTATGTTCAATTGTCTATCTCCAACTCCTCTCCCTTTTTCTACTGCAATTTTGAATTTTAAACTGCATAGTATATTAATAGTTTTTTTTTAAATCTCTCTCTCTCTCTCTCTCTCTCTCTAACATTATCTCTTCTAGACTGTACATTGAAGTGATGAGACGGCCTCAGCTAATTTTTGTATATTAACTTCTTTGGATCTGTGATCTCTAAAAATGTTTAGAAACTTTAAGCACTTGATTATCTGCTAACAAATATAGTAATTCATTTGAAGAACATATATTTAAATGTTGCATAATATTTACAGGCATGGTTCGTTCTAACATATCACAATTAAATGCAAAAAAAGTGTTCTACCGTTGAATTGTTAATGAAAATGTTAATATTAACTTAAATTCTTAAAAAATGTAAAGTGTTCTTGATTTAATTAAAAGGGAAGCAACTCCAGTTATATTAATATTTAAGAATTCTTTATACGTCGATATATTGTAATTGTAAATTGACAAAACTTTTATTTATATGCATATTGTTTTCCAGAAAATAATGTTATCATAAAAAATGCAAGATCTATGAAAATTTCTATCAGAAATTGTAAACCCTAAAGTATCAAATTAAAAGAATTGTACCTTTCCTTAATTTGTGGTTGCAAATATTAATAATTTATAATTTCTCTCAAAAATTAAAAGTTATCTTCCTTAGCTCACAGAAAAGTCAACTTCTGTCTTAAATAAGAAAACGAGGCTGTATAAAATCCGGTGCAGGCACATATTTTTGAAATTACGTGAAATTGTATATAAAATTTGTGTCTAGATACAACTGCTGTTGGCTGGCTTGTATTAGGTAAAGAAGCTGTTCACGCGATGAAGCTGTGTTTACAGCATGTGTTCAAAATATCCAGCACAGGCCTCAAGATATTCTGAGACTTGTCTCTTACTATTTTCGAAAACCTTCTGGATCTATATATCTATCTTTCGTTCGCCTGAAGTATTGTATATAACTGCAGTGTCGTTTCTTGTATAAATGTTACCGTCTTTTCTCATTCTTGCAGTGGTGCATATAGTCTTGTCTGTAGTATTGTATTAATGGTATAAGTGGACTTTCCACAGTCTACTATATTCAGTGCATTCTTGAAATATGCGTTACGCTGTCTGGGGCGCCTGTCCCCATGTACATGTAGTTGAGGTACCGATCTTGAATTTTATAGACACGTGACTGTGGAGTCATTGGTGTCCTGTTCTAATGCTTATAATGATAAATTGTTCCAACCTATTCATGTAATGAAATACATCCTGATTTGGAGCATGTGTTCTTCTGATTTGTTTTTGTTTATCTGTATCTTATGATGGTATGCAACCGGCGCATCTGGTTGTGTGCCTGTTGCACCTTTTTATGAAAGCTGGTCTGCTTTCTAGTTTCCTGGTATTCCATAGTGAGATGGGACCCACTGCAGGGCAATCCTATGGTGTTTGTAGAGTTCTGTCAATAAAGTTTGCAGCTGTAGCAACTTTCTGGATTGCAGTGCCTGGAGTACTGATCTAGCATCTGTCAAAAGCTCTACAGGCTGTGTGCTAAGATTACTGTTCAGCATTTTTTCTATTGTCAACTTTTTTGCTTGCATTTTTGTATCGTAATTGTGATAATATTTCCCTGTTGCTATCTTTTCCATATCCCTAGTGTTATTTTTGGGTACTCTATGTAGACCCGTGTTCCCCTTTCTTTTCTAAGTATTGATCGAGTCACCGCACAGAGACATTATAAACACCCTATATAACACTTGTTACTACAAGTTTGACAAACTATTCAGAACTTGATTCTCAAATAAAATATAAAAAGAAGAATGACTATCCCTCTATTTTAATGCCTGAGATGTAATTGTCTATCGCTATTTTCATAACAGGATTTCAAGCTGCTTTCATTTTCATATTAGCATTATTAACTGTTTCTTTCTCAATAGTAGGACTTTTAAATGTATCTCTTTTCATACTTAGATTTTAAACTGCTTTTATCTTCATGCTAGTATTTTAAATTGTCTCTCTGGTCATTCTAGCATTTTCATAAGGTTAACTTTTGATGCTAGAAATATAAACTCTCTCAACTGTCTTAACTCCTACATTTTAATCTCTATCTATTAATGCTAGAAATTTAAAATGTCTATCTCTCATTCTCTTTCTTTTATCTATATCTTAATGTTTAATATATATAACTGCATCTCTCTCTCTCTCTCTCTTAATATTAGTCTTTTAAACTGCCACTCTCTCTCTCCAGTGACACGAATTATGTTCAATTGTCTATCTCCAACTCCTCTCCCTTTTTCTACTGCAATTTTGAATTTTAAACTGCATAGTATATTAATAGTTTTTTTTTAAATCTCTCTCTCTCTTCTCTCTCTCTCTCTCTCTAACATTATCTCTTCTAGACTGTACATTGAAGTGATGAGACGGCCTCAGCTAATTTTTGTATATTAACTTCTTTGGATCTGTGATCTCTAAAAATGTTTAGAAACTTTAAGCACTTGATTATCTGCTAACAAATATAGTAATTCATTTGAAGAACATATATTTAAATGTTGCATAATATTTACAGGCATGGTTCGTTCTAACATATCACAATTAAATGCAAAAAAAGTGTTCTACCGTTGAATTGTTAATGAAAATGTTAATATTAACTTAAATTCTTAAAAAATGTAAAGTGTTCTTGATTTAATTAAAAGGGAAGCAACTCCAGTTATATTAATATTTAAGAATTCTTTATACGTCGATATATTGTAATTGTAAATTGACAAAACTTTTATTTATATGCATATTGTTTTCCAGAAAATAATGTTATCATAAAAAATGCAAGATCTATGAAAATTTCTATCAGAAATTGTAAACCCTAAAGTATCAAATTAAAAGAATTGTACCTTTCCTTAATTTGTGGTTGCAAATATTAATAATTTATAATTTCTCTCAAAAATTAAAAGTTATCTTCCTTAGCTCACAGAAAAGTCAACTTCTGTCTTAAATAAGAAAACGAGGCTGTATAAAATCCGGTGCAGGCACATATTTTTGAAATTACGTGAAATTGTATATAAAATTTGTGTCTAGATACAACTGCTGTTGGCTGGCTTGTATTAGGTAAAGAAGCTGTTCACGCGATGAAGCTGTGTTTACAGCATGTGTTCAAAATATCCAGCACAGGCCTCAAGATATTCTGAGACTTGTCTCTTACTATTTTCGAAAACCTTCTGGATCTATATATCTATCTTTCGTTCGCCTGAAGTATTGTATATAACTGCAGTGTCGTTTCTTGTATAAATGTTACCGTCTTTTCTCATTCTTGCAGTGGTGCATATAGTCTTGTCTGTAGTATTGTATTAATGGTATAAGTGGACTTTCCACAGTCTACTATATTCAGTGCATTCTTGAAATATGCGTTACGCTGTCTGGGGCGCCTGTCCCCATGTACATGTAGTTGAGGTACCGATCTTGAATTTTATAGACACGTGACTGTGGAGTCATTGGTGTCCTGTTCTAATGCTTATAATGATAAATTGTTCCAACCTATTCATGTAATGAAATACATCCTGATTTGGAGCATGTGTTCTTCTGATTTGTTTTTGTTTATCTGTATCTTATGATGGTATGCAACCGGCGCATCTGGTTGTGTGCCTGTTGCACCTTTTTATGAAAGCTGGTCTGCTTTCTAGTTTCCTGGTATTCCATAGTGAGATGGGACCCACTGCAGGGCAATCCTATGGTGTTTGTAGAGTTCTGTCAATAAAGTTTGCAGCTGTAGCAACTTTCTGGATTGCAGTGCCTGGAGTACTGATCTAGCATCTGTCAAAAGCTCTACAGGCTGTGTGCTAAGATTACTGTTCAGCATTTTTTCTATTGTCAACTTTTTTGCTTGCATTTTTGTATCGTAATTGTGATAATATTTCCCTGTTGCTATCTTTTCCATATCCCTAGTGTTATTTTTGGGTACTCTATGTAGACCCGTGTTCCCCTTTCTTTTCTAAGTATTGATCGAGTCACCGCACAGAGACATTATAAACACCCTATATAACACTTGTTACTACAAGTTTGACAAACTATTCAGAACTTGATTCTCAAATAAAATATAAAAAGAAGAATGACTATCCCTCTATTTTAATGCCTGAGATGTAATTGTCTATCGCTATTTTCATAACAGGATTTCAAGCTGCTTTCATTTTCATATTAGCATTATTAACTGTTTCTTTCTCAATAGTAGGACTTTTAAATGTATCTCTTTTCATACTTAGATTTTAAACTGCTTTTATCTTCATGCTAGTATTTTAAATTGTCTCTCTGGTCATTCTAGCATTTTCATAAGGTTAACTTTTGATGCTAGAAATATAAACTCTCTCAACTGTCTTAACTCCTACATTTTAATCTCTATTAATGCTAGAAATTTAAAATGTCTATCTCTCATTCTCTTTCTTTTATCTATATCTTAATGTTTAATATATATAACTGCATCTCTCTCTCTCTCTCTCTCTCTCTCTCTCTCTCTCTTAATATTAGTCTTTTAAACTGCCACTCTCTCTCTCCAGTGACACGAATTATGTTCAATTGTCTATCTCCAACTCCTCTCCCTTTTTCTACTGCAATTTTGAATTTTAAACTGCATAGTATATTAATAGTTTTTTTTTAAATCTCTCTCTCTTTCTCTCTCTCTCTCTCTCTAACATTATCTCTTCTAGACTGTACATTGAAGTGATGAGACGGCCTCAGCTAATTTTTGTATATTAACTTCTTTGGATCTGTGATCTCTAAAAATGTTTAGAAACTTTAAGCACTTGATTATCTGCTAACAAATATAGTAATTCATTTGAAGAACATATATTTAAATGTTGCATAATATTTACAGGCATGGTTCGTTCTAACATATCACAATTAAATGCAAAAAAAGTGTTCTACCGTTGAATTGTTAATGAAAATGTTAATATTAACTTAAATTCTTAAAAAATGTAAAGTGTTCTTGATTTAATTAAAAGGGAAGCAACTCCAGTTATATTAATATTTAAGAATTCTTTATACGTCGATATATTGTAATTGTAAATTGACAAAACTTTTATTTATATGCATATTGTTTTCCAGAAAATAATGTTATCATAAAAAATGCAAGATCTATGAAAATTTCTATCAGAAATTGTAAACCCTAAAGTATCAAATTAAAAGAATTGTACCTTTCCTTAATTTGTGGTTGCAAATATTAATAATTTATAATTTCTCTCAAAAATTAAAAGTTATCTTCCTTAGCTCACAGAAAAGTCAACTTCTGTCTTAAATAAGAAAACGAGGCTGTATAAAATCCGGTGCAGGCACATATTTTTGAAATTACGTGAAATTGTATATAAAATTTGTGTCTAGATACAACTGCTGTTGGCTGGCTTGTATTAGGTAAAGAAGCTGTTCACGCGATGAAGCTGTGTTTACAGCATGTGTTCAAAATATCCAGCACAGGCCTCAAGATATTCTGAGACTTGTCTCTTACTATTTTCGAAAACCTTCTGGATCTATATATCTATCTTTCGTTCGCCTGAAGTATTGTATATAACTGCAGTGTCGTTTCTTGTATAAATGTTACCGTCTTTTCTCATTCTTGCAGTGGTGCATATAGTCTTGTCTGTAGTATTGTATTAATGGTATAAGTGGACTTTCCACAGTCTACTATATTCAGTGCATTCTTGAAATATGCGTTACGCTGTCTGGGGCGCCTGTCCCCATGTACATGTAGTTGAGGTACCGATCTTGAATTTTATAGACACGTGACTGTGGAGTCATTGGTGTCCTGTTCTAATGCTTATAATGATAAATTGTTCCAACCTATTCATGTAATGAAATACATCCTGATTTGGAGCATGTGTTCTTCTGATTTGTTTTTGTTTATCTGTATCTTATGATGGTATGCAACCGGCGCATCTGGTTGTGTGCCTGTTGCACCTTTTTATGAAAGCTGGTCTGCTTTCTAGTTTCCTGGTATTCCATAGTGAGATGGGACCCACTGCAGGGCAATCCTATGGTGTTTGTAGAGTTCTGTCAATAAAGTTTGCAGCTGTAGCAACTTTCTGGATTGCAGTGCCTGGAGTACTGATCTAGCATCTGTCAAAAGCTCTACAGGCTGTGTGCTAAGATTACTGTTCAGCATTTTTTCTATTGTCAACTTTTTTGCTTGCATTTTTGTATCGTAATTGTGATAATATTTCCCTGTTGCTATCTTTTCCATATCCCTAGTGTTATTTTTGGGTACTCTATGTAGACCCGTGTTCCCCTTTCTTTTCTAAGTATTGATCGAGTCACCGCACAGAGACATTATAAACACCCTATATAACACTTGTTACTACAAGTTTGACAAACTATTCAGAACTTGATTCTCAAATAAAATATAAAAAGAAGAATGACTATCCCTCTATTTTAATGCCTGAGATGTAATTGTCTATCGCTATTTTCATAACAGGATTTCAAGCTGCTTTCATTTTCATATTAGCATTATTAACTGTTTCTTTCTCAATAGTAGGACTTTTAAATGTATCTCTTTTCATACTTAGATTTTAAACTGCTTTTATCTTCATGCTAGTATTTTAAATTGTCTCTCTGGTCATTCTAGCATTTTCATAAGGTTAACTTTTGATGCTAGAAATATAAACTCTCTCAACTGTCTTAACTCCTACATTTTAATCTCTATTAATGCTAGAAATTTAAAATGTCTATCTCTCATTCTCTTTCTTTTATCTATATCTTAATGTTTAATATATATAACTGCATCTCTCTCTCTCTCTCTCTCTCTCTCTCTCTCTCTCTTAATATTAGTCTTTTAAACTGCCACTCTCTCTCTCCAGTGACACGAATTATGTTCAATTGTCTATCTCCAACTCCTCTCCCTTTTTCTACTGCAATTTTGAATTTTAAACTGCATAGTATATTAATAGTTTTTTTTTTAAATCTCTCTCTCTTTCTCTCTCTCTCTCTCTCTAACATTATCTCTTCTAGACTGTACATTGAAGTGATGAGACGGCCTCAGCTAATTTTTGTATATTAACTTCTTTGGATCTGTGATCTCTAAAAATGTTTAGAAACTTTAAGCACTTGATTATCTGCTAACAAATATAGTAATTCATTTGAAGAACATATATTTAAATGTTGCATAATATTTACAGGCATGGTTCGTTCTAACATATCACAATTAAATGCAAAAAAAGTGTTCTACCGTTGAATTGTTAATGAAAATGTTAATATTAACTTAAATTCTTAAAAAATGTAAAGTGTTCTTGATTTAATTAAAAGGGAAGCAACTCCAGTTATATTAATATTTAAGAATTCTTTATACGTCGATATATTGTAATTGTAAATTGACAAAACTTTTATTTATATGCATATTGTTTTCCAGAAAATAATGTTATCATAAAAAATGCAAGATCTATGAAAATTTCTATCAGAAATTGTAAACCCTAAAGTATCAAATTAAAAGAATTGTACCTTTCCTTAATTTGTGGTTGCAAATATTAATAATTTATAATTTCTCTCAAAAATTAAAAGTTATCTTCCTTAGCTCACAGAAAAGTCAACTTCTGTCTTAAATAAGAAAACGAGGCTGTATAAAATCCGGTGCAGGCACATATTTTTGAAATTACGTGAAATTGTATATAAAATTTGTGTCTAGATACAACTGCTGTTGGCTGGCTTGTATTAGGTAAAGAAGCTGTTCACGCGATGAAGCTGTGTTTACAGCATGTGTTCAAAATATCCAGCACAGGCCTCAAGATATTCTGAGACTTGTCTCTTACTATTTTCGAAAACCTTCTGGATCTATATATCTATCTTTCGTTCGCCTGAAGTATTGTATATAACTGCAGTGTCGTTTCTTGTATAAATGTTACCGTCTTTTCTCATTCTTGCAGTGGTGCATATAGTCTTGTCTGTAGTATTGTATTAATGGTATAAGTGGACTTTCCACAGTCTACTATATTCAGTGCATTCTTGAAATATGCGTTACGCTGTCTGGGGCGCCTGTCCCCATGTACATGTAGTTGAGGTACCGATCTTGAATTTTATAGACACGTGACTGTGGAGTCATTGGTGTCCTGTTCTAATGCTTATAATGATAAATTGTTCCAACCTATTCATGTAATGAAATACATCCTGATTTGGAGCATGTGTTCTTCTGATTTGTTTTTGTTTATCTGTATCTTATGATGGTATGCAACCGGCGCATCTGGTTGTGTGCCTGTTGCACCTTTTTATGAAAGCTGGTCTGCTTTCTAGTTTCCTGGTATTCCATAGTGAGATGGGACCCACTGCAGGGCAATCCTATGGTGTTTGTAGAGTTCTGTCAATAAAGTTTGCAGCTGTAGCAACTTTCTGGATTGCAGTGCCTGGAGTACTGATCTAGCATCTGTCAAAAGCTCTACAGGCTGTGTGCTAAGATTACTGTTCAGCATTTTTTCTATTGTCAACTTTTTTGCTTGCATTTTTGTATCGTAATTGTGATAATATTTCCCTGTTGCTATCTTTTCCATATCCCTAGTGTTATTTTTGGGTACTCTATGTAGACCCGTGTTCCCCTTTCTTTTCTAAGTATTGATCGAGTCACCGCACAGAGACATTATAAACACCCTATATAACACTTGTTACTACAAGTTTGACAAACTATTCAGAACTTGATTCTCAAATAAAATATAAAAAGAAGAATGACTATCCCTCTATTTTAATGCCTGAGATGTAATTGTCTATCGCTATTTTCATAACAGGATTTCAAGCTGCTTTCATTTTCATATTAGCATTATTAACTGTTTCTTTCTCAATAGTAGGACTTTTAAATGTATCTCTTTTCATACTTAGATTTTAAACTGCTTTTATCTTCATGCTAGTATTTTAAATTGTCTCTCTGGTCATTCTAGCATTTTCATAAGGTTAACTTTTGATGCTAGAAATATAAACTCTCTCAACTGTCTTAACTCCTACATTTTAATCTCTATCTATTAATGCTAGAAATTTAAAATGTCTATCTCTCATTCTCTTTCTTTTATCTATATCTTAATGTTTAATATATATAACTGCATCTCTCTCTCTCTCTCTCTCTTAATATTAGTCTTTTAAACTGCCACTCTCTCTCTCCAGTGACACGAATTATGTTCAATTGTCTATCTCCAACTCCTCTCCCTTTTTCTACTGCAATTTTGAATTTTAAACTGCATAGTATATTAATAGTTTTTTTTTTAAATCTCTCTCTCTTTCTCTCTCTCTCTCTCTCTAACATTATCTCTTCTAGACTGTACATTGAAGTGATGAGACGGCCTCAGCTAATTTTTGTATATTAACTTCTTTGGATCTGTGATCTCTAAAAATGTTTAGAAACTTTAAGCACTTGATTATCTGCTAACAAATATAGTAATTCATTTGAAGAACATATATTTAAATGTTGCATAATATTTACAGGCATGGTTCGTTCTAACATATCACAATTAAATGCAAAAAAAGTGTTCTACCGTTGAATTGTTAATGAAAATGTTAATATTAACTTAAATTCTTAAAAAATGTAAAGTGTTCTTGATTTAATTAAAAGGGAAGCAACTCCAGTTATATTAATATTTAAGAATTCTTTATACGTCGATATATTGTAATTGTAAATTGACAAAACTTTTATTTATATGCATATTGTTTTCCAGAAAATAATGTTATCATAAAAAATGCAAGATCTATGAAAATTTCTATCAGAAATTGTAAACCCTAAAGTATCAAATTAAAAGAATTGTACCTTTCCTTAATTTGTGGTTGCAAATATTAATAATTTATAATTTCTCTCAAAAATTAAAAGTTATCTTCCTTAGCTCACAGAAAAGTCAACTTCTGTCTTAAATAAGAAAACGAGGCTGTATAAAATCCGGTGCAGGCACATATTTTTGAAATTACGTGAAATTGTATATAAAATTTGTGTCTAGATACAACTGCTGTTGGCTGGCTTGTATTAGGTAAAGAAGCTGTTCACGCGATGAAGCTGTGTTTACAGCATGTGTTCAAAATATCCAGCACAGGCCTCAAGATATTCTGAGACTTGTCTCTTACTATTTTCGAAAACCTTCTGGATCTATATATCTATCTTTCGTTCGCCTGAAGTATTGTATATAACTGCAGTGTCGTTTCTTGTATAAATGTTACCGTCTTTTCTCATTCTTGCAGTGGTGCATATAGTCTTGTCTGTAGTATTGTATTAATGGTATAAGTGGACTTTCCACAGTCTACTATATTCAGTGCATTCTTGAAATATGCGTTACGCTGTCTGGGGCGCCTGTCCCCATGTACATGTAGTTGAGGTACCGATCTTGAATTTTATAGACACGTGACTGTGGAGTCATTGGTGTCCTGTTCTAATGCTTATAATGATAAATTGTTCCAACCTATTCATGTAATGAAATACATCCTGATTTGGAGCATGTGTTCTTCTGATTTGTTTTTGTTTATCTGTATCTTATGATGGTATGCAACCGGCGCATCTGGTTGTGTGCCTGTTGCACCTTTTTATGAAAGCTGGTCTGCTTTCTAGTTTCCTGGTATTCCATAGTGAGATGGGACCCACTGCAGGGCAATCCTATGGTGTTTGTAGAGTTCTGTCAATAAAGTTTGCAGCTGTAGCAACTTTCTGGATTGCAGTGCCTGGAGTACTGATCTAGCATCTGTCAAAAGCTCTACAGGCTGTGTGCTAAGATTACTGTTCAGCATTTTTTCTATTGTCAACTTTTTTGCTTGCATTTTTGTATCGTAATTGTGATAATATTTCCCTGTTGCTATCTTTTCCATATCCCTAGTGTTATTTTTGGGTACTCTATGTAGACCCGTGTTCCCCTTTCTTTTCTAAGTATTGATCGAGTCACCGCACAGAGACATTATAAACACCCTATATAACACTTGTTACTACAAGTTTGACAAACTATTCAGAACTTGATTCTCAAATAAAATATAAAAAGAAGAATGACTATCCCTCTATTTTAATGCCTGAGATGTAATTGTCTATCGCTATTTTCATAACAGGATTTCAAGCTGCTTTCATTTTCATATTAGCATTATTAACTGTTTCTTTCTCAATAGTAGGACTTTTAAATGTATCTCTTTTCATACTTAGATTTTAAACTGCTTTTATCTTCATGCTAGTATTTTAAATTGTCTCTCTGGTCATTCTAGCATTTTCATAAGGTTAACTTTTGATGCTAGAAATATAAACTCTCTCAACTGTCTTAACTCCTACATTTTAATCTCTATCTATTAATGCTAGAAATTTAAAATGTCTATCTCTCATTCTCTTTCTTTTATCTATATCTTAATGTTTAATATATATAACTGCATCTCTCTCTCTCTCTCTCTTAATATTAGTCTTTTAAACTGCCACTCTCTCTCTCCAGTGACACGAATTATGTTCAATTGTCTATCTCCAACTCCTCTCCCTTTTTCTACTGCAATTTTGAATTTTAAACTGCATAGTATATTAATAGTTTTTTTTTAAATCTCTCTCTCTTTCTCTCTCTCTCTCTCTCTAACATTATCTCTTCTAGACTGTACATTGAAGTGATGAGACGGCCTCAGCTAATTTTTGTATATTAACTTCTTTGGATCTGTGATCTCTAAAAATGTTTAGAAACTTTAAGCACTTGATTATCTGCTAACAAATATAGTAATTCATTTGAAGAACATATATTTAAATGTTGCATAATATTTACAGGCATGGTTCGTTCTAACATATCACAATTAAATGCAAAAAAAGTGTTCTACCGTTGAATTGTTAATGAAAATGTTAATATTAACTTAAATTCTTAAAAAATGTAAAGTGTTCTTGATTTAATTAAAAGGGAAGCAACTCCAGTTATATTAATATTTAAGAATTCTTTATACGTCGATATATTGTAATTGTAAATTGACAAAACTTTTATTTATATGCATATTGTTTTCCAGAAAATAATGTTATCATAAAAAATGCAAGATCTATGAAAATTTCTATCAGAAATTGTAAACCCTAAAGTATCAAATTAAAAGAATTGTACCTTTCCTTAATTTGTGGTTGCAAATATTAATAATTTATAATTTCTCTCAAAAATTAAAAGTTATCTTCCTTAGCTCACAGAAAAGTCAACTTCTGTCTTAAATAAGAAAACGAGGCTGTATAAAATCCGGTGCAGGCACATATTTTTGAAATTACGTGAAATTGTATATAAAATTTGTGTCTAGATACAACTGCTGTTGGCTGGCTTGTATTAGGTAAAGAAGCTGTTCACGCGATGAAGCTGTGTTTACAGCATGTGTTCAAAATATCCAGCACAGGCCTCAAGATATTCTGAGACTTGTCTCTTACTATTTTCGAAAACCTTCTGGATCTATATATCTATCTTTCGTTCGCCTGAAGTATTGTATATAACTGCAGTGTCGTTTCTTGTATAAATGTTACCGTCTTTTCTCATTCTTGCAGTGGTGCATATAGTCTTGTCTGTAGTATTGTATTAATGGTATAAGTGGACTTTCCACAGTCTACTATATTCAGTGCATTCTTGAAATATGCGTTACGCTGTCTGGGGCGCCTGTCCCCATGTACATGTAGTTGAGGTACCGATCTTGAATTTTATAGACACGTGACTGTGGAGTCATTGGTGTCCTGTTCTAATGCTTATAATGATAAATTGTTCCAACCTATTCATGTAATGAAATACATCCTGATTTGGAGCATGTGTTCTTCTGATTTGTTTTTGTTTATCTGTATCTTATGATGGTATGCAACCGGCGCATCTGGTTGTGTGCCTGTTGCACCTTTTTATGAAAGCTGGTCTGCTTTCTAGTTTCCTGGTATTCCATAGTGAGATGGGACCCACTGCAGGGCAATCCTATGGTGTTTGTAGAGTTCTGTCAATAAAGTTTGCAGCTGTAGCAACTTTCTGGATTGCAGTGCCTGGAGTACTGATCTAGCATCTGTCAAAAGCTCTACAGGCTGTGTGCTAAGATTACTGTTCAGCATTTTTTCTATTGTCAACTTTTTTGCTTGCATTTTTGTATCGTAATTGTGATAATATTTCCCTGTTGCTATCTTTTCCATATCCCTAGTGTTATTTTTGGGTACTCTATGTAGACCCGTGTTCCCCTTTCTTTTCTAAGTATTGATCGAGTCACCGCACAGAGACATTATAAACACCCTATATAACACTTGTTACTACAAGTTTGACAAACTATTCAGAACTTGATTCTCAAATAAAATATAAAAAGAAGAATGACTATCCCTCTATTTTAATGCCTGAGATGTAATTGTCTATCGCTATTTTCATAACAGGATTTCAAGCTGCTTTCATTTTCATATTAGCATTATTAACTGTTTCTTTCTCAATAGTAGGACTTTTAAATGTATCTCTTTTCATACTTAGATTTTAAACTGCTTTTATCTTCATGCTAGTATTTTAAATTGTCTCTCTGGTCATTCTAGCATTTTCATAAGGTTAACTTTTGATGCTAGAAATATAAACTCTCTCAACTGTCTTAACTCCTACATTTTAATCTCTATCTATTAATGCTAGAAATTTAAAATGTCTATCTCTCATTCTCTTTCTTTTATCTATATCTTAATGTTTAATATATATAACTGCATCTCTCTCTCTCTCTCTCTCTTAATATTAGTCTTTTAAACTGCCACTCTCTCTCTCCAGTGACACGAATTATGTTCAATTGTCTATCTCCAACTCCTCTCCCTTTTTCTACTGCAATTTTGAATTTTAAACTGCATAGTATATTAATAGTTTTTTTTTAAATCTCTCTCTCTCTCTCTCTCTCTCTCTCTCTAACATTATCTCTTCTAGACTGTACATTGAAGTGATGAGACGGCCTCAGCTAATTTTTGTATATTAACTTCTTTGGATCTGTGATCTCTAAAAATGTTTAGAAACTTTAAGCACTTGATTATCTGCTAACAAATATAGTAATTCATTTGAAGAACATATATTTAAATGTTGCATAATATTTACAGGCATGGTTCGTTCTAACATATCACAATTAAATGCAAAAAAAGTGTTCTACCGTTGAATTGTTAATGAAAATGTTAATATTAACTTAAATTCTTAAAAAATGTAAAGTGTTCTTGATTTAATTAAAAGGGAAGCAACTCCAGTTATATTAATATTTAAGAATTCTTTATACGTCGATATATTGTAATTGTAAATTGACAAAACTTTTATTTATATGCATATTGTTTTCCAGAAAATAATGTTATCATAAAAAATGCAAGATCTATGAAAATTTCTATCAGAAATTGTAAACCCTAAAGTATCAAATTAAAAGAATTGTACCTTTCCTTAATTTGTGGTTGCAAATATTAATAATTTATAATTTCTCTCAAAAATTAAAAGTTATCTTCCTTAGCTCACAGAAAAGTCAACTTCTGTCTTAAATAAGAAAACGAGGCTGTATAAAATCCGGTGCAGGCACATATTTTTGAAATTACGTGAAATTGTATATAAAATTTGTGTCTAGATACAACTGCTGTTGGCTGGCTTGTATTAGGTAAAGAAGCTGTTCACGCGATGAAGCTGTGTTTACAGCATGTGTTCAAAATATCCAGCACAGGCCTCAAGATATTCTGAGACTTGTCTCTTACTATTTTCGAAAACCTTCTGGATCTATATATCTATCTTTCGTTCGCCTGAAGTATTGTATATAACTGCAGTGTCGTTTCTTGTATAAATGTTACCGTCTTTTCTCATTCTTGCAGTGGTGCATATAGTCTTGTCTGTAGTATTGTATTAATGGTATAAGTGGACTTTCCACAGTCTACTATATTCAGTGCATTCTTGAAATATGCGTTACGCTGTCTGGGGCGCCTGTCCCCATGTACATGTAGTTGAGGTACCGATCTTGAATTTTATAGACACGTGACTGTGGAGTCATTGGTGTCCTGTTCTAATGCTTATAATGATAAATTGTTCCAACCTATTCATGTAATGAAATACATCCTGATTTGGAGCATGTGTTCTTCTGATTTGTTTTTGTTTATCTGTATCTTATGATGGTATGCAACCGGCGCATCTGGTTGTGTGCCTGTTGCACCTTTTTATGAAAGCTGGTCTGCTTTCTAGTTTCCTGGTATTCCATAGTGAGATGGGACCCACTGCAGGGCAATCCTATGGTGTTTGTAGAGTTCTGTCAATAAAGTTTGCAGCTGTAGCAACTTTCTGGATTGCAGTGCCTGGAGTACTGATCTAGCATCTGTCAAAAGCTCTACAGGCTGTGTGCTAAGATTACTGTTCAGCATTTTTTCTATTGTCAACTTTTTTGCTTGCATTTTTGTATCGTAATTGTGATAATATTTCCCTGTTGCTATCTTTTCCATATCCCTAGTGTTATTTTTGGGTACTCTATGTAGACCCGTGTTCCCCTTTCTTTTCTAAGTATTGATCGAGTCACCGCACAGAGACATTATAAACACCCTATATAACACTTGTTACTACAAGTTTGACAAACTATTCAGAACTTGATTCTCAAATAAAATATAAAAAGAAGAATGACTATCCCTCTATTTTAATGCCTGAGATGTAATTGTCTATCGCTATTTTCATAACAGGATTTCAAGCTGCTTTCATTTTCATATTAGCATTATTAACTGTTTCTTTCTCAATAGTAGGACTTTTAAATGTATCTCTTTTCATACTTAGATTTTAAACTGCTTTTATCTTCATGCTAGTATTTTAAATTGTCTCTCTGGTCATTCTAGCATTTTCATAAGGTTAACTTTTGATGCTAGAAATATAAACTCTCTCAACTGTCTTAACTCCTACATTTTAATCTCTATTAATGCTAGAAATTTAAAATGTCTATCTCTCATTCTCTTTCTTTTATCTATATCTTAATGTTTAATATATATAACTGCATCTCTCTCTCTCTCTCTCTCTCTCTCTCTCTCTCTCTAATATTAGTCTTTTAAACTGCCACTCTCTCTCTCCAGTGACACGAATTATGTTCAATTGTCTATCTCCAACTCCTCTCCCTTTTTCTACTGCAATTTTGAATTTTAAACTGCATAGTATATTAATAGTTTTTTTTTAAATCTCTCTCTCTTTCTCTCTCTCTCTCTCTCTAACATTATCTCTTCTAGACTGTACATTGAAGTGATGAGACGGCCTCAGCTAATTTTTGTATATTAACTTCTTTGGATCTGTGATCTCTAAAAATGTTTAGAAACTTTAAGCACTTGATTATCTGCTAACAAATATAGTAATTCATTTGAAGAACATATATTTAAATGTTGCATAATATTTACAGGCATGGTTCGTTCTAACATATCACAATTAAATGCAAAAAAAGTGTTCTACCGTTGAATTGTTAATGAAAATGTTAATATTAACTTAAATTCTTAAAAAATGTAAAGTGTTCTTGATTTAATTAAAAGGGAAGCAACTCCAGTTATATTAATATTTAAGAATTCTTTATACGTCGATATATTGTAATTGTAAATTGACAAAACTTTTATTTATATGCATATTGTTTTCCAGAAAATAATGTTATCATAAAAAATGCAAGATCTATGAAAATTTCTATCAGAAATTGTAAACCCTAAAGTATCAAATTAAAAGAATTGTACCTTTCCTTAATTTGTGGTTGCAAATATTAATAATTTATAATTTCTCTCAAAAATTAAAAGTTATCTTCCTTAGCTCACAGAAAAGTCAACTTCTGTCTTAAATAAGAAAACGAGGCTGTATAAAATCCGGTGCAGGCACATATTTTTGAAATTACGTGAAATTGTATATAAAATTTGTGTCTAGATACAACTGCTGTTGGCTGGCTTGTATTAGGTAAAGAAGCTGTTCACGCGATGAAGCTGTGTTTACAGCATGTGTTCAAAATATCCAGCACAGGCCTCAAGATATTCTGAGACTTGTCTCTTACTATTTTCGAAAACCTTCTGGATCTATATATCTATCTTTCGTTCGCCTGAAGTATTGTATATAACTGCAGTGTCGTTTCTTGTATAAATGTTACCGTCTTTTCTCATTCTTGCAGTGGTGCATATAGTCTTGTCTGTAGTATTGTATTAATGGTATAAGTGGACTTTCCACAGTCTACTATATTCAGTGCATTCTTGAAATATGCGTTACGCTGTCTGGGGCGCCTGTCCCCATGTACATGTAGTTGAGGTACCGATCTTGAATTTTATAGACACGTGACTGTGGAGTCATTGGTGTCCTGTTCTAATGCTTATAATGATAAATTGTTCCAACCTATTCATGTAATGAAATACATCCTGATTTGGAGCATGTGTTCTTCTGATTTGTTTTTGTTTATCTGTATCTTATGATGGTATGCAACCGGCGCATCTGGTTGTGTGCCTGTTGCACCTTTTTATGAAAGCTGGTCTGCTTTCTAGTTTCCTGGTATTCCATAGTGAGATGGGACCCACTGCAGGGCAATCCTATGGTGTTTGTAGAGTTCTGTCAATAAAGTTTGCAGCTGTAGCAACTTTCTGGATTGCAGTGCCTGGAGTACTGATCTAGCATCTGTCAAAAGCTCTACAGGCTGTGTGCTAAGATTACTGTTCAGCATTTTTTCTATTGTCAACTTTTTTGCTTGCATTTTTGTATCGTAATTGTGATAATATTTCCCTGTTGCTATCTTTTCCATATCCCTAGTGTTATTTTTGGGTACTCTATGTAGACCCGTGTTCCCCTTTCTTTTCTAAGTATTGATCGAGTCACCGCACAGAGACATTATAAACACCCTATATAACACTTGTTACTACAAGTTTGACAAACTATTCAGAACTTGATTCTCAAATAAAATATAAAAAGAAGAATGACTATCCCTCTATTTTAATGCCTGAGATGTAATTGTCTATCGCTATTTTCATAACAGGATTTCAAGCTGCTTTCATTTTCATATTAGCATTATTAACTGTTTCTTTCTCAATAGTAGGACTTTTAAATGTATCTCTTTTCATACTTAGATTTTAAACTGCTTTTATCTTCATGCTAGTATTTTAAATTGTCTCTCTGGTCATTCTAGCATTTTCATAAGGTTAACTTTTGATGCTAGAAATATAAACTCTCTCAACTGTCTTAACTCCTACATTTTAATCTCTATTAATGCTAGAAATTTAAAATGTCTATCTCTCATTCTCTTTCTTTTATCTATATCTTAATGTTTAATATATATAACTGCATCTCTCTCTCTCTCTCTCTCTCTCTCTCTCTCTCTCTTAATATTAGTCTTTTAAACTGCCACTCTCTCTCTCCAGTGACACGAATTATGTTCAATTGTCTATCTCCAACTCCTCTCCCTTTTTCTACTGCAATTTTGAATTTTAAACTGCATAGTATATTAATAGTTTTTTTTTTAAATCTCTCTCTCTTTCTCTCTCTCTCTCTCTCTAACATTATCTCTTCTAGACTGTACATTGAAGTGATGAGACGGCCTCAGCTAATTTTTGTATATTAACTTCTTTGGATCTGTGATCTCTAAAAATGTTTAGAAACTTTAAGCACTTGATTATCTGCTAACAAATATAGTAATTCATTTGAAGAACATATATTTAAATGTTGCATAATATTTACAGGCATGGTTCGTTCTAACATATCACAATTAAATGCAAAAAAAGTGTTCTACCGTTGAATTGTTAATGAAAATGTTAATATTAACTTAAATTCTTAAAAAATTTAAAGTGTTCTTGATTTAATTAAAAGGGAAGCAACTCCAGTTATATTAATATTTAAGAATTCTTTATACGTCGATATATTGTAATTGTAAATTGACAAAACTTTTATTTATATGCATATTGTTTTCCAGAAAATAATGTTATCATAAAAAATGCAAGATCTATGAAAATTTCTATCAGAAATTGTAAACCCTAAAGTATCAAATTAAAAGAATTGTACCTTTCCTTAATTTGTGGTTGCAAATATTAATAATTTATAATTTCTCTCAAAAATTAAAAGTTATCTTCCTTAGCTCACAGAAAAGTCAACTTCTGTCTTAAATAAGAAAACGAGGCTGTATAAAATCCGGTGCAGGCACATATTTTTGAAATTACGTGAAATTGTATATAAAATTTGTGTCTAGATACAACTGCTGTTGGCTGGCTTGTATTAGGTAAAGAAGCTGTTCACGCGATGAAGCTGTGTTTACAGCATGTGTTCAAAATATCCAGCACAGGCCTCAAGATATTCTGAGACTTGTCTCTTACTATTTTCGAAAACCTTCTGGATCTATATATCTATCTTTCGTTCGCCTGAAGTATTGTATATAACTGCAGTGTCGTTTCTTGTATAAATGTTACCGTCTTTTCTCATTCTTGCAGTGGTGCATATAGTCTTGTCTGTAGTATTGTATTAATGGTATAAGTGGACTTTCCACAGTCTACTATATTCAGTGCATTCTTGAAATATGCGTTACGCTGTCTGGGGCGCCTGTCCCCATGTACATGTAGTTGAGGTACCGATCTTGAATTTTATAGACACGTGACTGTGGAGTCATTGGTGTCCTGTTCTAATGCTTATAATGATAAATTGTTCCAACCTATTCATGTAATGAAATACATCCTGATTTGGAGCATGTGTTCTTCTGATTTGTTTTTGTTTATCTGTATCTTATGATGGTATGCAACCGGCGCATCTGGTTGTGTGCCTGTTGCACCTTTTTATGAAAGCTGGTCTGCTTTCTAGTTTCCTGGTATTCCATAGTGAGATGGGACCCACTGCAGGGCAATCCTATGGTGTTTGTAGAGTTCTGTCAATAAAGTTTGCAGCTGTAGCAACTTTCTGGATTGCAGTGCCTGGAGTACTGATCTAGCATCTGTCAAAAGCTCTACAGGCTGTGTGCTAAGATTACTGTTCAGCATTTTTTCTATTGTCAACTTTTTTGCTTGCATTTTTGTATCGTAATTGTGATAATATTTCCCTGTTGCTATCTTTTCCATATCCCTAGTGTTATTTTTGGGTACTCTATGTAGACCCGTGTTCCCCTTTCTTTTCTAAGTATTGATCGAGTCACCGCACAGAGACATTATAAACACCCTATATAACACTTGTTACTACAAGTTTGACAAACTATTCAGAACTTGATTCTCAAATAAAATATAAAAAGAAGAATGACTATCCCTCTATTTTAATGCCTGAGATGTAATTGTCTATCGCTATTTTCATAACAGGATTTCAAGCTGCTTTCATTTTCATATTAGCATTATTAACTGTTTCTTTCTCAATAGTAGGACTTTTAAATGTATCTCTTTTCATACTTAGATTTTAAACTGCTTTTATCTTCATGCTAGTATTTTAAATTGTCTCTCTGGTCATTCTAGCATTTTCATAAGGTTAACTTTTGATGCTAGAAATATAAACTCTCTCAACTGTCTTAACTCCTACATTTTAATCTCTATTAATGCTAGAAATTTAAAATGTCTATCTCTCATTCTCTTTCTTTTATCTATATCTTAATGTTTAATATATATAACTGCATCTCTCTCTCTCTCTCTCTCTCTCTCTCTCTCTCTCTCTTAATATTAGTCTTTTAAACTGCCACTCTCTCTCTCCAGTGACACGAATTATGTTCAATTGTCTATCTCCAACTCCTCTCCCTTTTTCTACTGCAATTTTGAATTTTAAACTGCATAGTATATTAATAGTTTTTTTTTTAAATCTCTCTCTCTTTCTCTCTCTCTCTCTCTCTAACATTATCTCTTCTAGACTGTACATTGAAGTGATGAGACGGCCTCAGCTAATTTTTGTATATTAACTTCTTTGGATCTGTGATCTCTAAAAATGTTTAGAAACTTTAAGCACTTGATTATCTGCTAACAAATATAGTAATTCATTTGAAGAACATATATTTAAATGTTGCATAATATTTACAGGCATGGTTCGTTCTAACATATCACAATTAAATGCAAAAAAAGTGTTCTACCGTTGAATTGTTAATGAAAATGTTAATATTAACTTAAATTCTTAAAAAATTTAAAGTGTTCTTGATTTAATTAAAAGGGAAGCAACTCCAGTTATATTAATATTTAAGAATTCTTTATACGTCGATATATTGTAATTGTAAATTGACAAAACTTTTATTTATATGCATATTGTTTTCCAGAAAATAATGTTATCATAAAAAATGCAAGATCTATGAAAATTTCTATCAGAAATTGTAAACCCTAAAGTATCAAATTAAAAGAATTGTACCTTTCCTTAATTTGTGGTTGCAAATATTAATAATTTATAATTTCTCTCAAAAATTAAAAGTTATCTTCCTTAGCTCACAGAAAAGTCAACTTCTGTCTTAAATAAGAAAACGAGGCTGTATAAAATCCGGTGCAGGCACATATTTTTGAAATTACGTGAAATTGTATATAAAATTTGTGTCTAGATACAACTGCTGTTGGCTGGCTTGTATTAGGTAAAGAAGCTGTTCACGCGATGAAGCTGTGTTTACAGCATGTGTTCAAAATATCCAGCACAGGCCTCAAGATATTCTGAGACTTGTCTCTTACTATTTTCGAAAACCTTCTGGATCTATATATCTATCTTTCGTTCGCCTGAAGTATTGTATATAACTGCAGTGTCGTTTCTTGTATAAATGTTACCGTCTTTTCTCATTCTTGCAGTGGTGCATATAGTCTTGTCTGTAGTATTGTATTAATGGTATAAGTGGACTTTCCACAGTCTACTATATTCAGTGCATTCTTGAAATATGCGTTACGCTGTCTGGGGCGCCTGTCCCCATGTACATGTAGTTGAGGTACCGATCTTGAATTTTATAGACACGTGACTGTGGAGTCATTGGTGTCCTGTTCTAATGCTTATAATGATAAATTGTTCCAACCTATTCATGTAATGAAATACATCCTGATTTGGAGCATGTGTTCTTCTGATTTGTTTTTGTTTATCTGTATCTTATGATGGTATGCAACCGGCGCATCTGGTTGTGTGCCTGTTGCACCTTTTTATGAAAGCTGGTCTGCTTTCTAGTTTCCTGGTATTCCATAGTGAGATGGGACCCACTGCAGGGCAATCCTATGGTGTTTGTAGAGTTCTGTCAATAAAGTTTGCAGCTGTAGCAACTTTCTGGATTGCAGTGCCTGGAGTACTGATCTAGCATCTGTCAAAAGCTCTACAGGCTGTGTGCTAAGATTACTGTTCAGCATTTTTTCTATTGTCAACTTTTTTGCTTGCATTTTTGTATCGTAATTGTGATAATATTTCCCTGTTGCTATCTTTTCCATATCCCTAGTGTTATTTTTGGGTACTCTATGTAGACCCGTGTTCCCCTTTCTTTTCTAAGTATTGATCGAGTCACCGCACAGAGACATTATAAACACCCTATATAACACTTGTTACTACAAGTTTGACAAACTATTCAGAACTTGATTCTCAAATAAAATATAAAAAGAAGAATGACTATCCCTCTATTTTAATGCCTGAGATGTAATTGTCTATCGCTATTTTCATAACAGGATTTCAAGCTGCTTTCATTTTCATATTAGCATTATTAACTGTTTCTTTCTCAATAGTAGGACTTTTAAATGTATCTCTTTTCATACTTAGATTTTAAACTGCTTTTATCTTCATGCTAGTATTTTAAATTGTCTCTCTGGTCATTCTAGCATTTTCATAAGGTTAACTTTTGATGCTAGAAATATAAACTCTCTCAACTGTCTTAACTCCTACATTTTAATCTCTATTAATGCTAGAAATTTAAAATGTCTATCTCTCATTCTCTTTCTTTTATCTATATCTTAATGTTTAATATATATAACTGCATCTCTCTCTCTCTCTCTCTCTCTCTCTCTCTCTCTCTTAATATTAGTCTTTTAAACTGCCACTCTCTCTCTCCAGTGACACGAATTATGTTCAATTGTCTATCTCCAACTCCTCTCCCTTTTTCTACTGCAATTTTGAATTTTAAACTGCATAGTATATTAATAGTTTTTTTTTAAATCTCTCTCTCTTTCTCTCTCTCTCTCTCTCTAACATTATCTCTTCTAGACTGTACATTGAAGTGATGAGACGGCCTCAGCTAATTTTTGTATATTAACTTCTTTGGATCTGTGATCTCTAAAAATGTTTAGAAACTTTAAGCACTTGATTATCTGCTAACAAATATAGTAATTCATTTGAAGAACATATATTTAAATGTTGCATAATATTTACAGGCATGGTTCGTTCTAACATATCACAATTAAATGCAAAAAAAGTGTTCTACCGTTGAATTGTTAATGAAAATGTTAATATTAACTTAAATTCTTAAAAAATTTAAAGTGTTCTTGATTTAATTAAAAGGGAAGCAACTCCAGTTATATTAATATTTAAGAATTCTTTATACGTCGATATATTGTAATTGTAAATTGACAAAACTTTTATTTATATGCATATTGTTTTCCAGAAAATAATGTTATCATAAAAAATGCAAGATCTATGAAAATTTCTATCAGAAATTGTAAACCCTAAAGTATCAAATTAAAAGAATTGTACCTTTCCTTAATTTGTGGTTGCAAATATTAATAATTTATAATTTCTCTCAAAAATTAAAAGTTATCTTCCTTAGCTCACAGAAAAGTCAACTTCTGTCTTAAATAAGAAAACGAGGCTGTATAAAATCCGGTGCAGGCACATATTTTTGAAATTACGTGAAATTGTATATAAAATTTGTGTCTAGATACAACTGCTGTTGGCTGGCTTGTATTAGGTAAAGAAGCTGTTCACGCGATGAAGCTGTGTTTACAGCATGTGTTCAAAATATCCAGCACAGGCCTCAAGATATTCTGAGACTTGTCTCTTACTATTTTCGAAAACCTTCTGGATCTATATATCTATCTTTCGTTCGCCTGAAGTATTGTATATAACTGCAGTGTCGTTTCTTGTATAAATGTTACCGTCTTTTCTCATTCTTGCAGTGGTGCATATAGTCTTGTCTGTAGTATTGTATTAATGGTATAAGTGGACTTTCCACAGTCTACTATATTCAGTGCATTCTTGAAATATGCGTTACGCTGTCTGGGGCGCCTGTCCCCATGTACATGTAGTTGAGGTACCGATCTTGAATTTTATAGACACGTGACTGTGGAGTCATTGGTGTCCTGTTCTAATGCTTATAATGATAAATTGTTCCAACCTATTCATGTAATGAAATACATCCTGATTTGGAGCATGTGTTCTTCTGATTTGTTTTTGTTTATCTGTATCTTATGATGGTATGCAACCGGCGCATCTGGTTGTGTGCCTGTTGCACCTTTTTATGAAAGCTGGTCTGCTTTCTAGTTTCCTGGTATTCCATAGTGAGATGGGACCCACTGCAGGGCAATCCTATGGTGTTTGTAGAGTTCTGTCAATAAAGTTTGCAGCTGTAGCAACTTTCTGGATTGCAGTGCCTGGAGTACTGATCTAGCATCTGTCAAAAGCTCTACAGGCTGTGTGCTAAGATTACTGTTCAGCATTTTTTCTATTGTCAACTTTATTGCTTGCATTTTTGTATCGTAATTGTGATAATATTTCCCTGTTGCTATCTTTTCCATATCCCTAGTGTTATTTTTGGGTACTCTATGTAGACCCGTGTTCCCCTTTCTTTTCTATGTATTGATCGAGTCACCGCACAGAGACATTATAAACACCCTATATAACACTTGTTACTACAAGTTTGACAAACTATTCAGAACTTGATTCTCAAATAAAATATAAAAAGAAGAATGACTATCCCTCTATTTTAATGCCTGAGATGTAATTGTCTATCGCTATTTTCATAACAGGATTTCAAGCTGCTTTCATTTTCATATTAGCATTATTAACTGTTTCTTTCTCAATAGTAGGACTTTTAAATGTATCTCTTTTCATACTTAGATTTTAAACTGCTTTTATCTTCATGCTAGTATTTTAAATTGTCTCTCTGGTCATTCTAGCATTTTCATAAGGTTAACTTTTGATGCTAGAAATATAAACTCTCTCAACTGTCTTAACTCCTACATTTTAATCTCTATCTATTAATGCTAGAAATTTAAAATGTCTATCTCTCATTCTCTTTCTTTTATCTATATCTATAATGTTTAATATATATAACTGCATCTCTCTCTCTCTCTCTCTCTCTCTCTCTCTCTCTCTCTCTCTCTTAATATTAGTCTTTTAAACTGCCACTCTCTCTCTCCAGTGACACGAATTATGTTCAATTGTCTATCTCCAACTCCTCTCCCTTTTTCTACTGCAATTTTGAATTTTAAACTGCATAGTATATTAATAGTTTTTTTTAAATCTCTCTCTCTCTCTCTCTCTCTCTCTCTCTCTCTCTAACATTATCTCTTCTAGACTGTACATTGAAGTGATGAGACGGCCTCAGCTAATTTTTGTATATTAACTTCTTTGGATCTGTGATCTCTAAAAATGTTTAGAAACTTTAAGCACTTGATTATCTGCTAACAAATATAGTAATTCATTTGAAGAACATATATTTAAATGTTGCATAATATTTACAGGCATGGTTCGTTCTAACATATCAAAATTAAATGCAAAAAAAGTGTTCTACCGTTGAATTGTTAATGAAAATGTTAATATTAACTTAAATTCTTAAAAAATTTAAAGTGTTCTTGATTTAATTAAAAGGGAAGCAACTCCAGTTATATTAATATTTAAGAATTCTTTATACGTCGATATATTGTAATTGTAAATTGACAAAACTTTTATTTATATGCATATTGTTTCCAGAAAATATAATGTTATCATAAAAAATGCAAGATCTATGAAAATTTCTATCAGAAATTGCAAACCCTAAAGTATCAAATTAAAAGAAATGTACCTTTCCTTAATTTGTGGTTGCAAATATTAATAATTTATAATGTCTCTCAAAAATTAAAAGTTATCTTCCTTAGCTCACAGAAAAGTCAACTTCTGTCTTAAATAAGAAAACGAGGCTGTATAAAATCCGGTGCAGGCACATATTTTTGAAATTACGTGAAATTGTATATAAAATTTGTGTCTAGATACAACTGCTGTTGGCTGGCTTGTATTAGGTAAAGAAGCTGTTCACGCGATGAAGCTGTGTTTACAGCATGTGTTCAAAATATCCAGCACAGGCCTCAAGATATTCTGAGACTTGTCTCTTACTATTTTCGAAAACCTTCTGGATCTATATATCTATCTTTCGTTCGCCTGAAGTATTGTATATAACTGCAGTGTCGTTTCTTGTATAAATGTTACCGTCTTTTCTCATTCTTGCAGTGGTGCATATAGTCTTGTCTGTAGTATTGTATTAATGGTATAAGTGGACTTTCCACAGTCTACTATATTCAGTGCATTCTTGAAATATGCGTTACGCTGTCTGGGGCGCCTGTCCCCATGTACATGTAGTTGAGGTACCGATCTTGAATTTTATAGACACGTGACTGTGGAGTCATTGGTGTCCTGTTCTAATGCTTATAATGATAAATTGTTCCAACCTATTCATGTAATGAAATACATCCTGATTTGGAGCATGTGTTCTTCTGATTTGTTTTTGTTTATCTGTATCTTATGATGGTATGCAACCGGCGCATCTGGTTGTGTGCCTGTTGCACCTTTTTATGAAAGCTGGTCTGCTTTCTAGTTTCCTGGTATTCCATAGTGAGATGGGACCCACTGCAGGGCAATCCTATGGTGTTTGTAGAGTTCTGTCAATAAAGTTTGCAGCTGTAGCAACTTTCTGGATTGCAGTGCCTGGAGTACTGATCTAGCATCTGTCAAAAGCTCTACAGGCTGTGTGCTAAGATTACTGTTCAGCATTTTTTCTATTGTCAACTTTATTGCTTGCATTTTTGTATCGTAATTGTGATAATATTTCCCTGTTGCTATCTTTTCCATATCCCTAGTGTTATTTTTGGGTACTCTATGTAGACCCGTGTTCCCCTTTCTTTTCTATGTATTGATCGAGTCACCGCACAGAGACATTATAAACACCCTATATAACACTTGTTACTACAAGTTTGACAAACTATTCAGAACTTGATTCTCAAATAAAATATAAAAAGAAGAATGACTATCCCTCTATTTTAATGCCTGAGATGTAATTGTCTATCGCTATTTTCATAACAGGATTTCAAGCTGCTTTCATTTTCATATTAGCATTATTAACTGTTTCTTTCTCAATAGTAGGACTTTTAAATGTATCTCTTTTCATACTTAGATTTTAAACTGCTTTTATCTTCATGCTAGTATTTTAAATTGTCTCTCTGGTCATTCTAGCATTTTCATAAGGTTAACTTTTGATGCTAGAAATATAAACTCTCTCAACTGTCTTAACTCCTACATTTTAATCTCTATCTATTAATGCTAGAAATTTAAAATGTCTATCTCTCATTCTCTTTCTTTTATCTATATCTTAATGTTTAATATATATAACTGCATCTCTCTCTCTCTCTCTCTCTCTCTCTCTCTCTCTCTCTCTCTTAATATTAGTCTTTTAAACTGCCACTCTCTCTCTCCAGTGACACGAATTATGTTCAATTGTCTATCTCCAACTCCTCTCCCTTTTTCTACTGCAATTTTGAAATTTAAACTGCATAGTATATTAATAGTTTTTTTTAAATCTCTCTCTCTCTCTCTCTCTCTCTCTCTCTCTCTCTCTAACATTATCTCTTCTAGACTGTACATTGAAGTGATGAGACGGCCTCAGCTAATTTTTGTAAATTAACTTTTTTGGATCTGTGATCTCTAAAAATGTTTAGAAACTTTAAGCACTTGATTATCTGCTAACAAATATAGTAATTCATTTGAAGAACATATATTTAAATGTTGCATAATATTTACAGGCATGGTTCGTTCTAACATATCAAAATTAAATGCAAAAAAAGTGTTCTACCGTTGAATTGTTAATGAAAATGTTAATATTAACTTAAATTCTTAAAAAATTTAAAGTGTTCTTGATTTAATTAAAAGGGAAGCAACTCCAGTTATATTAATATTTAAGAATTCTTTATACGTCGATATATTGTAATTGTAAATTGTCAAAACTTTTATTTATATGCATATTGTTTCCAGAAAATAATGTTATCATAAAAAATGCAAGATCTATGAAAATTTCTATCAGAAATTGCAAACCCTAAAGTATCAAATTAAAAGAAATGTACCTTTCCTTAATTTGTGGTTGCAAATATTAATAATTTATAATGTCTCTCAAAAATTAAAAGTTATCTTCCTTAGCTCACAGAAAAGTCAACTTCTGTCTTAAATAAGAAAACGAGGCTGTATAAAATCCGGTGCAGGCACATATTTTTGAAATTACGTGAAATTGTATATAAAATTTGTGTCTAGATACAACTGCTGTTGGCTGGCTTGTATTAGGTAAAGAAGCTGTTCACGCGATGAAGCTGTGTTTACAGCATGTGTTCAAAATATCCAGCACAGGCCTCAAGATATTCTGAGACTTGTCTCTTACTATTTTCGAAAACCTTCTGGATCTATATATCTATCTTTCGTTCGCCTGAAGTATTGTATATAACTGCAGTGTCGTTTCTTGTATAAATGTTACCGTCTTTTCTCATTCTTGCAGTGGTGCATATAGTCTTGTCTGTAGTATTGTATTAATGGTATAAGTGGACTTTCCACAGTCTACTATATTCAGTGCATTCTTGAAATATGCGTTACGCTGTCTGGGGCGCCTGTCCCCATGTACATGTAGTTGAGGTACCGATCTTGAATTTTATAGACACGTGACTGTGGAGTCATTGGTGTCCTGTTCTAATGCTTATAATGATAAATTGTTCCAACCTATTCATGTAATGAAATACATCCTGATTTGGAGCATGTGTTCTTCTGATTTGTTTTTGTTTATCTGTATCTTATGATGGTATGCAACCGGCGCATCTGGTTGTGTGCCTGTTGCACCTTTTTATGAAAGCTGGTCTGCTTTCTAGTTTCCTGGTATTCCATAGTGAGATGGGACCCACTGCAGGGCAATCCTATGGTGTTTGTAGAGTTCTGTCAATAAAGTTTGCAGCTGTAGCAACTTTCTGGATTGCAGTGCCTGGAGTACTGATCTAGCATCTGTCAAAAGCTCTACAGGCTGTGTGCTAAGATTACTGTTCAGCATTTTTTCTATTGTCAACTTTATTGCTTGCATTTTTGTATCGTAATTGTGATAATATTTCCCTGTTGCTATCTTTTCCATATCCCTAGTGTTATTTTTGGGTACTCTATGTAGACCCGTGTTCCCCTTTCTTTTCTATGTATTGATCGAGTCACCGCACAGAGACATTATAAACACCCTATATAACACTTGTTACTACAAGTTTGACAAACTATTCAGAACTTGATTCTCAAATAAAATATAAAAAGAAGAATGACTATCCCTCTATTTTAATGCCTGAGATGTAATTGTCTATCGCTATTTTCATAACAGGATTTCAAGCTGCTTTCATTTTCATATTAGCATTATTAACTGTTTCTTTCTCAATAGTAGGACTTTTAAATGTATCTCTTTTCATACTTAGATTTTAAACTGCTTTTATCTTCATGCTAGTATTTTAAATTGTCTCTCTGGTCATTCTAGCATTTTCATAAGGTTAACTTTTGATGCTAGAAATATAAACTCTCTCAACTGTCTTAACTCCTACATTTTAATCTCTATCTATTAATGCTAGAAATTTAAAATGTCTATCTCTCATTCTCTTTCTTTTATCTATATCTTAATGTTTAATATATATAACTGCATCTCTCTCTCTCTCTCTCTCTCTCTCTCTCTCTCTCTCTCTTAATATTAGTCTTTTAAACTGCCACTCTCTCTCTCCAGTGACACGAATTATGTTCAATTGTCTATCTCCAACTCCTCTCCCTTTTTCTACTGCAATTTTGAAATTTAAACTGCATAGTATATTAATAGTTTTTTTTTCTCTCTCTCTCTCTCTCTCTCTCTCTCTCTCTCTCTCTAACATTATCTCTTCTAGACTGTACATTGAAGTGATGAGACGGCCTCAGCTAATTTTTGTAATTAACTTCTTTGGATCTGTGATCTCTAAAAATGTTTAGAAACTTTAAGCACTTGATTATCTGCTAACAAATATAGTAATTCATTTGAAGAACATATATTTAAATGTTGCATAATATTTACAGGCATGGTTCGTTCTAACATATCAAAATTAAATGCAAAAAAAGTGTTCTACCGTTGAATTGTTAATGAAAATGTTAATATTAACTTAAATTCTTAAAAAATTTAAAGTGTTCTTGATTTAATTAAAAGGGAAGCAACTCCAGTTATATTAATATTTAAGAATTCTTTATACGTCGATATATTGTAATTGTAAATTGACAAAACTTTTATTTATATGCATATTGTTTTCCAGAAAATAATGTTATCATAAAAAATGCAAGATCTATGAAAATTTCTATCAGAAATTGTAAACCCTAAAGTATCAAATTAAAAGAAATGTACCTTTCCTTAATTTGTGGTTGCAAATATTAATAATTTATAATTTCTCTCAAAAATTAAAAGTTATCTTCCTTAGCTCACAGAAAAGTCAACTTCTGTCTTAAATAAGAAAACGAGGCTGTATAAAATCCGGTGCAGGCACATATTTTTGAAATTACGTGAAATTGTATATAAAATTTGTGTCTAGATACAACTGCTGTTGGCTGGCTTGTATTAGGTAAAGAAGCTGTTCACGCGATGAAGCTGTGTTTACAGCATGTGTTCAAAATATCCAGCACAGGCCTCAAGATATTCTGAGACTTGTCTCTTACTATTTTCGAAAACCTTCTGGATCTATATATCTATCTTTCGTTCGCCTGAAGTATTGTATATAACTGCAGTGTCGTTTCTTGTATAAATGTTACCGTCTTTTCTCATTCTTGCAGTGGTGCATATAGTCTTGTCTGTAGTATTGTATTAATGGTATAAGTGGACTTTCCACAGTCTACTATATTCAGTGCATTCTTGAAATATGCGTTACGCTGTCTGGGGCGCCTGTCCCCATGTACATGTAGTTGAGGTACCGATCTTGAATTTTATAGACACGTGACTGTGGAGTCATTGGTGTCCTGTTCTAATGCTTATAATGATAAATTGTTCCAACCTATTCATGTAATGAAATACATCCTGATTTGGAGCATGTGTTCTTCTGATTTGTTTTTGTTTATCTGTATCTTATGATGGTATGCAACCGGCGCATCTGGTTGTGTGCCTGTTGCACCTTTTTATGAAAGCTGGTCTGCTTTCTAGTTTCCTGGTATTCCATAGTGAGATGGGACCCACTGCAGGGCAATCCTATGGTGTTTGTAGAGTTCTGTCAATAAAGTTTGCAGCTGTAGCAACTTTCTGGATTGCAGTGCCTGGAGTACTGATCTAGCATCTGTCAAAAGCTCTACAGGCTGTGTGCTAAGATTACTGTTCAGCATTTTTTCTATTGTCAACTTTATTGCTTGCATTTTTGTATCGTAATTGTGATAATATTTCCCTGTTGCTATCTTTTCCATATCCCTAGTGTTATTTTTGGGTACTCTATGTAGACCCGTGTTCCCCTTTCTTTTCTATGTATTGATCGAGTCACCGCACAGAGACATTATAAACACCCTATATAACACTTGTTACTACAAGTTTGACAAACTATTCAGAACTTGATTCTCAAATAAAATATAAAAAGAAGAATGACTATCCCTCTATTTTAATGCCTGAGATGTAATTGTCTATCGCTATTTTCATAACAGGATTTCAAGCTGCTTTCATTTTCATATTAGCATTATTAACTGTTTCTTTCTCAATAGTAGGACTTTTAAATGTATCTCTTTTCATACTTAGATTTTAAACTGCTTTTATCTTCATGCTAGTATTTTAAATTGTCTCTCTGGTCATTCTAGCATTTTCATAAGGTTAACTTTTGATGCTAGAAATATAAACTCTCTCAACTGTCTTAACTCCTACATTTTAATCTCTATCTATTAATGCTAGAAATTTAAAATGTCTATCTCTCATTCTCTTTCTTTTATCTATATCTTAATGTTTAATATATATAACTGCATCTCTCTCTCTCTCTCTCTCTCTCTCTCTCTCTCTCTTAATATTAGTCTTTTAAACTGCCACTCTCTCTCTCCAGTGACACGAATTATGTTCAATTGTCTATCTCCAACTCCTCTCCCTTTTTCTACTGCAATTTTGAAATTTAAACTGCATAGTATATTAATAGTTTTTTTTAAATCTCTCTCTCTCTCTCTCTCTCTCTCTCTCTCTCTCTAACATTATCTCTTCTAGACTGTACATTGAAGTGATGAGACGGCCTCAGCTAATTTTTGTAAATTAACTTCTTTGGATCTGTGATCTCTAAAAATGTTTAGAAACTTTAAGCACTTGATTATCTGCTAACAAATATAGTAATTCATTTGAAGAACATATATTTAAATGTTGCATAATATTTACAGGCATGGTTCGTTCTAACATATCAAAATTAAATGCAAAAAAAGTGTTCTACCGTTGAATTGTTAATGAAAATGTTAATATTAACTTAAATTCTTAAAAAATTTAAAGTGTTCTTGATTTAATTAAAAGGGAAGCAACTCCAGTTATATTAATATTTAAGAATTCTTTATACGTCGATATATTGTAATTGTAAATTGACAAAACTTTTATTTATATGCATATTGTTTTCCAGAAAATAATGTTATCATAAAAAATGCAAGATCTATGAAAATTTCTATCAGAAATTGCAAACCCTAAAGTATCAAATTAAAAGAAATGTACCTTTCCTTAATTTGTGGTTGCAAATATTAATAATTTATAATGTCTCTCAAAAATTAAAAGTTATCTTCCTTAGCTCACAGAAAAGTCAACTTCTGTCTTAAATAAGAAAACGAGGCTGTATAAAATCCGGTGCAGGCACATATTTTTGAAATTACGTGAAATTGTATATAAAATTTGTGTCTAGATACAACTGCTGTTGGCTGGCTTGTATTAGGTAAAGAAGCTGTTCACGCGATGAAGCTGTGTTTACAGCATGTGTTCAAAATATCCAGCACAGGCCTCAAGATATTCTGAGACTTGTCTCTTACTATTTTCGAAAACCTTCTGGATCTATATATCTATCTTTCGTTCGCCTGAAGTATTGTCTATAACTGCAGTGTCGTTTCTTGTATAAATGTTACCGTCTTTTCTCATTCTTGCAGTGGTGCATATAGTCTTGTCTGTAGTATTGTATTAATGGTATAAGTGGACTTTCCACAGTCTACTATATTCAGTGCATTCTTGAAATATGCGTTACGCTGTCTGGGGCGCCTGTCCCCATGTACATGTAGTTGAGGTACCGATCTTGAATTTTATAGACACGTGACTGTGGAGTCATTGGTGTCCTGTTCTAATGCTTATAATGATAAATTGTTCCAACCTATTCATGTAATGAAATACATCCTGATTTGGAGCATGTGTTCTTCTGATTTGTTTTTGTTTATCTGTATCTTATGATGGTATGCAACCGGCGCATCTGGTTGTGTGCCTGTTGCACCTTTTTATGAAAGCTGGTCTGCTTTCTAGTTTCCTGGTATTCCATAGTGAGATGGGACCCACTGCAGGGCAATCCTATGGTGTTTGTAGAGTTCTGTCAATAAAGTTTGCAGCTGTAGCAACTTTCTGGATTGCAGTGCCTGGAGTACTGATCTAGCATCTGTCAAAAGCTCTACAGGCTGTGTGCTAAGATTACTGTTCAGCATTTTTTCTATTGTCAACTTTATTGCTTGCATTTTTGTATCGTAATTGTGATAATATTTCCCTGTTGCTATCTTTTCCATATCCCTAGTGTTATTTTTGGGTACTCTATGTAGACCCGTGTTCCCCTTTCTTTTCTATGTATTGATCGAGTCACCGCACAGAGACATTATAAACACCCTATATAACACTTGTTACTACAAGTTTGACAAACTATTCAGAACTTGATTCTCAAATAAAATATAAAAAGAAGAATGACTATCCCTCTATTTTAATGCCTGAGATGTAATTGTCTATCGCTATTTTCATAACAGGATTTCAAGCTGCTTTCATTTTCATATTAGCATTATTAACTGTTTCTTTCTCAATAGTAGGACTTTTAAATGTATCTCTTTTCATACTTAGATTTTAAACTGCTTTTATCTTCATGCTAGTATTTTAAATTGTCTCTCTGGTCATTCTAGCATTTTCATAAGGTTAACTTTTGATGCTAGAAATATAAACTCTCTCAACTGTCTTAACTCCTACATTTTAATCTCTATCTATTAATGCTAGAAATTTAAAATGTCTATCTCTCATTCTCTTTCTTTTATCTATATCTTAATGTTTAATATATATAACTGCATCTCTCTCTCTCTCTCTCTCTCTCTCTCTCTTAATATTAGTCTTTTAAACTGCCACTCTCTCTCTCCAGTGACACGAATTATGTTCAATTGTCTATCTCCAACTCCTCTCCCTTTTTCTACTGCAATTTTGAAATTTAAACTGCATAGTATATTAATAGTTTTTTTTAATCTCTCTCTCTCTCTCTCTCTCTCTCTCTCTCTCTCTAACATTATCTCTTCTAGACTGTACATTGAAGTGATGAGACGGCCTCAGCTAATTTTTGTAAATTAACTTCTTTGGATCTGTGATCTCTAAAAATGTTTAGAAACTTTAAGCACTTGATTATCTGCTAACAAATATAGTAATTCATTTGAAGAACATATATTTAAATGTTGCATAATATTTACAGGCATGGTTCGTTCTAACATATCAAAATTAAATGCAAAAAAAGTGTTCTACCGTTGAATTGTTAATGAAAATGTTAATATTAACTTAAATTCTTAAAAAATGTAAAGTGTTCTTGATTTAATTAAAAGGGAAGCAACTCCAGTTATATTAATATTTAAGAATTCTTTATACGTCGATATATTGTAATTGTAAATTGACAAAACTTTTATTTATATGCATATTGTTTCCCAGAAAATAATTTTATCATAAAAAATGCAAGATCTATGAAAATTTCTATCAGAAATTGCAAACCCTAAAGTATCAAATTAAAAGAAATGTACCTTTCCTTAATTTGTGGTTGCAAATATTAATAATTTATAATGTCTCTCAAAAATTAAAAGTTATCTTCCTTAGCTCACAGAAAAGTCAACTTCTGTCTTAAATAAGAAAACGAGGCTGTATAAAATCCGGTGCAGGCACATATTTTTGAAATTACGTGAAATTGTATATAAAATTTGTGTCTAGATACAACTGCTGTTGGCTGGCTTGTATTAGGTAAAGAAGCTGTTCACGCGATGAAGCTGTGTTTACAGCATGTGTTCAAAATATCCAGCACAGGCCTCAAGATATTCTGAGACTTGTCTCTTACTATTTTCGAAAACCTTCTGGATCTATATATCTATCTTTCGTTCGCCTGAAGTATTGTCTATAACTGCAGTGTCGTTTCTTGTATAAATGTTACCGTCTTTTCTCATTCTTGCAGTGGTGCATATAGTCTTGTCTGTAGTATTGTATTAATGGTATAAGTGGACTTTCCACAGTCTACTATATTCAGTGCATTCTTGAAATATGCGTTACGCTGTCTGGGGCGCCTGTCCCCATGTACATGTAGTTGAGGTACCGATCTTGAATTTTATAGACACGTGACTGTGGAGTCATTGGTGTCCTGTTCTAATGCTTATAATGATAAATTGTTCTTCTGAATCTGTATCTATTCATGTAATTGTGTGCCTGTTGCACCTTTTTATGAAAGCTGGTCTGCTTTCTAGTTTCCTGGTATTCCATAGTGAGATGGGACCCACTGCAGGGCAATCCTATGGTGTTTGTAGAGTTCTGTCAATAAAGTTTGCAGCTGTAGCAACTTTCTGGATTGCAGTGCCTGGAGTACTGATCTAGCATCTGTCAAAAGCTCTACAGGCTGTGTGCTAAGATTACTGTTCAGCATTTTTTCTATTGTCAACTTTATTGCTTGCATTTTTGTATCGTAATTGTGATAATATTTCCCTGTTGCTATCTTTTCCATATCCCTAGTGTTATTTTTGGGTACTCTATGTAGACCCGTGTTCCCCTTTCTTTTCTATGTATTGATCGAGTCACCGCACAGAGACATTATAAACACCCTATATAACACTTGTTACTACAAGTTTGACAAACTATTCAGAACTTGATTCTCAAATAAAATATAAAAAGAAGAATGACTATCCCTCTATTTTAATGCCTGAGATGTAATTGTCTATCGCTATTTTCATAACAGGATTTCAAGCTGCTTTCATTTTCATATTAGCATTATTAACTGTTTCTTTCTCAATAGTAGGACTTTTAAATGTATCTCTTTTCATACTTAGATTTTAAACTGCTTTTATCTTCATGCTAGTATTTTAAATTGTCTCTCTGGTCATTCTAGCATTTTCATAAGGTTAACTTTTGATGCTAGAAATATAAACTCTCTCAACTGTCTTAACTCCTACATTTTAATCTCTATCTATTAATGCTAGAAATTTAAAATGTCTATCTCTCATTCTCTTTCTTTTATCTATATCTTAATGTTTAATATATATAACTGCATCTCTCTCTCTCTCTCTCTCTCTCTCTCTCTCTCTCTCTCTTAATATTAGTCTTTTAAACTGCCACTCTCTCTCTCCAGTGACACGAATTATGTTCAATTGTCTATCTCCAACTCCTCTCCCTTTTTCTACTGCAATTTTGAAATTTAAACTGCATAGTATATTAATAGTTTTTTTTAAATCTCTCTCTCTCTCTCTCTCTCTCTCTCTCTCTAACATTATCTCTTCTAGACTGTACATTGAAGTGATGAGACGGCCTCAGCTAATTTTTGTAAATTAACTTCTTTGGATCTGTGATCTCTAAAAATGTTTAGAAACTTTAAGCACTTGATTATCTGCTAACAAATATAGTAATTCATTTGAAGAACATATATTTAAATGTTGCATAATATTTACAGGCATGGTTCGTTCTAACATATCAAAATTAAATGCAAAAAAAGTGTTCTACCGTTGAATTGTTAATGAAAATGTTAATATTAACTTATATTCTTAAAAAATGTAAAGTGTTCTTGATTTAATTAAAAGGGAAGCAACTCCAGTTATATTAATATTTAAGAATTCTTTATACGTCGATATATTGTAATTGTAAATTGTCAAAACTTTTATTTATATGCATATTGTTTCCCAGAAAATAATTTTATCATAAAAAATGCAAGATCTATGAAAATTTCTATCAGAAATTGCAAACCCTAAAGTATCAAATTAAAAGAAATGTACCTTTCCTTAATTTGTGGTTGCAAATATTAATAATTTATAATGTCTCTCAAAAATTAAAAGTTATCTTCCTTAGCTCACAGAAAAGTCAACTTCTGTCTTAAATAAGAAAACGAGGCTGTATAAAATCCGGTGCAGGCACATATTTTTGAAATTACGTGAAATTGTATATAAAATTTGTGTCTAGATACAACTGCTGTTGGCTGGCTTGTATTAGGTAAAGAAGCTGTTCACGCGATGAAGCTGTGTTTACAGCATGTGTTCAAAATATCCAGCACAGGCCTCAAGATATTCTGAGACTTGTCTCTTACTATTTTCGAAAACCTTCTGGATCTATATATCTATCTTTCGTTCGCCTGAAGTATTGTCTATAACTGCAGTGTCGTTTCTTGTATAAATGTTACCGTCTTTTCTCATTCTTGCAGTGGTGCATATAGTCTTGTCTGTAGTATTGTATTAATGGTATAAGTGGACTTTCCACAGTCTACTATATTCAGTGCATTCTTGAAATATGCGTTACGCTGTCTGGGGCGCCTGTCCCCATGTACATGTAGTTGAGGTACCGATCTTGAATTTTATAGACACGTGACTGTGGAGTCATTGGTGTCCTGTTCTAATGCTTATAATGATAAATTGTTCCAACCTATTCATGTAATGAAATACATCCTGATTTGGAGCATGTGTTCTTCTGATTTGTTTTTGTTTATCTGTATCTTATGATGGTATGCAACCGGCGCATCTGGTTGTGTGCCTGTTGCACCTTTTTATGAAAGCTGGTCTGCTTTCTAGTTTCCTGGTATTCCATAGTGAGATGGGACCCACTGCAGGGCAATCCTATGGTGTTTGTAGAGTTCTGTCAATAAAGTTTGCAGCTGTAGCAACTTTCTGGATTGCAGTGCCTGGAGTACTGATCTAGCATCTGTCAAAAGCTCTACAGGCTGTGTGCTAAGATTACTGTTCAGCATTTTTTCTATTGTCAACTTTATTGCTTGCATTTTTGTATCGTAATTGTGATAATATTTCCCTGTTGCTATCTTTTCCATATCCCTAGTGTTATTTTTGGGTACTCTATGTAGACCCGTGTTCCCCTTTCTTTTCTATGTATTGATCGAGTCACCGCACAGAGACATTATAAACACCCTATATAACACTTGTTACTACAAGTTTGACAAACTATTCAGAACTTGATTCTCAAATAAAATATAAAAAGAAGAATGACTATCCCTCTATTTTAATGCTTGAGATGTAATTGTCTATCGCTATTTTCATAACAGGATTTCAAGCTGCTTTCATTTTCATATTAGCATTATTAACTGTTTCTTTCTCAATAGTAGGACTTTTAAATGTATCTCTTTTCATACTTAGATTTTAAACTGCTTTTATCTTCATGCTAGTATTTTAAATTGTCTCTCTGGTCATTCTAGCATTTTCATAAGGTTAACTTTTGATGCTAGAAATATAAACTCTCTCAACTGTCTTAACTCCTACATTTTAATCTCTATCTATTAATGCTAGAAATTTAAAATGTCTATCTCTCATTCTCTTTCTTTTATCTATATCTTAATGTTTAATATATATAAATACATCTCTCTCTCTCTCTCTCTCTCTCTCTCTTAATATTAGTCTTTTAAACTGCCACTCTCTCTCTCCAGTGACACGAATTATGTTCAATTGTCTATCTCCAACTCCTCTCCCTTTTTCTACTGCAATTTTGAAATTTAAACTGCATAGTATATTAATAGTTTTTTTTAAATCTCTCTCTCTCTCTCTCTCTCTCTCTCTCTCTCTAACATTATCTCTTCTAGACTGTACATTGAAGTGATGAGACGGCCTCAGCTAATTTTTGTAAATTAACTTCTTTGGATCTGTGATCTCTAAAAATGTTTAGAAACTTTAAGCACTTGATTATCTGCTAACAAATATAGTAATTCATTTGAAGAACATATATTTAAATGTTGCATAATATTTACAGGCATGGTTCGTTCTAACATATCAAAATTAAATGCAAAAAAAGTGTTCTACCGTTGAATTGTTAATGAAAATGTTAATATTAACTTAAATTCTTAAAAAATTTAAAGTGTTCTTGATTTAATTAAAAGGGAAGCAACTCCAGTTATATTAATATTTAAGAATTCTTTATACGTCGATATATTGTAATTGTAAATTGTCAAAACTTTTATTTATATGCATATTGTTTCCCAGAAAATAATTTATCATAAAAAATGCAAGATCTATGAAAATTTCTATCAGAAATTGCAAACCCTAAAGTATCAAATTAAAAGAAATGTACCTTTCCTTAATTTGTGGTTGCAAATATTAATAATTTATAATGTCTCTCAAAAATTAAAAGTTATCTTCCTTAGCTCACAGAAAAGTCAACTTCTGTCTTAAATAAGAAAACGAGGCTGTATAAAATCCGGTGCAGGCACATATTTTTGAAATTACGTGAAATTGTATATAAAATTTGTGTCTAGATACAACTGCTGTTGGCTGGCTTGTATTAGGTAAAGAAGCTGTTCACGCGATGAAGCTGTGTTTACAGCATGTGTTCAAAATATCCAGCACAGGCCTCAAGATATTCTGAGACTTGTCTCTTACTATTTTCGAAAACCTTCTGGATCTATATATCTATCTTTCGTTCGCCTGAAGTATTGTCTATAACTGCAGTGTCGTTTCTTGTATAAATGTTACCGTCTTTTCTCATTCTTGCAGTGGTGCATATAGTCTTGTCTGTAGTATTGTATTAATGGTATAAGTGGACTTTCCACAGTCTACTATATTCAGTGCATTCTTGAAATATGCGTTACGCTGTCTGGGGCGCCTGTCCCCATGTACATGTAGTTGAGGTACCGATCTTGAATTTTATAGACACGTGACTGTGGAGTCATTGGTGTCCTGTTCTAATGCTTATAATGATAAATTGTTCCAACCTATTCATGTAATGAAATACATCCTGATTTGGAGCATGTGTTCTTCTGATTTGTTTTTGTTTATCTGTATCTTATGATGGTATGCAACCGGCGCATCTGGTTGTGTGCCTGTTGCACCTTTTTATGAAAGCTGGTCTGCTTTCTAGTTTCCTGGTATTCCATAGTGAGATGGGACCCACTGCAGGGCAATCCTATGGTGTTTGTAGAGTTCTGTCAATAAAGTTTGCAGCTGTAGCAACTTTCTGGATTGCAGTGCCTGGAGTACTGATCTAGCATCTGTCAAAAGCTCTACAGGCTGTGTGCTAAGATTACTGTTCAGCATTTTTTCTATTGTCAACTTTATTGCTTGCATTTTTGTATCGTAATTGTGATAATATTTCCCTGTTGCTATCTTTTCCATATCCCTAGTGTTATTTTTGGGTACTCTATATTCCCCTTTCTTTTCTATATATTGATCGAGTCACCGCACAGAGACATTATAAACACCCTATATAACACTTGTTACTACAAGTTTGACAAACTATTCAGAACTTGATTCTCAATTAAAATATAAAAAGAAGAATGACTATCCCTCTATTTTAATGCCTGAGATGTAATTGTCTATCGCTATTTTCATAACAGGATTTCAAGCTGCTTTCATTTTCATATTAGCATTATTAACTGTTTCTTTCTCAATAGTAGGACTTTTAAATGTATCTCTTTTCATACTTAGATTTTAAACTGCTTTTATCTTCATGCTAGTATTTTAAATTGTCTCTCTGGTCATTCTAGCATTTTCATAAGGTTAACTTTTGATGCTAGAAATATAAACTCTCTCAACTGTCTTAACTCCTACATTTTAATCTCTATCTATTAATGCTAGAAATTTAAAATGTCTATCTCTCATTCTCTTTCTTTTATCTATATCTTAATGTTTAATATATATAAATACATCTCTCTCTCTCTCTCTCTCTCTCTCTCTCTCTCTCTCTCTTAATATTAGTCTTTTAAACTGCCACTCTCTCTCTCCAGTGACACGAATTATGTTCAATTGTCTATCTCCAACTCCTCTCCCTTTTTCTACTGCAATTTTGAAATTTAAACTGCATAGTATATTAATAGTTTTTTTTAAATCTCTCTCTCTCTCTCTCTCTCTCTCTCTCTCTCTCTCTAACATTATCTCTTCTAGACTGTACATTGAAGTGATGAGACGGCCTCAGCTAATTTTGTAAATTAACTTTTTTGGATCTGTGATCTCTAAAAATGTTTAGAAACTTTAAGCACTTGATTATCTGCTAACAAATATAGTAATTCATTTGAAGAACATATATTTAAATGTTGCATAATATTTACAGGCATGGTTCGTTCTAACATATCAAAATTAAATGCAAAAAAAGTGTTCTACCGTTGAATTGTTAATGAAAATGTTAATATTAACTTAAATTCTTAAAAAATTTAAAGTGTTCTTGATTTAATTAAAAGGGAAGCAACTCCAGTTATATTAATATTTAAGAATTCTTTATACGTCGATATATTGTAATTGTAAATTGTCAAAACTTTTATTTATATGCATATTGTTTCCCAGAAAATAATGTTATCATAAAAATATGCAAGATCTATGAAAATTTCTATCAGAAATTGCAAACCCTAAAGTATCAAATTAAAAGAAATGTACCTTTCCTTAATTTGTGGTTGCAAATATTAATAAATTATAATGTCTCTCAAAAATTAAAAGTTATCTTCCTTAGCTCACAGAAAAGTCAACTTCTGTCTTAAATAAGAAAACGAGGCTGTATAAAATCCGGTGCAGGCACATATTTTTGAAATTACGTGAAATTGTATATAAAATTTGTGTCTAGATACAACTGCTGTTGGCTGGCTTGTATTAGGTAAAGAAGCTGTTCACGCGATGAAGCTGTGTTTACAGCATGTGTTCAAAATATCCAGCACAGGCCTCAAGATATTCTGAGACTTGTCTCTTACTATTTTCGAAAACCTTCTGGATCTATATATCTATCTTTCGTTCGCCTGAAGTATTGTCTATAACTGCAGTGTCGTTTCTTGTATAAATGTTACCGTCTTTTCTCATTCTTGCAGTGGTGCATATAGTCTTGTCTGTAGTATTGTATTAATGGTATAAGTGGACTTTCCACAGTCTACTATATTCAGTGCATTCTTGAAATATGCGTTACGCTGTCTGGGGCGCCTGTCCCCATGTACATGTAGTTGAGGTACCGATCTTGAATTTTATAGACACGTGACTGTGGAGTCATTGGTGTCCTGTTCTAATGCTTATAATGATAAATTGTTCCAACCTATTCATGTAATGAAATACATCCTGATTTGGAGCATGTGTTCTTCTGATTTGTTTTTGTTTATCTGTATCTTATGATGGTATGCAACCGGCGCATCTGGTTGTGTGCCTGTTGCACCTTTTTATGAAAGCTGGTCTGCTTTCTAGTTTCCTGGTATTCCATAGTGAGATGGGACCCACTGCAGGGCAATCCTATGGTGTTTGTAGAGTTCTGTCAATAAAGTTTGCAGCTGTAGCAACTTTCTGGATTGCAGTGCCTGGAGTACTGATCTAGCATCTGTCAAAAGCTCTACAGGCTGTGTGCTAAGATTACTGTTCAGCATTTTTTCTATTGTCAACTTTATTGCTTGCATTTTTGTATCGTAATTGTGATAATATTTCCCTGTTGCTATCTTTTCCATATCCCTAGTGTTATTTTTGGGTACTCTATGTAGACCCGTGTTCCCCTTTCTTTTCTATGTATTGATCGAGTCACCGCACAGAGACATTATAAACACCCTATATAACACTTGTTACTACAAGTTTGACAAACTATTCAGAACTTGATTCTCAAATAAAATATAAAAAGAAGAATGACTATCCCTCTATTTTAATGCCTGAGATGTAATTGTCTATCGCTATTTTCATAACAGGATTTCAAGCTGCTTTCATTTTCATATTAGCATTATTAACTGTTTCTTTCTCAATAGTAGGACTTTTAAATGTATCTCTTTTCATACTTAGATTTTAAACTGCTTTTATCTTCATGCTAGTATTTTAAATTGTCTCTCTGGTCATTCTAGCATTTTCATAAGGTTAACTTTTGATGCTAGAAATATAAACTCTCTCAACTGTCTTAACTCCTACATTTTAATCTCTATCTATTAATGCTAGAAATTTAAAATGTCTATCTCTCATTCTCTTTCTTTTATCTATATCTTAATGTTTAATATATATAACTGCATCTCTCTCTCTCTCTCTCTCTCTCTCTCTCTCTCTCTTAATATTAGTCTTTTAAACTGCCACTCTCTCTCTCCAGTGACACGAATTATGTTCAATTGTCTATCTCCAACTCCTCTCCCTTTTTCTACTGCAATTTTGAAATTTAAACTGCATAGTATATTAATAGTTTTTTTTTAAATCTCTCTCTCTCTCTCTCTCTCTCTCTCTCTCTCTAACATTATCTCTTCTAGACTGTACATTGAAGTGATGAGACGGCCTCAGCTAATTTTTGTAAATTAACTTCTTTGGATCTGTGATCTCTAAAAATGTTTAGAAACTTTAAGCACTTGATTATCTGCTAACAAATATAGTAATTCATTTGAAGAACATATATTTAAATGTTGCATAATATTTACAGGCATGGTTCGTTCTAACATATCAAAATTAAATGCAAAAAAAGTGTTCTACCGTTGAATTGTTAATGAAAATGTTAATTTTAACTTATATTCTTAAAAAATGTAAAGTGTTCTTGATTTAATTAAAAGGGAAGCAACTCCAGTTATATTAATATTTAAGAATTCTTTATACGTCGATATATTGTAATTGTAAATTGTCAAAACTTTTATTTATATGCATATTGTTTCCCAGAAAATAATTTTATCATAAAAAATGCAAGATCTATGAAAATTTCTATCAGAAATTGCAAACCCTAAAGTATCAAATTAAAAGAAATGTACCTTTCCTTAATTTGTGGTTGCAAATATTAATAATTTATAATGTCTCTCAAAAATTAAAAGTTATCTTCCTTAGCTCACAGAAAAGTCAACTTCTGTCTTAAATAAGAAAACGAGGCTGTATAAAATCCGGTGCAGGCACATATTTTTGAAATTACGTGAAATTGTATATAAAATTTGTGTCTAGATACAACTGCTGTTGGCTGGCTTGTATTAGGTAAAGAAGCTGTTCACGCGATGAAGCTGTGTTTACAGCATGTGTTCAAAATATCCAGCACAGGCCTCAAGATATTCTGAGACTTGTCTCTTACTATTTTCGAAAACCTTCTGGATCTATATATCTATCTTTCGTTCGCCTGAAGTATTGTCTATAACTGCAGTGTCGTTTCTTGTATAAATGTTACCGTCTTTTCTCATTCTTGCAGTGGTGCATATAGTCTTGTCTGTAGTATTGTATTAATGGTATAAGTGGACTTTCCACAGTCTACTATATTCAGTGCATTCTTGAAATATGCGTTACGCTGTCTGGGGCGACTGTCCACATGTACATGTAGTTGAGGTACCGATCTTGAATTTTATAGACACGTGACTGTGGAGTCATTGGTGTCCTGTTCTAATGCTTATAATGATAAATTGTTCCAACCTATTCATGTAATGAAATACATCCTGATTTGGAGCATGTGTTCTTCTGATTTGTTTTTGTTTATCTGTATCTTATGATGGTATGCAACCGGCGCATCTGGTTGTGTGCCTGTTGCACCTTTTTATGAAAGCTGATCTGCTTTCTAGTTTCCTGGTATTCCATAGTGAGATGGGACCCACTGCAGGGCAATCCTATGGTGTTTGTAGAGTTCTGTCAATAAAGTTTGCAGCTGTAGCAACTTTCTGGATTGCAGTGCCTGGAGTACTGATCTAGCATCTGTCAAAAGCTCTACAGGCTGTGTGCTAAGATTACTGTTCAGCATTTTTTCTATTGTCAACTTTATTGCTTGCATTTTTGTATCGTAATTGTGATAATATTTCCCTGTTGCTATCTTTTCCATATCCCTAGTGTTATTTTTGGGTACTCTATGTAGACCCGTGTTCCCCTTTCTTTTCTATGTATTGATCGAGTCACCGCACAGAGACATTATAAACACCCTATATAACACTTGTTACTACAAGTTTGACAAACTATTCAGAACTTGATTCTCAATTAAAATATAAAAAGAAGAATGACTATCCCTCTATTTTAATGCTTGAGATGTAATTGTCTATCGCTATTTTCATAACAGGATTTCAAGCTGCTTTCATTTTCATATTAGCATTATTAACTGTTTCTTTCTCAATAGTAGGACTTTTAAATGTATCTCTTTTCATACTTAGATTTTAAACTGCTTTTATCTTCATGCTAGTATTTTAAATTTTCTCTCTGGTCATTCTAGCATTTTCATAAGGTTAACTTTTGATGCTAGAAATATAAACTCTCTCAACTGTCTTAACTCCTACATTTTAATCTCTATCTATTAATGCTAGAAATTTAAAATGTCTATCTCTCATTCTCTTTCTTTTATCTATATCTTAATGTTAAATATATATAACTACATCTCTCTCTCTCTCTCTCTCTCTCTTAATATTAGTCTTTTAAACTGCCACTCTCTCCAGTGACACGAATTATGTTCAATTGTCTATCTCCAACTCCTCTCCCTTTTTCTACTGCAATTTTGAAATTTAAACTGCATAGTATATTAATAGTTTTTTTTTAAATCTCTCTCTCTCTCTCTCTCTCTCTCTCTCTCTCTCTCTCTAACATTATCTCTTCTAGACTGTACATTGAAGTGATGAGACGGCCTCAGCTAATTTTTGTAAATTAACTTCTTTGGATCTGTGATCTCTAAAAATGTTTAGAAACTTTAAGCACTTGATTATCTGCTAACAAATATAGTAATTCATTTGAAGAACATATATTTAAATGTTGCATAATATTTACAGGTATGGTTCGTTCTAACATATCAAAATTAAATGCAAAAAAAGTGTTCTACCGTTGAATTGTTAATGAAAATGTTAATTTTAACTTATATTCTAAAAAAATGTAAAGTGTTCTTGATTTAATTAAAAGGGAAGCAACTCCAGTTATATTAATATTTAAGAATTCTTTATACGTCGATATATTGTAATTGTAAATTGTCAAAACTTTTATTTATATGCATATTGTTTCCCAGAAAATAATTTTATCATAAAAAATGCAAGATCTATGAAAATTTCTATCAGAAATTGCAAACCCTAAAGTATCAAATTAAAAGAAATGTACCTTTCCTTAATTTGTGGTTGCAAATATTAATAATTTATAATGTCTCTCAAAAATTAAAAGTTATCTTCCTTAGCTCACAGAAAAGTCAACTTCTGTCTTAAATAAGAAAACGAGGCTGTATAAAATCCGGTGCAGGCACATATTTTTGAAATTACGTGAAATTGTATATAAAATTTGTGTCTAGATACAACTGCTGTTGGCTGGCTTGTATTAGGTAAAGAAGCTGTTCACGCGATGAAGCTGTGTTTACAGCATGTGTTCAAAATATCCAGCACAGGCCTCAAGATATTCTGAGACTTGTCTCTTACTATTTTCGAAAACCTTCTGGATCTATATATCTATCTTTCGTTCGCCTGAAGTATTGTCTATAACTGCAGTGTCGTTTCTTGTATAAATGTTACCGTCTTTTCTCATTCTTGCAGTGGTGCATATAGTCTTGTCTGTAGTATTGTATTAATGGTATAAGTGGACTTTCCACAGTCTACTATATTCAGTGCATTCTTGAAATATGCGTTACGCTGTCTGGGGCGACTGTCCACATGTACATGTAGTTGAGGTACCGATCTTGAATTTTATAGACACGTTACTGTGGAGTCATTGGTGTCCTGTTCTAATGCTTATAATGATAAATTGTTCCAACCTATTCATGTAATGAAATACATCCTCATTTGGAGCATGTGTTCTTCTGATTTGTTTTTGTTTATCTGTATCTTATGATGGTATGCAACCGGCGCATCTGGTTGTGTGCCTGTTGCACCTTTTTATGAAAGCTGGTCTGCTTTCTAGTTTCCTGGTATTCCATAGTGAGATGGGGCCCACTGCAGGGCAATCCTATGGTGTTTGTAGAGTTCTGTCAATAAAGTTTGCAGCTGTAGCAACTTTCTGGATTGCAGTGCCTGGAGTACTGATCTAGCATCTGTCAAAAGCTCTACAGGCTGTGTGCTAAGATTACTGTTCAGCATTTTTTCTATTGTCAACTTTATTGCTTGCATTTTTGTATCGTAATTGTGATAATATTTCCCTGTTGCTATCTTTTCCATATCCCTAGTGTTATTTTTGGGTACTCTATGTAGACCCGTGTTCCCCTTTCTTTTCTATGTATTGATCGAGTCACCGCACAGAGACATTATAAACACCCTATATAACACTTGTTACTACAAGTTTGACAAACTATTCAGAACTTGATTCTCAATTAAAATATAAAAAGAAGAATGACTATCCCTCTATTTTAATGCTTGAGATGTAATTGTCTATCGCTATTTTCATAACAGGATTTCAAGCTGCTTTCATTTTCATATTAGCATTATTAACTGTTTCTTTCTCAATAGTAGGACTTTTAAATGTATCTCTTTGCATACTTAGATTTTAAACTGCTATAATCTTCATGCTAGTATTTTAAATTTTCTCTCTGGTCATTCTAGCATTTTCATAAGGTTAACTTTTGATGCTAGAAATATAAACTCTCTCAACTGTCTTAACTCCTACATTTTAATCTCTATCTATTAATGCTAGAAATTTAAAATGTCTATCTCTCATTCTCTTTCTTTTATCTATATCTTAATGTTAAATATATATAACTACATCTCTCTCTCTCTCTCTCTCTCTCTCTTAATATTAGTCTTTTAAACTGCCACTCTCTCCAGTGACACGAATTATGTTCAATTGTCTATCTCCAACTCCTCTCCCTTTTTCTACTGCAATTTTGAAATTTAAACTGCATAGTATATTAATAGTTTTTTTTAAATCTCTCTCTCTCTCTCTCTCTCTCTCTCTCTCTCTAACATTATCTCTTCTAGACTGTACATTGAAGTGATGAGACGGCCTCAGCTAATTTTTGTAAATTAACTTCTTTGGATCTGTGATCTCTAAAAATGTTTAGAAACTTTAAGCACTTGATTATCTGCTAACAAATATAGTAATTCATTTGAAGAACATATATTTAAATGTTGCATAATATTTAAAGGTATGGTTCGTTCTAACATATCAAAATTAAATGCAAAAAAAGTGTTCTACCGTTGAATTGTTAATGAAAATGTTAATTTAACTTATATTCTTAAAAAATGTAAAGTGTTCTTGATTTAATTAAAAGGGAAGCAACTCCAGTTATATTAATATTTAAGAATTCTTTATACGTCGATATATTGTAATTGTAAATTGTCAAAACTTTTATTTATATGCATATTGTTTCCCAGAAAATAATGTTATCATAAAAAATGCAAGATCTATGAAAATTGCTATCAGAAATTGCAAACCCTAAAGTATCAAATTAAAAGAAATGTACCTTTCCTTAATTTGTGGTTGGAAATATTAATAATTTATAATGTCTCTCAAAAATTAAAAGTTATCTTCCTTAGCTCACAGAAAAGTCAACTTCTGTCTTAAATAAGAAAACGAGGCTGTATAAAATCCGGTGCAGGCACATATTTTTGAAATTACGTGAAATTGTATATAAAATTTGTGTCTAGATACAACTGCTGTTGGCTGGCTTGTATTAGGTAAAGAAGCTGTTCACGCGATGAAGCTGTGTTTACAGCATGTGTTCAAAATATCCAACACAGGCCTCAAGATATTCTGAGACTTGTCTCTTACTATTTTCGAAAACCTTCTGGATCTATATATCTATCTTTCGTTCGCCTGAAGTATTGTCTATAACTGCAGTGTCGTTTCTTGTATAAATGTTACCGTCTTTTCTCATTCTTGCAGTGGTGCATATAGTCTTGTCTGTAGTATTGTATTAATGGTATAAGTGGACTTTCCACAGTCTACTATATTCAGTGCATTCTTGAAATATGCGTTACGCTGTCTGGGGCGCCTGTCCCCATGTACATGTAGTTGAGGTACCGATCTTGAATTTTATAGACACGTGACTGTGGAGTCATTGGTGTCCTGTTCTAATGCTTATAATGATAAATTGTTCCAACCTATTCATGTAATGAAATACATCCTGATTTGGAGCATGTGTTCTTCTGATTTGTTTTTGTTTATCTGTATCTTATGATGGTATGCAACCGGCGCATCTGGTTGTGTGCCTGTTGCACCTTTTTATGAAAGCTGGTCTGCTTTCTAGTTTCCTGGTATTCCATAGTGAGATGGGACCCACTGCAGGGCAATCCTATGGTGTTTGTAGAGTTCTGTCAATAAAGTTTGCAGCTGTAGCAACTTTCTGGATTGCAGTGCCTGGAGTACTGATCTAGCATCTGTCAAAAGCTCTACAGGCTGTGTGCTAAGATTACTGTTCAGCATTTTTTCTATTGTCAACTTTATTGCTTGCATTTTTGTATCGTAATTGTGATAATATTTCCCTGTTGCTATCTTTTCCATATCCCTAGTGTTATTTTTGGGTACTCTATGTAGACCCGCGTTCCCCTTTCTTTTCTATGTATTGATCGAGTCACCGCACAGAGACATTATAAACACCCTATATAACACTTTTTACTACAAGTTTGACAAACTATTCAGAACTTGATTCTCAAATAAAATATAAAAAGAAGAATGACTATCCCTCTATTTTAATGCCTGAGATGTAATTGTCTATCGCTATTTTCATAACAGGATTTCAAGCTGCTTTCATTTTCATATTAGCATTATTAACTGTTTCTTTCTCAATAGTAGGACTTTTAAATGTATCTCTTTTCATACTTAGATTTTAAACTGCTTTTATTTTCATGCTAGTATTTTAAATTGTCTCTCTGGTCATTCTAGCATTTTCATAAGGTTAACTTTTGATGCTAGAAATATAAACTCTCTCAACTGTCTTAACTCCTACATTTTAATCTCTATCTATTAATGCTAGAAATTTAAAATGTCTATCTCTCATTCTCTTTCTTTTATCTATATCTTAATGTTTAATATATATAAATACATCTCTCTCTCTCTCTCTCTCTCTCTCTCTTAATGTTAGTCTTTTAAACTGCCACTCTCTCTCTCCAGTGACACGAATTATGTTCAATTGTCTATCTCCAACTCCTCTCCCTTTTTCTACTGCAATTTTGAAATTTAAACTGCATAGTATATTAATAGTTTTTTTTAATCTCTCTCTCTCTCTCTCTCTCTCTCTCTCTCTCTCTCTCTAACATTATCTCTTCTAGAATGTACATTGAAGTGATGAGACGGCCTCAGCTAAATTTTGTAAATTAACTTTTTTGGATCTGTGATCTATAAAAATGTTTAGACACTTTAAGCACTTGATTATCTGCTAACAAATATAGTAATTCATTTGAAGAATATATATTTAAATGTTGCATAATATTTACAGGCATGGTTCGTTCTAACATATCAAAATTAAATGCAAAAAAAGTGTTCTACCGTTGAATTGTTATGAAAATGTTAATATTAACTTAAATTCTTAAAAAATTTAAAGTGTTCTTGATTTAATTAAAAGGGAAGCAACTCCAGTTATATTAATATTTAAGAATTCTTTATACGTCGATATATTGTAATTGTAAATTGTCAAAACTTTTATTTATATGCATATTGTTTCCCAGAAAATAATTTTATCATAAAAAATGCAAGATCTATGAAAATTTCTATCAGAAATTGCAAACCCTAAAGTATCAATTTAAAAGAAATGTACCTTTCCTTAATTTGTGGTTGCAAATATTAATAACTTATAATGTCTCTCAAAAATTAAAAGTTATCTTCCTTAGCTCACAGAAAAGTCAACTTCTGTCTTAAATAAGAAAACGAGGCTGTATAAAATCCGGTGCAGGCACATATTTTTGAAATTATGTGAAATTGTATATAAAATTTGTGTCTAGATATAACTGCTGTTGGCTGGCTTGTATTAGGTAAAGAAGCTGTTCACGCGATGAAGCTGTGTTTACAGCATGTGTTCAAAATATCCAGCACAGGCCTCAAGATATTCTGAGAATTGTCTCTTACTATTTTCGAAAACCTTCTGGATCTATATATCTATCTTTTGTTCGCCTGAAGTATTGTCTATAAATGCAGTGTCGTTTCTTGTATAAATGTTACCGTCTTTTCTCATTCTTGCAGTGGTGCATATAGTCTTGTCTGTAGTATTGTATTAATGGCATAAGTGGATTTTCCACAGTCTACTATATTCAGTGCATTCTTGAAATATGCGTTCCGTTTGTCTGGGGCGCCTGTCCACACGTACATGTAGTTGAGGTACCGATCTTGAATTTTATAGACACGTGACTGTGGAGTCATTGGTGTCCTGTTCTAATGCTTATAATGATAAATTGTTCCAACCTATTCATGTAATGAAATACATCCTGATTTGGAGCATTTGTTCTTCTGATTTGTTTTTGTTTATCTGTATCTTATGATGGTATGCAACCGGCGCATCTGGTTGTGTGCCTGTTGCACCTTTTTATGAAAGCTGATCTGCTTTCTAGTTTCCTGGTATTCCATAGTGAGATGGGATCCACTGCAGGGCAATCCTATGGTATTTGTAGAGTTCTGTCAATAAAGTTTGCAGCTGTAGCAACTTTCTGGATTGCAGTGCCTGGAGTACTGATCTAGCATCTGTCAAAAGCTCTACAGGCTGTGTGCTAAGATTACTGTTCAGCATTTTTTCTATTGTCAACTTTATTGCTTGCATTTTTGTATCGTAATTGTGATAATATTTCCCTGTTGCTATCTTTTCCATATCCCTAGTGTTATTTTTTGGGTACTCTATGTAGACCCCTGCTCCCCCTTTCTTTTCTATATATTGATCGAGTCACCGCACAGAGACATTATAAACACCCTATATAACACTTGTTACTACAAGTTTGACAAACTATTCAGAACTTGATTCTCAATTAAAAAATAAAAAGAAGAATGACTATCCCTCTATTTTAATGCTTGAGATGTAATTGTCCTTCGCTATTTTCATAACAGGTTTTCAAGCTGCTTTCATTTTCATATTAGCATTATTAACTGTTTCTTTCTCAATAGTAGGACTTTTAAATGTATCTCTTTTCATACTTAGATTTTAAACTGCTTTTATCTTCATGCTAGTATTTACTTCTTTGGATCTGTGATCTAAAAAAATGTTAAGAAACGTTAAACACTTGATTATCTGCTAACAAATATAGTAAATCCATTTGAAGAATATATATTTAAATGTTGCATAATATTTACAGGCATGGTTCGTTCTAACATATCAAAATTAAATGCAAAAAAAGTGTTCTACCGTTGAATTGTTAATGAAAATGTTAATATTAACTTATATTCTTAAAAAATGTAAAGTGTTCTTGATTTAATTAAAAGGGAAGCAACTCCAGTTATATTAATATTTAAGAAATCTTTATACGTCGATATATTGTAATTGTAAATTGTCAAAACTTTTATTTATATGCATATTGTTTTCCAGAAAATAATGTTATCATAAAAAATGCAAGATCTATGAAAATTTCTATAAGAAATTGCAAACCCTAAAGTATCAAATTAAAATAAATGTACCTTCCCTTAATTTGTGGTTGCAAATATTAATAATTTATAATTTCTCTCAAAAATGATAAGTTATTTTCCTTAGCTCACAGAAAAGTCAACTTCTGTCTTAAATAAGAAAACGAGGCTGTATAAAGTCCGGTGCAGTACACATATTTTTGAAATTACGTGAAATTGTATATAAAATTTGTGTCTAGATATAACTGCTGTTGGCTGGTTTCTATTAGGCAAAAAAGCTGTTCACGCGATGATGCTGTGTTTACAGCATGTGTTCAAAATATCCAGCACAGGTCTCAAGATATTCTGAGACTTGTCGCTTACTATTTTCGAAAACCTTCTGGATCTATATATCTATCTTTCGTTCGCCTGAAGTATTGTCTATAACTGCTTTGTCGTTTCCTGTATAAATGTTACCGTCTTTAGTCATTCTTGCAGTGGTGCATATAGTCTTGTCTGTAGCGTTGTTTCAATGCGATATGTGGACTTTCTCAGTCTACTCTATTGAGTGCATTCTTGAAATATGCATTCCGCCGCTGTCTGGGGCGACTGTCCACATGTATTTGTGGTACCGATCTTGAATATTGTATACATGTGACTGTCGATTGTGCCCGGTTCTAATGCGTGTAATGATAACATGTTCCCATCTATTCATATGATGAAAAGTATCCCGATTTGGGGCATGTTGTCTCCTTATTAATTTGATTATCTATTTCTTATGATGGTATGTAACCGGTGCATCTGGTTGTGTGCCTGTTTCGCCTTCATTTGCCAGTTGATCTGCTCTCTAGTTTCCTGGTATTCTACAGTGAGGTAGGACCACTGCCGGTGAATCCTCTGGTGCTTGCACAGATCAGTCAAAAAGGTCTGCAGATGTGGCAATTTTCTGGATTGCAGTGCTTGGAGTACTGATCTTGCATCTGTCAAAAAAACACTACAGGTTGTATGATAATATTGCTGTTCAGCAGTTTTTCTTTTGCCAACTTTATTGCTTGGATTTCTGCATCGTAATTTTAACAATATTTCCCTGTTGCTTTTGTATTTATATCACCAGTGTTATTTGGGTACTTTATGTAGGCAACTGCTCCCCTATTCTTTACTGCATTCTTTGCTGACCCATCGGTGTACACACGAATCCATAGGTCGTGTGTGTATTCTTCAACCAAGAAACTGAAAGTGCTTGTTTTACGCTGTTCACTATTCTATACCTGCTTGTCGAGTATTCCTTTCACTTCTGTTCGTATTTGTATTGACAATCCAGATTCCTCTGTTAAGGGAGTCTGTTCCACTATGGGCCGTAGAATGTTAACAACGCATGATATGTCTGTATTTGTCTACAAATACCTTCTGGATAATGACCTCTGATACTGTTGGCTCAGGGTAACGATTTCTGTCTTCAAGTCATTATCTGTCATCAGAATATTTGATAAACTTTTTTTTTCAGCTCACCCCACAGATAATAATTAGTTGGGGTCATTTTAAACTGTCTCTCTGATCATTCTAGGTTTTTTTAAATGGATAACTTTTTATGCTAGAAATATAAACTATCTCAACTCTCTTAACTCTTCCATTTCAATCTCTATCTATTACTACTAGAAATTTAAACTGCCTCTCTCCTTCTTCCAGTGGTCTATCTCCAACTCCCCTCCCATTTTCTACTACAAATTTGAAATTTCAACTGCATAGTATTTTCTTTGTGTTATTGATACGTGTCTCTCTAACAAATTATCTCTTCTAGACTCCACAGTGAAGTGATTAGACAGCCTCGGTTACTTTTTGTAAATTAACTTCTTTTGCACCTGTAATGTATAAAAATGTTTAGAAACTTTAATCAGTTGATTATCAGATAAGAAAACAAATAAATATTTGAAGAATATATATTCAAATCTTGCGTATTATTTGCAGGAACGGTTCGTCCTAATATATCAAACTTAAATGCAAAAAATGTTCTACCGTTGAATTGTTAACGAAAATGTTAATATGTTTCTTATCTGCTTTAGAAATTAAAAGTTGTCTTCTTTTATTAAAAGGGAAGCAGCTCCTGTTAGATTAATAGAAACAATTCTTAAGATAACAGTATATTGTAAATTGTCTAAAGTGTCATTCATATGCATATTGCTTTCCCAAATAAGAATGGTTATTAAATGTGCAAATTCTTTTGCAAAAATAATAAGAAAAGATCAATTTCTGAAGAACCAAACTAAAAGAAATGTATCTTCCTTTCATTTATGTCTATTAAGTCTATATAAAGAAGTTCTTCATACGATGGAGTTCTGTTCACAGCATGTGTTCAAAATATCCACCACGTGCCTCAAGACATTCTGTAACTCAACTCTTCATATTTTCTAAAACCTTCTTGATCTATCTCTCTTTTGCCTGAAATATTGTCTATATCTGCAATGTCATTTCGTGTATAAATGTTACTGTGTTTCGTAATTCTTGCAGTGGCCCCTATAGTTTTGAATGTGGTGTTGTTTTTATGGGCCAATGGATTTTCCTCAGTCTACTATATTCAGTGCATTCTTGAAATATGCGTTCCGCAGTCCTGGGGCGCCTGTCCTAATGTACATGTAGTTGAGGTACCGATCTTGCATTTTGTAGACACGTGACTGTGGAGTCGATTATGTTCTGTTCTAATGCGTATAATGATAAATTGTTCCCATCTATTCATATAATGAAAAGTATCCTGATTTGGGGCATGTTGTCTCCGGATTAATTTGATTATCTGTTTCTTATGATGGTATGTAACCGGCACATCTGATTGTGTGCCTGTTTCACCTTCATTTGCCAGCTGATCTGCTCTCTCGTTTCCTGGTATTCTACAGTGAGGTAGGACCACTGCCAGGCAATCCTGTGATGTTCGCAGAGTTCAGTCAATAAGGTCTGCAGATGTAGCAATTTTGTGGTTTGCAGTGCTTGGAGTACTGATTTTTTATCTGTCAAAAACACTACAGGCTGTGAGCTAAGATTACTGTTCAGCAGTTTTTCTATTGCCAACTCTATTGCTTGGATTTCTGCATCGTAATTGTGACGATATTTCCCTGTTGCTATTTTATCCATATCACTAGTGTTATTTGGGTATTCTATATATATGCACATGCTCACCCATTCTTTACTGCATTCTGTACTAACCCATCTGTGTACACACGAATCCATAGGTCTTGTGGGTATTCTTCATCCAAGAAACTGAGAGTTATTGTTTTACGCTGCAGGTTATTCTGTTCATCCTTGTCAGGTATTCCTTTCACTTCTGTCTGTGTTTGTTTTGACAATACTGATTCCTCTGTTAAGGGAGTCTGTTCTCGTATGGGCAGTAGGGGGTTAACAACTCTTTGTATTCCTGGTGTTTGTCCACAAAAACCTTCTGGATAATGACCGGTGGTATTTGTTGTCTCTGGGTGACGATTTCTGCCTTCAGGTCATTATCTGTCCTCAGAATATTCGTTAAACATTTCTTTTCAGCTCACCCCCACAGATAATAATTAGGCGGCGTTAGGTATGGTAATAATTAGGCGGAGTTAGGTCTGGTAATAATTAGGCGGAGTTAGGTATGGTAATAATTAGGCGGAGTTAGGTATGGTAATAATTAGGCGGAGTTAGGTCTGGTAATAATTAGGCGGAGTTAGGTATGGTAATAATTAGGCAGAGTTAGGTATGGTAATAATTAGGCGGAGTTAGGTCTGGTAATAATTAGACGGAGTTAAGTATGGTAATAATTAGGCGGAGTTAGGTATGGTAATAATTAGGCGGAGTTAGGTCTGGTAATAATTAGGCGGAGTTAGGTATGGTAATAATTAGGCGGAGTTAGGTCTGGTAATAATTAGGCGAAGTTAGGTATGGTAATAATTAGGCGGAGTTAGGTCTGGTAATAATTAGGCGGAGTTAGGTATGGTAATATTTGGCGAAGTTAGGTCTAGTAATAATTAGGCGGAGTTAGGTATGGTAATAATTAGGCGGAGTTAGGTCTGGTAATAATTAGGCGGGGTTAGGTATGGTAATATTTGGCGAAGATAGATCTAGTAATAATTAGGCGGAGTTAGGTATGGTAATATTTGGCGAAGTTAGGTCTAGTAATAATTAGGCGGGGTTAGGTATGGTAATATTTGGCGAAGTTAGGTCTGGTAATAATTAGGCGGAGTTAGGTATGGTAATATTTGGCGAAGTTAGGTCTAGTAATAATTAGGCGGAGTTAGGTATGGTAATATTTGGCGAAGTTAGGTCTGGTAATAATTAAGCGGGGTTTGGTATGGTAATATTTGGTGAAGTTAGGTCTAGTAATAATTAGGCGGAGTTAGGTATGGTAATAATTAGGCGGAGTTAGGTCTGGTAATAATTAGGCGGGGTTAGGTCTGGTAATAATTAGGCGGAGTTAGGTCTGGTAATAATTAGGCGGAGTTAGGTATGGTAATAATTAGGCGGAGTTAGGTCTGGTAATAATTAGACGGGTTTAGGTCTGGTAATAATTAGACGGGGTTAGGTCTGGTAATAATTAGACGGGGTTAGGTCTGGTAATAATTAGACGGGGTTAGGTCTGGTAATAATTAGACGGGTTTAGGTCTGGTAATAATTAGACGGGGTTAGGTATGGTAATAATTAGGCAGAGTTAGGTATGGTAATAATTAGACGGGGTTAGGTCTGGTAATAATTAGACGGGGTTAGGTCTGGTAATAATTAGACGGGGTTAGGTCTGGTAATAATTAGGCGGGGTTAGGTCTGGTAATAATTAGACGGGGTTAGGTCTGGTAATAATTAGACGGGGTTAGGTCTGGTAATAATTAGACGGGGTTAGGTCTGGTAATAATTAGGCGGAGTTAGGTATGGTAATATTTGGCGAAGTTAGGTCTAGTAATAATTAGGCGGAGTTAGGTATGGTAATAATTAGGCGGAGCTAGGTCTGGTAATAATTAGGCGGGGTTAGGTATGGTAATATTTGGCGAAGTTAGATCTAGTAATAATTAGGCGAAGTTAGGTATGGTAATATTTGGCGAAGTTAGGTCTAGTAATAATTAGGCGGGGTTAGGTATGGTAATATTTGGCGAAGTTAGGTCTGGTAATAATTAGGCGGAGTTAGGTATGGTAATATTTGGCGAAGTTAGGTCTAGTAATAATTAGGCGGAGTTAGGTATGGTAATATTTGGCGAAGTTAGGTCTGGTAATAATTAAGCGGAGTTAGGTATGGTAATATTTGGTGAAGTTAGGTCTAGTAATAATTAGGCGGAGTTAGGTATGGTAATAATTAGGCGGAGTTAGGTCTGGTAATAATTAGGCGGGGTTAGGTCTGGTAATAATTAGGCGGAGTTAGGTCTGGTAATAATTAGGCGGAGTTAGGTATGGTAATAATTAGGCGGAGTTAGGTCTGGTAATAATTAGACGAGGTTAGGTCTGGTAATAATTAGACGGGGTTAGGTCTGGTAATAATTAGACGGGGTTAGGTCTGGTAATAATTAGACGGGGTTAGGTCTGGTAATAATTAGACGGGGTTAGGTCTGGTAATAATTAGGCGCGGTTAGGTCTGGTAATAATTAGGCGGAGTTAGGTATGGTAATAATTAGGCAGAGTTAGGTATGGTAATAATTAGACGGGGTTAGGTCTGGTAATAATTAGACGGGGTTAGGTCTGGTAATAATTAGACGGGGTTAGGTCTGGTAATAATTAGGCGGGGTTAGGTATGGTAATAATTAGACGGGGTTAGGTCTGGTAATAATTAGACGGGGTTAGGTCTGGTAATAATTAGACGGGGTTAGGTCTGGTAATAATTAGGCGGGGTTAGGTCTGGTAATAATTAGACGGGGTTAGGTCTGGTAATAATTAGACGGGGTTAGGTCTGGTAATAATTAGACGGGGTTAGGTCTGGTAATAATTAGACGGGGTTAGGTCTGGTGAACGAGCAGGCCAGATTACAAGTGAAATAATGCGATTTGCAAATAAGCTTTCCTAATAAGTAAGTGATGTTGTTACGGCTGTGTGTGCTGTTGTCCCATCCTGCCGAAACCGAGCTTCTTTAATTTCCCGCTCTGTAAGGTGGGCTATGAATGATTCCAGCATTAAAGTACGGTAATGTTCTGCGTTGATTTTTGCATTGAAAAAAATGTTTCCCAATTATCCGCATACGACTTTCTGAATGTAAAGCGGTACTTGATGTAATTCATGCGTGATTTTTTTGCTGCTCTACATACGGTTGTTTGTTATACTTGTTGACGCAACCGGAGAGATGAAACCGTGTCTCTGCAGTGAAGAATGTCACGTCAAGGACTTCATCACCTTGTTCAGAGATAAAGTTCTGAAACCACATGCAGTAGTTCAATCTGAATTCACAATCTCTTGCATGGAATTACGACGATTCAATTAGTCAGTAAGGACGATAGTGCAGCTAACACTTCAGAACCTTGTGGACGGTATTCATTGGAAAAGTTTACATGTTGAGGCAACCACCTTAAAGATTTATTAGGGCTCATTGTAATTCTGGTTTGCATATCAAGTTCTGTGTCTTCTGAAGTTGAAGGCCCTCCAGATCCGTATGCATCTACAACACTATCCGTAGCACGAAACTTGTCAATAAAAGTCATAGCCTCATTGCGGTGGGAGACTTGTGAGTCTGGACATTTCAACACAAATTGTTGAATAACTTCTTCTCTATATTTGCTATCATTACCGAAGACTTATTTTTTAAAAAATATCCTGTTTCCATTGTATAACAGCATTTCTCTTCAGCAATGAAACCGTGAATATAATAGCGGCTTACTGTGTTATGTTTGTGACGGGATTGTGGACACAGAATGTGATGTCAATTTCATCAACCGGTGATTTCATTTCAAGAATATTAATCAAGCCACTCCATAGCGACATTATAAACACCCCTTATTACACTTTATTCTACAAGTTTGATAAATTATTCTGAACTTGATTCTCAGTTTAAAAATAAAATAAAAAAGAATGACTGTCTCTCACTACTTTAATGCTTGAGATGTAATTGTCTATCTCTCTTTTCATAACATTATTTTAAGCTGCTTTTATTTTTATTTTTAGTATTTCTAACTGTTTCTTTATTAATAGTAGGATTTTTAACTGTATCTCTTTTCATACCAATATTATAATCTGCTTTCCACATCTTGCTTGTATTTTAAATTGCCTCTATGGTCATTCTAGGATTTTTAATTGGTTAACTTTTGATGCTAGAAATATAAATTTTCTGTTTAATAAATTTAACTTTTTTGCATTTAAGTTTGATATGTTAGAACGAACCATGCCTGTAAATATTATGCAACGCTGAAATATATATTCTTCAAAGAATTATTATATTTCTTAGCAGATAATCAACTATTTAAAGTTTCTAAACATGTTTATAGATCACAGGTCCAAAGAAGTTAATTTCCGTCTCATCACTTCACTGTAGAGTCTAGAAGAGATAATGTTAGAGAGAGAGAGAGAGGTATAAAAAAACAAACTCCCTCATTTTAATCTCGATCTCTATATATTACTGCTAGAAATTTAAACTCTCTCTCTCTCTCTCTCTCTCTCTCTCTCTCTCTCTCTCTCTTCTGTCTATATCTTAATGTTTAATATATTAAACTGCATCTCTTTCTTTCGCGCTCTCTCTCTCTCTCTCTCTCTCTCTCTCTCTCTCTCTCTCTCTTAATGTTACGATTTTAAACTACCTTTCTCCCTCTACCGTGACATGAATTTTGCGCGCCCACGCGACAGTGCTGCAGTGCCACAGCTCTTGAGTTTAGTAGAAAGGTAACAGGCATCGGCCTTGCCTTGATACGGGGCGTATGATTTGTCTATTTTCGAGTAAAAATTTGTCACAAGCTGGACCGTGGTCGAATCGAGTGTATCACGGAAGTGGTGGCCTGACTTCATTTGTTGGGACAGCGACTATTGTCGTGGCATGCTCACTAATCTTAAGTCCACGGTTTTGTCGCTGACACATGGAGTTATGCTGCTTGTGACGGACGTTACAGTGACTCGGGTGTGTCCATTATGAGCTACACGCCTTTTGTACAGTGTTCAGAGCTCTCAATATTACACAGTTTTTAAGCATCAAGTAGCACACCATTTTGACAGAAGAACTCAGCGTGTTCTATGGAAAAGTATGAACGATCGAGATGGACATTTTGTTGGTTGCTGGTTGAGCAGATATGGAGGTGCCCAGGATGTAGTGAAGCCATTCCGTTCTAAAGTCAAAGCTACGGCACAGCTGCTTGTTTCAATCTTAAAGTGGCATTTTACTTCCAACATTGAAAGGTTTTCAGCTTTAATATGTGAACATGACCTGAGTCTACAACATTTTGCCCTCACAAAAATGTATATTTGATGAGAGTCGTTTCAAATTGTGACACCAGACACACACACACACACACACACGCATGCACGCACGCACGCACGCACACGCTCACGCTCACGCACACGCGCACGCGCACGCACACGCACACAAGTGAAGCTTCTAGTAAAGCTAACAAGTAAAAGTTACGGTTCACTTCCCTGCCTTGCTAGGCATGTGTGGAATATGGTGTTAGTGACCATATGTTTCCATGACAAGGCAAATTGTTTAGTGAGGTGGTCGGTATCACTTCAGGCCGTCTATACTTCCCGGAAAAAAAAAACAAAAAAAACATTGGATACCCATTTACAGAGACCGAGTGAAGATTGAAGCCTTGTCGGTCCGAAAATATCCACTTCTGGAAATCGAACTTAGATTCTTCTAATCAAACACTGTTTACACTAACCACTCAACCACCGAGGTTCCAAACTTGTGGCTTAATTAATCTGTGCATGAATGATGTTTTAATAGAATAATACTAGTAATTATAATTGTTTTTTCTTCAAAAACCGTCAAATTTGACACGTTCTTTTTTTAAATAATTAATTTTTTCAACGCCAAATTTTCTCATTATTTAAGATATATAAATTCATGCAATCAACTTGAATGTATAAAAGACAAAGGATATGCATTTCTCAAAAGAGACAAACAGCAAATCAAATAAAATATCAGTGACAAGGAGTTGTGACGGATCTGTCAGAAAACTATCTTTATGTTATTTTCCCATTATTGGATTCTGCCGGGAGCTGCATCCACTCCTGTTGCAGACATTCTCTATCAATCTTCTGTTGCATACTTTGAGAGTCGGTCACCAAGACTGCGTGATCCACATTCTGTGTAACCAACCCTGTTATCTCCGCAGTTGCTGCTTCTATCTCCGTTCTCGTGCTGGACACCGTAATGCTACACTTGCCAGATTTCCTGGCCACTTTCTCACAGACTACACCAGCACCTTCTCAAACTTCACAATCCACACATCACTCTCAAAGCAAGGTAAGTCACATACAGACTCATATGCAGCATGACACCCAAACAACAAAGAGAAGCTCACATATCAGGACAGACAGCCATGTGCCAACTTTGCAGACGAAACATACAAGAAACGGAAGAACACTTATTCTACGAATGCAACACAATCATACCATCAAGAACGGCGTTACAACTTACACTAGAAACACACAGAAGATAGACATATACAGATCTATCATGCGCAACACACTTCCAAAAACAACAAAAGGATGCTACACTAAAGCGCTAATTCTAATATCCGAATATAGAAATTTAGTGTGGACCTGTTGAAATGCTGACGTTTTCCAATTTAAAACTTGTAATGCCAACCTGTTTGTACAGTTTTATAATAAAAAAATCAATGTCCATATTTAAAACAACATAATTTAATTTGTGAGAATTATGAATGAATTTCCAATATTCATTTAGAAAGACACATCAATCAAGTCTTTCCTTTCCCTTGTTTGCTACATTTGTTGGTGACAGGCGGAAGGCGCCAGTCAACGTCAATTTTGCTTTACAGACGCCGACACACCTCCTAAAATAAACTGTGACGTCACATCCCCCTTAAATAAACTGAGATGTCTGGGTGCTTTTGTTTTCATTGTCGCCTCTGGTGCTCCTGGAAATCCTTGGTCGTGTGATGTCATATCTTATTGACCTCTTAATTACATCTAAAAATATATGTAACATCTTTCACTACCATTATTGAATCATATCAATGTAATTAATTTTATGTACTGTGATGATTTTGAATTTGAAAATGAAATAAAGATTATTATTATTTTTTTAAAAAACATAATGTGCTACATAAAGCTAAAAATCACATACGTTTACACACACAAAAGTGAAGCCGTACAGGCGTGATAATTGTGTTGACAGCTTTACACATTGAAGTCAGTTAAAATCACCGATGTTTACACAAACACGAGAATCTATAATTATCGCTTTTTGTCGTAAACTAGTGGGACAATTTATCCACTCCCAGATAAAAGTTGAAAGCTGGAGAGTTATATTTGGGTTTTCTCACTTTCATACCACGCATACACATAAACGAAAACATACATGAAAGAAACCTGACATTTGCTATGTGTGTTGTATAAGGTTTACAGCACGTTTTAACTTTCAAAAGCATGTGAGATCGCACTCGTGAAACGATTAGTATGTCGTACAGTGCGTTGGGGCGGTTATAGTCCGTTTCATAAGTCGTGCCCAACTATAAAAATCTATATCTTTTTAACCGCTTTTTGTAAGTAGTTCAAAATTGGCATGTAAAGTTATAATGATTAGAACCCAACAGGGAATTAATTTCATTTAAAAAAAACATTTGGTTATTATTGTTGAATATTTGATCTATATAAATTTATAACGACCCATTGATGTAGTCAAAACTTAATGTTTACAGTATTTTAAGTTAAAAATAGCGATAAAAATCCATACACGGTCAAATTGACGTGTTTTCACGCTTTCAACGTGGGTTTTCTGACACAATTAGACACTTGTAAAAACCACGAGACATTGTGTGTTCTATTTCCGTTCATTCAGCGGCGGAGACATGGAACAATAGCATTTATCATGAGTCTTAAAATGAAATTTTGCAGTTTACAAAACATCGCAGTAAAAATGTATGACTATTTTTGCAAAGAGGCTAAACGAGGAAGATTATTTCATTCTTTAGAAGACCCAGAGAATAGGACAAGACACATTTAGGATTTATCTAAACGGTCATTTAATCGCTGGATTCAAACACGTGACCGTCAATGTTCAAAATATACAAAATCACAAGGAAGAGCAAAAATGTTGGATAATTTCGACAGTGAACTTATTAGAAGTGAAATTCACAAAATGTTGGGTATGAATGAAACTGTTACAATAAGAAAATTAAAAGTATCGCTGAAAAAGAACAACAGTATTGAAATATCAAAGTCTACATTATGGAGGAATGTGAGAGCTGCAGGCTTTACATTCAGAAAGTATTCCAATGGACGAAACATCATCTGTGAGAAGCCACATATAGTAGTCATGAGAAGCAAGTACTTACGTGAAGTAAAAGAGGTGCGCAAGCAAGGTTATGATATTGTGTACTTCGATGAAACACGGATCAATGCTCACCACACTAACCAAAGGGAATGGCAGTCATCAGATGGAAAGATTAAGAGATTAATACCTAGCAGCAAAGGACGGCGCTTGATAATTGCGCATGCAGGTAGTCGACAGCATGGACTAATACAGAATGCAGAGCTCATTTTTCTTTCAAAATCCATAGACAATCGGGATTCTCACTCTGAGATGAATGGTCACATATTTAGACATTGGATTGAAAATTCTGTTCTCCCATCACTAGATCGACCATCTTGCCTAATAATGGACAATGCAGCGTACCACAACATTGTTGCACTTGAAGATAAAGTCCCGACGTCATCCAGTACAAAATATGCTATTAAGATATGGCTCACAAAGGAGCACATACAATTTAATAACATGTACTTAAAACCTGAATTACTATCTCTAGTAAAGCAAAAACAAAGGACAAAGATTTTTCAAATAGATAAGATTATCCAAGAGCACGGTCATATAAGTTTGAGGCTGCCACCTTACCATGCCCATTTAAATCCAATAGAACTAATCTGGGCAAAATTAAAAGGACAAGTGGCAGATGAAAATACAACATTCAAAATATGCGATGTAAAGACTCTTGCTAATCTCGCTTTATTAAATATAGACAAAGATTATTGGGCTAAATGTGAAGACCACGTCTTAAAACGTGAAACAGGAAGAGGAATATTGGAAAAATGATGGTTTGTGGAATGTTCAACCCCAAACAGTTATTAATCTTTTAGACTCGTCTGATTCAGAATGAAAGTATATAGCCCCCACAATGTTGGCCCCTATATTACCTTAAATTAGTTCAACAAACGGTCATTTTCAGGACCACACAACTATGAAAATTGGACATACAGGTATACCTTGATATTATCGTCCGTCCTCGAACTGAGAAGACAATAATTTTCCTGGTGTTTTGTCTTATCCAGTTATTTCTCCATTACGGCCACGCCTTTACCTAGTGAAAATTAATCACAGACCAGTAACTACGGTAATTTCTATTCTTTAGGGGTTCACAATTTTACAATTTTGACAAACATCAAAGAAATTCGCCGCTTTAAGAAAACTGCAGCTGCAAGATATTTGTTAAATATACATTTAAAGGGTCTTTTGCATTCTAATAACATTTGGAAAATTTCAACAGTTTTTAACAAATGGTTACTGAGTAATAGCGCTTTGAAGTTGGGCACATGATTTGAAACGAGCTATAGTATGTGTGCTGTATGCGTCTCCTTCGACACCGTTCCTTGACAGGAAGCAGTTGAAATCTCCCCCTAATTATGGTCTTCTATCCCGTGTATTTCCTTCTTAGTTGGTGGGAGAGGTCCTCGTAGAATTGTGGTTGTTGTGCCGGTACTGGTGGTGAGTGTATGTGGACCATGGTGTATCGCTGTCCGACGTCTTTTATTTGGATGATGGTCGTTCTGTAACAGCATAGCGACATCAAGTAATGGTATAACAGTAACGGAGTCAGTTGAGAATGTAATTATCCTAAAGCATGGGAAAGTTGTTAATAGAACAATACGTGACTGGTGACACGTAGAGAATAGGTCGACAATAGGCAGACTAAATCCGTGAGATTATCGAGGCCAAAAGTTCAAGGTAGAGTTGTCTGGAGATTTCGAAGGTTGGGCAGAGTTGAGTAGTGACGCGTTATTTTTATAAATTAGAGACAAAGATAATTCAGCGTGTCGCATTTTTATTGGTTGAGCAGGGGAGCTTGGGAGAATGAAACTGGAGTATTTAAACTTAAGCACATAGGATTTGCAGGAATTAGACCAGATATAGAAAGAGTTTAGAGGTCTACGACCTAATATAGATATTTACCTACAACTTTGTTTTCTCAAAACTGTTGTTGTTTTTCTTGGGAATACACACCAAGCCTCCCAAGGTCTCGAGTAAAGGAGCCAAGTAAGTGTTTTCAATGCTATCACGATTTAGTTAATTTTTGTGCCAGAAATCGACTAGACGACTATTTTACAGAAACCCACAAGTGACACGATTTGCCCGAGAGTCTCAACCACGTGACTGCCACTTCAGCTGAACTCACACGATACTTCCCAATCCACGGTGTCGATCTCGAACGTGGAAAGATTAATGGAAAATGGACTGTAGTAGCGGATATCAGCGGGCCAGAAGCTCATAAAATGATCCACTCAACCTTGATGTGGATATTGATGAGGCCAGTCTGCCTCGGAACCAGCGTCGAGGCCATGCTATACCGCTTTGCAATCCCCCGTAAGTAGTTTTTTTTTTTATTATCGGCAGCAGCCCACCTAACCCACTATAAAAAAAATATATGACAAAGAACTCCACCTTAAATCTCCACAAATCTTCATAAAGTTGCAACATATAGAGAAAGAGCATAGCACTGGGAGCATAAATTGGCTGCCGCCATCACTGCCACATAAAACAGTGGAAACCCCAGGGACTTCTACAGATGCGTTGACCGGCAGAAAACACCGTCAGCTCAGACAAGTAAAGGAGTCGCCTGAGCATAAGATTCTGGCACCTGGAACACCAGACACAGACAGTGAAGACGATACACTGAAGGCTCCCGCTACTCATGGCCTGTTTATTGACACACATTATTATTGACACAGATTGCTCCCATCTTTAGCATGAATAAAAGTAACATCGCCACAGAAAAAGAGCTATGCGCAAAAGAACGGAACACATTAATTAGATTTTAGATTATTCAATAGACTATACTAAACATAAATAAACCATATACATATACAATTCAGAATGTTTAATTTTAGTAAATTTGTTTACCATGGCTAACATTAAGATTGTATCCATCAACATTAGGGGCCTAAGAGCAAAAACACAGCATATCATTTCACTAATACACCAGTACAAACCAGACTTCATTTTAGTGTAAGAAGCGAACATACACACATATTACCACGCACAACAAAAAACAACACAGTTAGGCCTAAAACATTCCTGTTTCAGCTTGGCGGTTCAAACCTTAGGGTCCGGTGTCGCTATACTCTAGACCTCTGACAAGTGGATTCTTGGGAAGATGTGCAGGGACAGTGATGGCAGTACAGTCATAGTGCAAGCTAAAGATGATTGACACACATACACGATAGTTAACATTCATGCACCACCTCACCAACGAGATCAGCCTCATTTCTACGAACACCTAGTGAATCTACAAATACGCAGGACAAGACATTATTCTCTATTAATGACATCCACATGTGGTTTGACAATAAGTCTCTGATACAATCAACAAGATCTAAATTCTCTTATAAATGTGACATTACTATAGCGTTACTTGATGGAGTCTATCGGCGATGATTATAATAAGTAACTTCGTGATCGTATTAATGTTCTTCGTCAATATATGCTTGAATATAATACTAACTTGAGAACTTTCTAAATCCAATATGTTTGTAACAAAATCTCTAGACGACTGTTATAAACTGCCTGACTCTTAATTCTATCTTCTGCCTTGAGGCAGGTATCAACATTTCTGTCTTTTTTTAAATTTTTTTAAAAATAAATCTTTATTGTATCTTTAAATTCCAAATTACAGTGCATGATAACATTCATGAAAAACAAAATGGAATAGCATCTCTCACATTCCATTCATAACATTTCAAAGAAGAAAGAACATTTAGTATTTATCTTTTTCGTTCACATACTTTCATGCTCAACAGTAAAACTTGTATATTTTAGTTCCACCCACAACGTTTACAAAAATAATGTACATTTTTTAAAAATTATCTCTTTCGTTCACATACGTTCATTCACAACAGTTAACTTGTTTATTTTAAGAAGGACATTGTTCTTTGGTTAAAAATGTTTAGCAAAAGATGGGAATTAAAATTCTTACATTCGTACATAGCCTCATTCCTGCAGGTCTATATTATATGAATATATGTATTCTGATAGCAGTATAAGTAATTTTGGAAAGAGATCTTGTGTTGTTGTTTTTGGCAGTGTGTTGAGCATAATAGATCTGTATGTGTCGATTTTTTGTGTGGTGTGTGATTTTAGTGTGTGTTGCAGTGCCCTTCTTGCCGGTATGATTGTACTGCACCTATAGAATAGGTGCTCTTCTGTTCTTGAGTGTTTTGTCTGCAGAGGGATGTCCGTCGTATTCTGTGGGTTGGTCTCGCTGTAATGGGTGTCGTGTTGTATATTAGTCTGTATGTGACCTCCCTCGTTGTAATGAGTGTCTTGTTATATATTAGTTGGTATGTGACCTCCCTCGTTGTAATGGGTGTCGTGTTATATATGAGTCTATATGTGACTTCCCTCGCTGTAATGGGTGTCGTGTTATATATGAGTCTATATGTGACATCCCTCGCTGTAATGGGTGTCGTGTTATATATGAGTCTATATGTGACTTCCTTCGATTTGGGGGCGATTTTTGGATTGTGGAGGTTTGAGAAAGTGCTGGTGTAGTTTGTGAGAAAGTACTTTTGGCCTCTTTTGATTCTGTGATGTAGTGGAGGTGCCTGTTGTTTAATTAGGTGTTTGTAGATGTTTGTCCCTTGGTGTAATTAACTGCCATGTCCTTGGACGGCCTGTAGACATGCTTGGAAATATGTGGGTGTGGTGCCGAAATGGTGAGGCAATGAATTGTTAAGTTTTCTGAATCTGGTTAATCTCAGCCCCAAGCAGTAGTGTACAAATGTGTGGTTGTCTGGTTGTTTGATGATGCGACTTATGTGATTTATTCTTAGAGCTTTTATTTTTGTGTGTATGTTCTGTAGTGAGATTCCTCCCTGTCTTTTGTGCTGTATCAGTGTTTTTTGTTGTATGCTGTGTATTGTGCGGCCAAATACAAAGGTTCTTATCAGTTTGTTTATCTCTTTGATTGTTGATTGCGGTGGGTGGAAAACTGTGGCTGTGTAAATCAATTTGGGGATGATGTGTTTACTATGATGCTCCGGCCAATAATTGTTGATGTTTTGTATTTGAATCCCTGTAGCATGTCTGTTGTCTTTGTGACTAGGTTCTGCCATGTTGATTTGTGTGTTTTATTTGGGCTGCATGGATATATCATCCCGTATAGTTTTAAATTGGTAACCGGTGTTAGAGCTGAGGGAAAGTTCTCTTTGTTCTTCCACCTGCCTATACCCATAATAAAAGATTTCTATATGTTTATCTGTGCCCCGCTGCCCTGCTCAAACTCTGAATGTGCTGAGGATGTTGTCTATTGATCTAGTGATTGATGGAGAGAAAACAGTGTCATCAGCGTAGGTTAACAGCTTCTGTTCTCCTTTCCCTGGTATGAGTGTGCCTGCTATGAATTTGTCTTGTCTAATGCTTTCTAAGAGTGGCTCTGTAGTCAGTACGTCTTCACACTGACCCACTCAGTGAGACAAGGATGCTCCCTGTCACCACTACTCAACGTCCTAGCCATTGAGCCTCTGTTGGATAAAATCCGACAAGACGACACCATCAGTGGCACTTTCACGCCAGGTGGTGGCAAAAAGAAATTGATAGTGTACGCCGATGACGCAATTTTCCTCCCCTAGGAACACCGAATCAATATGCCACATCATCAAAACGTTCATGGATTTCGGAACCGGACGCGGAGCCAACATCGACGTACAAAAATCATCCATCATGGGAATCGTCAGGTGGAAGAACAAAGTGGATTGCCACCGAGAAATGACCCCGGTCAACGTCATGAAAATGTACGGCATCATCTTCCACCAGCACCCTGGAATACGCAAACCCATATTGCGGATTGTAATCGCACTGAGCACCATTACACTCTAACGATACAAACACAAAAAGGCGATCATCTTCGGAAGAAGTGTTATAGTAAACACGTACATCATTCCTAAACTAACCTACACGGCCATAGTTTTTGATCCACCCCTTGACGTCATTAAGGAAATCAACAAACAAATTCGAAAATTTGTCTTCCGGAAAACAATTCACAAGATACAACACAAAACGTTCATCCAAGACAAACAGGAAGGACGTACTTCAGGACATCGCTACAAAAGTCAAAGCCCTCAGGATCAACCATGTGGGTCGCATCATCCACCGACCGGAACGCTCTACTTTCGCCCTTATACATGGACCTAAGATTATTTAAGTAAAAAAAAACTATGCAACGACAAACCGCATCACTTCGGGACAATGCCGTCCTTCTACAAGATCCGCGTCCAACCCTTGTAGAAATCGACCGCCTGATGCATCACAAAACACGAGACATCTACAAGCAGCTCGTCAAGCAGCAGGAACCTTCACTCCAAAGTAAAATCAAATGGAGTTACACCTATTTAACACTACAAAACTTAGAACTTCAAAACCACTTTTAAAAACCTGCCTCAAGCGGACATCAACCCAAGAGCCAAAGAGGTCACCTACAGGCTGATTTATAACATGACACTAGTACAACCACACGTAGACCGCTGCCAGCTGTGCACCGAAAACCCACGAGAAAACCGAAGAACACATCTTCTACAGTTGCCCGACAGTAGGACCAACAATAACAGCATTACAATACATAATAGAAGATCAAACAAATCAGACAACAGACATGCCAAAGAATTCATAATCAACACTATACCTACAACAACAACAAAAGAGATTCACAATAAATTAATTCTACTGTTAGCCTGCTATAGATACTTGAGTGGACTAGCCGTATTGGGGGGGGGGGGGGGGGAATTTAAAAATAGGCGTTTTAATTCCTGGACTTTCTTGTACATTTACAAAAATAGGAAATGTTCATTATAAAGTAGTGTATTTTATATAAAGTAGTAATTTTTGTCCCATTGTTAGATTATTTTACATTGTAATTTTAAGCAATGCAAGAAATTTAACCTTATGTATGTATTCTATCAGTATTTCATTTTCTCCTTACGTATTGGATACATTGTGCTTTAGTATTATATTTTAACTGAATGAAAATCAATGTCCATTGTAGCTTATAAGTAATTTAATTAATATTACTAACAATAGATAACACTAGATTAGAAAATGTTAGGGGACTAACATTAGAGAAAATAAAGGCAGTGCCCAGGGAAACCACGATGATGCAAGAGTTTAAAGAAAATCACACAAGGGATCATACTCGGCTTTAGCGCAGATCACGGGCATGTTTTTCAAGGTCTCCTGTCGCTGCTTCCTTGTAGTGCAGGAGGAAAAGAACAAATCGCTGAGTGAGAATACAAAATATAGATATTTACCTAGACGCAGATAAGAAAGCAGAGAAGGAGCCTCATAAGTAGAAAAAAAGGAATCATTGTTAAGATAAAAAAAAGGTCAATCTAAGATTGTAACAACTGGAGAGGCGTGAGACTTTTGTCAGTTGCCTCAAAGTTATTCTACAAAATCATTCTGAATAGAATAAAGCATTCAATAGATACAGTAATGCGTGAACAGACTGGAATTAGAAAAGGGAGAAGCTGCCTCGACCACATTTTTACTCTTACGACTTATATTGGAGGAAAACATTGAAAAGCAAAAACCTTGTGTACTTAACTTCATCGACTTCAAAAAAACATCTGACAGTATTCATAGAGATTTTTTGTGGAAAATTCTGAAGCAATATGGCTTATATTATTCAAGACATTTATGATAGCTACACATGTGCAGTTCGAACAGAGGAAGGACTGAGCGAATGTTTCCCAATAGAAACTGAGGTTAAACAAAGATGTATTTTATCGCCCTTGTTATTTGGAATTGTTATGGACTTCATAGTGAAGAAATGTCGCGCTGGTAATAAAGCATCGAATGGATACAAGGAGACCATTTGGAGGACCTCGACTTTGCTGATGACATAGTCCTCATCAGCAGTCAGATAAAAACGATGCAGGAAAACACAAATGAACTATCATCAATAGCCAGCAAAATTTGGCTTGAAATCAATCATGAAAAGACTAAGGTCACGAAAAGCTTAATTAATTCCAACAGATGACATAATATACATGGAAAACAACCCAGTGGAAGAGATCAATCACTTTATCTATCTTGGTAGTCATAGTGATCGAGAAGGGGATATAAGTAAAGAAATTAGAATCAGAATAGCTAAAGCAGCAATGTCTTTCAGAAGCCTTGAAAAGTTGTGGAAATCGAAACTCATCAGCACAAACACAAAACTTAGACTATTCAAATCAAATGTACCATCAACCCTTACGTATGCATGTGAGAGCTGGAAAACAATGAGACATAGAAACAAAGTTGAACGTATTCGAAAATAAATGTCTAAGGAAAATACTTGGTATAGCGTGGAACGAATTCAAAACAAACGAGGAAATTAGAGAAATCGTCAATCAATCACTATCTTCAGTAATCAAGAAAAGATGATGGTCGTATGTTGGACTTGTGATGGGAAGTGATAATAACCGAATAGCAAAGGACGCCCTCATGTGGAAAACAACAGGTCAAAGGAAAAGAGGAAGACCCAGAGAGACACTGAGAACATTGATGAGAGAGGCAAGAGCAGCAGGAATCGGCTCCCTCAATGAGATAGAGCTGCTTGCACAGAACAGAGACAAATGACGAGATTTGATAAAATATCTTTACAAGGATTGAAAACTTCTAGAATAAAAATTTAGATAAGAGGAGTATCTCGGTCTACGCCCTATGAACCAGCTACGGCTCGAAAGGTGGATAGATGGATGGACAGATGGGTCGACAGATGGATGGACAGATTGATGGACGGATGGATGGATGGATGGATGGATGGATAAGAACACTGGAGATGAATTCATAACGACTCGCGATAGCCCAACAATTCATAACGACCCGCAATAGCCTAACAATTCATAACGACCCGCAATAGCCTAACAATTCATAACGACCCGCAATAGCCTAACAATTCATAACGACCCGCAATAGCCTAACAATTCATCTATTTAAAGACACGACGATAGTTTCGGTACTGCCGCTAATGGATCAAGTGCCAGAAGAAGAATCAGAGTTAGAGCAGATGTGACTGTAATAGAGAAACCATTTAGCTGAGACATTCTTAGTTATAAGTACTGCACTGAGTTATCATGTGATGAGAATTAAGATAAGCGCAGTTGTGAATGTGCGGAAGAATTCATTTACTTAAGACATTGATGTGATATTGAAGAATTAAGATAAGCACAGTTGTGAATATGTGGGAGAATTCATTTACCTAAGTCATTGATATGATATTGAAGAATTAAGATAAGCACAGTTGTGACTGTGTGGGAAAATTCGGTTACCTAAGACATTGATATGATATTGAAGAATTAAGATAATCACAGTTGTGAATGTGTGGGAGAATTCATTTACCTAAGACATTGATGTGATATTGAAAAATTAAGATAAGCACAGTTGTGAATATGTGGGAGAATTCATTTACCTAAGACATTGATGTGATATTTAATAATTAAGATAAGCACGGTTGTGAATGTGTGTGAGAATTCATTTACCTAAAACATGGATGTGATATTTAATAATTAAGATAAGCGCAGTTGTGAATATGTGGGAGAATTCATTTACCTAAGACATTGATGTGATATTGAATAATTAAGATAAGCACAGTTGTGAATGTGTGTGAGAATTCATTTACCTAAAACATGGATGTGATATTGAATAATTAAGATAAGCGCAGTTGTGAATATGTGGGAGAATTCATTTACCTAAGACATTGATGTGATATTGAATAATTAAGATAAGCACATTTGTGAATGTGGGAGAATTCATTTACCAGCAAAGTTATCATAGTAGCTCAAGACAAGACATGATCAAGTTAGTATAGAAGCTCAAGACAAAGCATGCTCAAGTTATCGAGACAAGTCAAATATATGCAAACAAGTTCACAACTGAAGAATCCAAGTAACTTCAGCCCGTCATGTAACGAGACTCTCAAATATTGCAAGACAACTGAGCACGTTTAAGACTGATTAAGATTGAAATCGTCAATTAGCGTACGACAAATCCAGGTCAACTAGGGAACATTGTGAGATCCCCGAACTTAAAACGTGTCTGGAAAGAGAGCCGTGTAATCACGTGACTGCGTGAGTGTAACCTGCTTCCTGCTCAAGAAATATAAACATTGCGTGTGTACTTTATTTTCCAAGAGTCAAGTGGGAATTACTTATTTAATTATATTTAGGAATTGATTGATTGCCATTTTGAATTGATTGTTGAAATGAAAATTACTGAATTGTTATTTTTTAGTTGAATACAAGCGTTATAAAATAGTATTTAATTGAAATATATTTTTAAGTTAATAAATTGAATTGAAATTTGTCCACAGCAGTTAATATAATATAAACTGTGTTTTCCTTCCAGAGAGACGAATCAAGACCTTTGTATTATGAATTGAAAAAATGTTGTTAAATTATTTTAAATTATCAGTCGTTTCATGCAAATGATGACAGTGTACAAAAGGTAAATGATAATTGCCTAATTATATAAATATGGAATACATTCTTGCACATATAAAATCAACAGTTAGATTTAAGCAGACGATAGAAAATTTGCTTACAACCGAGTCAATCGATCGAAGTGAGATATTATATTAGTGCTAAAGATAACATAGTAAAACATGACAAAAAAATTAGATCCTGGCAATGAAGCGATGAGACTAGCAACTGAAACGGTAGGTGAGTTGAGTGTTGCAATCATCATCATCATCGAGTGCCGTCTCTGCAATAAAGGTTGGCTACTGTTCTGTTCTGTTTTCTTGTCTAATGTCCATGTTTCTGCACCATACAGGAATATTGAGAAGATATAACATTTTGCTATTCTTAGTTTTAGACCTGGTGTTATTTGTTTTGATGTTAGAATGTTCTTCATGACACCAAAATTACTTTTTGCCATTCCTATTCTTTTGTTTATTTCAGTTGTACATTTTCAATCACTGGTTATAGTATGTTCAAGGTAGTTGTAGTTCTGAACTGTCTCCAGGTCTCATCATCGAGTGCCGTCTCCGCAGTGAAGGTTGGCTACCATGGAGAGCCATCCTGCTGTCTCTTGCTTTGATGGTGCAGTTTGTCATAGGCTGATTTGTCCATCTTGTGATGTTTCTCGTCCATGTTAGTCTTGGTCTACCTCTGCCTCTTTTACCTTGTATTTTCCCCACCAGGATTAATTTTAGTCGGCTCTTGTGTCTTTTAACATTGCCCAAAATTCGCATTTGTCTTGTTTGAATTGTGTTTAGTAGTTCTCTTTTCATTTTAGTTGTTTTTAGACTTCATCGTTTGCTTTCTTTTCCTTCCATCCAATTCTACCTATTTATATATATATATATATATATATATATATATATATATATATATGTATATATACACATTTCAAAGGCTTCAATTCTCTGTTCTGTTTTCTTGTCTAATGTCCATGTTTCTGCACCAATATAGGAATATTGAGAAGATGAGATGATGTAACATTTTGCTATTCTTAGTTTTAGACCTGGTGTTATTTGTTTTGATGTTAGTATGTTTTTCATGACACTAAAATTACTTTTTGCCATTCCTATTCTTTTGTTTATTTCAGTTGTACATTTTCCATCACTGGTTATAGCATATCCAAGGTAGTTGTAGTTCTGAACTGTCTCCAGGTCTCATCATTGAGTGCCGTCTCCGCATCAAAGGTTGGCTACCATGGAGCGCCATTCCACTTTGTCTCTTGCTTTGATGGTGCAGATTGTCTTAGGCTGACTTGTTCATCTTTTGATGTTACTCGACCATGTTAGCCTTGGTTTGCCTCTGCCTCTTTTACCTTGTACTTTCCCTTCTAATATTACTTTTATTAGACTGTTGTGTCTTTTAACATGACCAAAATATTTCATTTGTCTTGCTCTAATTGTGTTTAGTAGTTCTTTTTTCATTTTTATTTGCTTTAAAACTTCCTTGTTTGTTTTCTTTTCTTTCCATCCAATTCTACCTATTCTTCTATAAATCACCATTTCAAAGGCTTCAATTTTCTGTTCTGTTTTCTGGTCTAATGTCCATGTTTCTGCACCATACAGAAATATATTGAAAAGATGTAACATTTTGCTATTCTTAGTTTTAGACCTGGTGTTATTTGTTTTAATGTTAGTATGTTCTTCATGACACCAAAATTACTTTTTGCCATTCCTATTCTTTTGTTTATTTCAGTTGTACATTTTCCATCACTGGTTATAGTATGTCCAAGGTAGTTGTAGTTCTGAACTGTCTCCAGGTCTCATCATCGAGTGCCGTCTCCGCAATGAAGGTTGACTACCATGGAGCACCATTCTGCTGTCTCTTGCTTTGATGGTGCAGGTTGTCATAGGCTATTTTTGTCCATCTTGTGATGTTTCTCATCCATGTTAGTCTTGGTCTACCTCTGCCTCTTTTACCTTGTATTTTCCCCACCAGGATTAATTTTAGTCGGCTCGTGTGTCTTTTAACATGGCCCAAAATTCGCATTTGTCTTGTTTGAATTGTACTTAGTAGTTCTCTTTTCATTTTAGTTTTTAGACTTCATCGTTTGCTTTCTTTTCCTTCCATCCAATTCTAGCTATTCTTCTATATATATATATATATATATATATATATATATATATATATATATATATACACATTTCAAAGGCTTCAATTCTCTGTTCTGTTTTCTTGTCTAATGTCCATGTTTCTGCACCAATATAGGAATATTGAGAAGATGTAACATTTTGCTATTCTTAGTTTTAGACCTGGTGTTATTTGTTTTGATGTTAGAATGTTCTTCATGACACCAAAATTACTTTTTGCCATTCCTATTCTTTTGCTTATTTCAGTTGTACATTTTCCATCACTGGTTATAGTATGTCCAAGGTAGTTGTAGTTCTGAACCGTCTCCAGGTTTCATTGAGTGCCGTCTCCGAATCAAAGGTTGGCTACCATGGAGCGCCATTCCACTCTGTCTTTTGCTTTGATGGTGCAGATTGTCTTAGGCTGACTTTTCCATCTTTTGATGTTACTCGACCATGTTAGCCTTGGTTTGCCTCTGCCTCTTTTACCTTGTACTTTCCCTTCTAATATTACTTTTATTAGACTGTTGTGTCTTTTACATGACCATAATATTTCATTTGTCTTGCTCTAATTGTGTTTAGTAGTTCTTTTTTCATTTTTATTTGCTTTAAAACTTCCTTGTTTGTTTTCTTTTCTTTCCATCCAATTCTACTTATTCTTCTATAAATCACCATTTCAAAGGCTTCAATTTTCTTTTCTGTTTTCTGGTCTAATGTCCATGTTTCTGCACCATACAGGAATATTGAAAAGATGTAACATTTTGCTATTCTTAGTTTTAGACCTGGTGTTATTTGTTTTGATGTTAGTATGTTCTTCATGACACCAAAATTACTTTTTGCCATTCCTATTCTTTTGTTTATTTCAGTTGTACATTTTCCATCACTGGTTATAGTATGTCCAAGGTAGTTGTAGTTCTGAACTGTCTCCAGGTCTCATCATCGAGTGCCGTCTCCGCAATGAAGGTTGACTACCATGGAGCACCATTCTGCTGTCTCTTGCTTTGATGGTGCAGGTTGTCATAGGCTGATTTGTCCATCTTGTGATGTTTCTCATCCATGTTAGTCTTGGTCTACCTCTGCCTCTTTTACCTTGTATTTTCCTCACCAGGATTAATTTTAGTTGGCTCTTGTGTCTTTTAACATGGCTCAAAATTCGCATTTGTCTTGTTTGAATTGTACTTAGTAGTTCTCTTTTCATTTTAGTTTTTAGACTTCATCGTTTGCTTTCTTTTCCTTCCATCCAATTCTACCTATTCTTTTATATATATATATATATATACACATTTCAAAGGCTTCAATTTTCTTTTCTGTTTTCTGGTCCCATGTCCATGTTTCTGCACCATACAGGAATATTGAAAAGATGTAACATTTTGCTATTCATAGTTTTAGACCTGGTGTTATTTGTTTTGATGTTAGTATGTTCTTCATGACACCAAAATTACTTTTTGCCATTCCTATTCTTTTGTTTATTTCAGTTGTACATTTTCCATGGTTATAGTATGTCCCAGGTAGTTGTAGTTCTGAACTGTCTCTAGATGTATTTCTTCAACTTTGATATTTAATTGTAGGTCTTGAGAATTTCCTTTGTTTATGATCATAGTTTTAGTCTTTTTGATATTCGTATCTAGTCCATATTTTTTGCTAGTCATGTTTATTTCATTAAGTAATTGTTGCAGATCTTTAGGATTTTCCGCTAGTAGTACAGTATCATAAAGCATATCTTAGGTTATTGATTATCTTCCCAATAATGTTTAGGCCTGGCATCTCAGTGATGTTTTTAAAGATTTGCTCAGTGTATAAATTGAACAAGCTTGGTGATAGGATGCATCCTTGTCTTACTCCTCTTTCTATATCAATGGGTGTAGGTCTATTCCTTCAATTTTGATATCCGCTTGTGGGTTTTGCATATTTTCTTTGTTTATGATCATAGTTTATTCATATCTAGTTCATATTTTGTGCTTGTCATGTTTATTTCATTAAGTAATTGTTGTAGATCTTTAGGATTTTCTGCTAGTAATGTAGCAATCTATCTATTGACCTTTCGAGCCGTAGCCGGCCCATAGGGCGTAGACCAAGATACACCTTCTCCTATCTGAATTTTTGTTCTAGCAGTTTTCTTTTAAACATATTTTATCAAATCTCGCCATCTGTCTCTGTTCTGTGCAAGCAGCTCTATCTCATTGAAGAAGCCGAATCCTGCTGCTCTTGCCTCTCTCATCAATGTTCTTCTCAGTGTCTCCCTGGGTCATCTTCTTTTTCTCTTACTTGTTGTTTTCCACATGAGGGTTTGCTTTGCTATTCGGTTATTATCTCTTCTCTTCACAAGTCCAACATATGACCATTGTCTTTTCTTTATTACTGAAGATATTAGTGGTTGATTGGCGATTTCTCTAATTTTCTCGTTTGTTTTGAATTCGTTCCACGCTATACCAAGTATTTTCCTTAGACATTTATTTTCGAATGTGTTCAACTTTGTTTCTATATCTCTTATTGTTTTCCAGCTTTCACACGCATACGTAAGGGTTAATAGTACATTTGATTTGAATAGCCTAAGTTTTGTGTTTGTGCTGATTAGTTTTGATTTCCACAACTTTTCAAGGCTTCTGAAAGACATTGCTGCTTTAGCTATTCTGATTCTAATTTCTTTACTTATATCCCCTTCTCGATCACTATGACTACAAGATAGATAAAGTGATTGATCTCTTCCACTGGGTTGTTTTCCATGTATATTATGTCATCTGTTGGAATTAAACTTTTCATGACTTTAGTCTTTTCATGATTGATCTCAAGCCAAATTTTGCTGGCTATTGATTGATGATAGTTCATTTGTGTTTTCCTGCATCGTTTTTATCTGACTGCTGATGGGGACTATGTCATCAGCAAAGTCGAGGTCCTCCAAATGGTCTCCTTGTATCCATTCGATGCCTTTATTACCAGTGCAGCATTTCTTCATTATGAAGTTCATAACAATTACAAATAACAAGGGCGATAAAATACATCCTTGTTTAACTCCAGTGTCTATTGGGAAACATTCGCTCAGTCCTTCCTCTGTTCGAACTGCACATGTGTAACCATCATACATGTCTTTGATAATATTTGATTTTTTTATGGTAAGCCATATTGCTTCAGAATTTTCACAAAGAATCTCTATGAATACTATCAAATGCTTTTTTGAAGTCGATTAAGTTAAGTACAAAATGGATTTTGCTTTTCAATGTGTTCCTCTAATATAAGTCGTAGAGTGAAAATGTGGTCAAGGCAGCTTCTCCCTTTTCTAAACCCAGCCTGTTCTTCACGCATTACTGTATCTACTGAATTCTTTATTCTATTTAGAATGATTTTACAGAATAACTTTGAGGCAACTGACAAAAGTGTCACGCATCTCCAGTTGCCACAATCTCTAAGATTGCCCTTTTTGGAATCTTAACAATGATTCCTTTTTTCCATTTATGAGGCGTCTTCTCTGTTTTCCAAATGATGTTGAACATTTTTTGGAGATGTATTAAATTATGGCTATCAATTGCCTTGAGGATCTCAGCTGTTAACTTATCCTCTCCAGCAGCCTTGTTATTGGTCATAAGCTTTAAAGTGGTTTCTATTTCACTCAAGGTGAAGTCATCTAAATTTACATCTAATTCTACTGCTGGTGTTTCATCCTCAAAATCCATTAAACTGTGGGGTAGTGGACGGTTAAGAATTTCTTTGAAGTGTTCCGTCCAACGGGCTTTTATGTCTGCGCTTGTTGTTAGCATTAACCCAGATTTGTCTAGAATTGGTGTTCCACTGGATGTATAGGTGTTTGTCAGCATCTTTTGTACAGTATAAAGAGTTCTGCTGTCTCCTGTAATTGCAGCTGTCTTTGCTTTCTCTGCCAAATTGTCTATATAAGCTCTTGTATCTCTTCTTGCTGAATTTTTCACTTTGTTGTCTAATTCTTTGTATGTTGCTTTTGCCAGAACCTTTCCAAGATCTGTCTTTACATTAGTCATGGCTCTCTTCGCTTCTCTTCTTTCTTTGACGTATTTCCATGTGGTGTCTGAGATCCAAGCTCGTTTTTTTTCCATTTTCTTCAGTCCGGCACTTGCTTCTGCTGCTGTCATTAGTATTTTGCTCTGTGAGTCCCACATTTCATTGATATCTAAGTCTATTTCACCAAGTGCTGTATAACAATTACTTTTCGTCTTTCAGTTTATGACTATCAATTTTATGTGTAATTTACCTCTTCTGTTGGCTTCTAAATTTTAATCTTATTTTCCCAATGCAGCAATAAGCCATCAAAATATAAACAATAGTATTGCCACTTTCAAAGGAGAACAAAAGTGGATTTACACAGAGAAATGACCCCGGTCAACGTCTTGAAAGTGTACGGCATCATCCTACACCAGCACCTTGGAATACGCAAACCCACATGGCGGATTGTAATCGCACAGAGCACCATTACACTCTAACGATACAAACATAAAACAGCGGCCATATTCGGAAGAAGTGTTATAGTAAACACGTACATCATGCCTAAACTAACCTACACGGCCATAGTTTTTGATCCACCCCTTGACGTCATTAAGGAAATCAACAAACAAATTCGAAAATTTGTCTTCCGGAACACCATTCACAAGATACAACACAAAACATTCATCCAAGACAAACAAGAAGTAAGTACTTCACTTCAGGACATCGCTAAAAAAGTCAATGCCCTGGGGATCAGTCATGTGGGTCGCATCATCCACCTTCCGGAACGCTATACTTTCGCCAACTACTACATGGGCCTAAGATGATTAAAATACCAAAAAAACTATGCAACGACAAACCGCATCACTTCGGGACAATGCCGTCCTTCTAAAAGATCTGCGTCCAACCCTTGTGGCAAACGACCGCCTGATGCATCACAAAATACGAGACATCTACAAGATCTGCGTCCAACCCTTGTAGCAAACGACCGCCTGATGCATCACAAAACACGAGACATCTACAAGATCTGCGTCCAACCCTTGTAGCAAACGACCGCCTGATGCATCACAAAACACGAGACATCTACAATATCTGCGTCCAACCCTTGTAGCAAACGACCGCCAGATGCATCACAAAACACGAGACATATACAAGATCTGCGTCCAACCCTTGTAGCAAACGACCGCCAGATGCATCACAAAACACGAGACATCTACAAGATCTGCGTCCAACCCTTGAAGCAAACGACCGCCAGATGCATCACAAAACACGAGACATCTACAAGCAGTTCGTGAAGCAGCAGGAACTCTCACTCCAAAGTAAAATCAAATGGAATTACACCTAATTAACACTACAAAACTTAGAACTTCAAAATCACTTTTAAAAACCTGCATCAAGCGGACATCAACCCAAGAGCCAAGGAGGTCACCTACAGGCTAACGTGACACCAGTACAACCACACGTAGGCCGCTGCCAGATGTGCACCGAAAACCCACGAGAAAACCGAAGAATACACCTTCTACAGATGCCCGACAGTAGGACCAACAATAAAAGCATTACAACACAAATTAGAAGCTCAAACAATTCAGACAACAGACATGTCAAAGAATTCATGATCAACACTATACCTACAACAACAAAAGAGATTTACAATAAATTAATTCTACTGTTAGGCTGCTATAGATACTTGAGTGGACTAGCCGTATTGGGGGAAATATGAGAATAGGCGTTTTAATTCTCCAACTTTCTTGTACATTTACAAAAATAGAAAATATTCATTATAAAGTAGTGTATTTTATAAGTAGTAATTGTTGTCCCATTGTTAGATTATTTTACATTGTAATTTTAAGCAATGCATGAAATTTAACCTAATGTGTCCATCTGTAATGGAAAATTCTGAAGCAATATGGCTTACAATCAAAGAGTAATGAAGAGATTATGAGAGAGGTCAAAGCAAAAAGAGAGCTAATTTCCAATATTAGGAAGAGACAATCATTTTTTTGGCCATGTAATGAGAAGAGAACAACTTGAATATATTGTAACAACTGGAAAAATTGAGGGACGAAGAGATAGAGGGAAGCAAAGAGAAAAAATAACAGACAGCTTAAGAAAATGCCTTGGCAGAAGATAAACAACAGAAATGATAAATAGCTGCCGAGATCGAAAGTTGTGGAGAAGCATGATCACCTACACCACTAGGCCCGGTACTTGATATATGTATTCCATCAATATTTCATTTACTCCGTAAGTATTGGATATATATATATATATATATATATATATATTGGCTTTAGTATTATATTTTAACGGAATGAAAAGCAATGTCCATTGTAGCTTATAAGTAATTTAATTAATATCACTAACAATAGATAATACTAGATTAGAAAATGTTAGGGGACTAATATTAGAGAAAATAAAGGCAGTGCCCACGGAGTCCACGATGATGCAAGTGTTTAAAGAAAATCACACTAGGGATCACATACGGCTCTAGCGCAGATCACGGGCATGTTTTTTTTTTTTTTCAAGGCCTTCTGTCGCTGCTTCCTTGTATTGCAGAAGGAAAAGAACAAATCACTGAGTGGGAACAAAAAATATAGATATTTACCTAGATGCAGATAAGAAAGCAGAGTAGAGGTGCCTCATAAGTAGAAAAAAAAAGAATCATTGTTAAGATTCCAAAAAAGGGCAATCTCAGATTGTAACAACTGGAAAGGCGTGACACTTTTGTCAGTTGCCTCAAAGTTATTCTGCAAAATCAATATGAATAGAATAAAGCATTCGATAGATACAGTAATACTTGAGGAACAGACTGGGTTTAGAAAAGAGAGAAGCTGCCTTGACCACATTTGTACTCTACGACTTATATTGGAGGAACACACTGAAAAGCAAAAACCTTTTGTACTTAACTTCATCGACATTAAAAAAAAACAATCGACAGTATTCATAAAGATTCTTTGTGGAAAATTCTGAAGCAATATGGCTTACCATCAAAAATCATAAATATTATTAAAGACATTTATGATGGCTACACATGTGCAGTTCGAACAGAGGAAGGACTGAGTGAATGTTTCCAATTAGAAACTGAAGTTAAACAAAGATGTATTATATCGCCCGTATTATTTGGAGTTGTTATGGACTTCATAATGAAGAAATGCCGCACTTGTAATAAAGCATCGAATGGATACAAGGTGACCACTTGGAGGACTTCAACTTTGCTGATGACATAGTCCTCATCAGCAGTCAGATAAAAACGATGCATGAAAACACAGATGAACTATCATCAATAGCCAGCAAAATTTGGCTTGAGATCAATCATGAAAAGACTAAGGTCACGAAAAGCGTAATTCCAACAGACGACAAAATATACATGGAAAACAACCCAGTGGAAGAGATCAATCACTTTATCTATCTTGGAAGTCACATCGATCTAGATGGGGATACAAGTAAACAAAATTATAAGAAAAGCTAAAGCAGTAATGTCTTTCAGAAGCCCTGAAAATTTGTGGAAATCGAAACTCATCAGCACAAACACAAAACTTAGACTATTCAAATCAAATGTACCATCAACCCTTACGTATGCATGTGAGAGCTGGAAAACAAGAGACATAGAAACAAAGTTGAACGTATTCGAAAATAAATGTCTAAGGAAAATACTTGGTATAGCGTGGAACGAATTCAAAACAAACGAGGAAATTAGAGAAATCGCCAATCAACCATTAATACCTTCAGTAATAAAGAAAAGACGATGGTCATATGTTGGACATGTGATGAGAAGTAATAATAACCGAATAGCAAAGGAAGCCCCAATGTGGAAAACAACGGGTAAGAGGAAAAGAGGAAGACTCAGAGAGACACTGAGAACATTGATGAGAGAAGCAATAGCAGCAGGAATCGGCTCCCTACATGAGATAGAGCTGATTGCACAGACCAGAGACAAACGGCGAGATTTGATAAAAGATCTTTACAAGGATTGAAAACTTCTAGAATAAAAATTTAGATAAGAGGAGTATCTCGATATACGCCCTATGAACCGGCTACGGCTCGAAAGGTCAATGAATGGATGGACGGACGGACGGACGGACGGATAGATGGATCGACAGATGGATGGATGGATAGGTCGACAGATGGATGGATGGATGGATCGACAGATGGATGGATGGATGGATCGACGGATGGATGGATGGATCGACGGATGGATGGATCGGTCGACGGATGGATGGATCGGTCGACAGATGGATGGATGGATGGATGGATCGACGGATGGATGGATCGATCGACGGATGGATGGATCGGTCGACAGATGGATGGATGGATGGATGGATGGATGGATCGATCGACAGATGGATGGATCGGTCGACGGATGGATGGATCGGTCGACAGATGGATGGAATGATCGACAGATAAATGGGTGGGTCGACAGATGGATGGGTGGGTCGACAGATGGTTGGGTTGGTCGACAGATGGTTGGGTGGGTCGACAGATGGTTGGGTGGGTCGACAGATGGATGGATGGATCGACAGATGGATGGATGGATCGACAGATGGATGGATGGATGGATCGACAGATGGATGGATGGATCGACAGATGGATGGATGGATGGATGAATGGATCGACAGATGGATGGATGAATGGATCGACAGATGGATGGATGGATGAATGGGTCGACAGATGGATGGATGGATGAATGGGTCGACAGATGGATGGATGAATGGGTCGACAGATGGATGGATGGGTCGACGGGTCGACAGATGGATGGATGGATGGGTCGACAGATAGATGGATGGGTCGACAGATAGATGGATGGGTCGACAGATGGATGGATGGGTCGACAGATGGATGGATGGATGGATGGATGGATGGGTCGACAGATGGATGGATAGGAATACCGGAGATGAATTCATAACGACCCGCGATAGCCTAACAATTCATAACGACCCGCTATAGTCTAACAATTCATAACGACCCGCTATAGCCTAACAATTCATAACGACCCGCTATAGCCTAACATTTCATAACGACCCGCTATAGCCTAACAATTCATAACGACCCGCTATAGTCTAACAATTCATAACGACCCGCGATAGCCTAACAATTCATAACGACCCGCGATAGCCTAACAATTCATAACGACCCGCGATAGCCTAACAATTCATAACGACCCGCTATAGCCTAACAATTCATAACGACCCGCTATAGCCTAACAATTCATAACGACCCGCGATAGCCTAACAATTCATAACGACCCGCGATAGCCTAACAATTCATAACGACCCGCTATAGCCTAACAATTCATAACGACCCGCTATAGCCTAACAATTCATACTGACCCGCTATAGCCTAACAATTCATACTGACCCGCTATAGTCTAACAATTCATAACGACCCGCGATAGCCTAACAATTCATAACGACCCGCTATAGCCTAACATTTCATAACGACCCGCTATAGCCTAACAATTCATAACGACCCGCTATAGCCCAACAATTCATAACGACCCGCTATAGCCTAACAATTCATCTATTTAAAGACACGACGATAGTTTCGGTACTGCCGCTAATGGATCACGTGCCAAAAGAAGAATCAGGTTAGAGCAGATGTGACTGTAATAGAGAAACCATTTAGCTGAGACATTCTTAGTTATAAGTACTGCACTGAGTTACCATGTGATGAGAATTAAGATAAGCACAGTTGTGAATGTGTGGGAGAATTCATTTACCTAAGACATTGATGTGATATTGAAGAATTAAGATCAGCACAGTTGTGAATGTGCAGGGAACATTCATTTACCTAAGACATAGATGTGATATTGAAGAATTAAGATCAGCACAGTTGTGAATGTGCAGGGAACATTCATTTACCTAAGACATTGATGTGATATTGAAGAATTAAGATCAGCACAGTTGTGAATGTGCAGGGAACATTCATTTACCTAAGACATGGATGTGATATTGAAGAATTAAGATAAGCACAGTTGTGAATGTGCAGGGAACATTCATTTGCCTAAGACATTGATGTGATATTGAATATGACCACTGTGTCAAGATAGAGAGACTAATGTAATAAACTGTTTTGAAACTTAAGTGCAGTTGTCTGTCATTGTAACTACAACTGTTGCGATGTTCCATGTGACGCTGTATAGAACTACTAAATTCCATTAAGGCACGTGATAACAGTTGTTGAGATCTGGTGAGGTTATTGTCTTCTTCTACCTTTTAGCTACCAGTGGAGCATAGGTCTTCAACAAACACTTTCCAAGTCGTTCTGTTTTTTGCCATTCTTTTAAGATCATTCCATGTCTTCCCCATCATCTTCATCTCTGCTTCGATCTGTCTTCTCCAAGAATTCATTGGTCTTCCTCTTTGTCTTTTTCCCTGGGGATTACAAAAAAGGGCCTGTTGTGTAATACTCTCAGTTGGCTTCCGTAGTGTGCGTCCTATCCATCGCCATCGTCTTCGCTGTATCTCTTTATCCACTGGTATTTGACCGGTATATTTACATAATTCCACGTTAGTGACTTTGTCATGCCATTTCCATCCCTTTATTCTGCGCAAGCATCCATTAATGAAAGTCTGTACCTTCGTGATTGTCAATTTTGTTATTCTCCATGTTTCACAGCCATATAATAAGATTGACTTAACATTTGAGGTGAACATTTTTATTTTTGTATTTAGCCTAATTTCTTTGGATTTTCATGTTTTCCAGTGCAATGAAAGCTCCTCTTGCTTTTGATATCCTTATTTTGGTATCATTTTCTGTTCCTCCCTCTTTATCTATATTACTGCCCAGATATATATAAGATTGTACGTCTAGTAGAGGTATTTCTCCTAGTTTTATTTGGTTATTGCCAACTGCATTAATTCTCATAATGTTGGTCTTATCTCTATTAATCTTTAGTCCTAGCTGTTGTGATCTCTCATCTAATGTACTCATTTTATCCTGCATCTGTTGATGGCTGTGTGATAGGAGAGCTATGTCATCAGCAAAGTCTAAATCATCAAGTTGTTTGGTCAGTGACCACTGGATCCCATTTCTGTTGTTTTGAGTTATTTTCATAATCCAATCTATGGCCAGTAGAAAGAGAAATGGAGACAGAAGGCATCCTTGCCTTACTCCTGTTCTTATTTCAAATGCTTCTGTAAGCTGTCCTTCATGCACCACACTACATTTTGTTCCTTCATACATTGGTTTTATCAGGTTAATAAACGTTATGGGGATTCCGTAATGACTCAGCAACTTCCAAAGCGTTCTTCTGTCTAAACTATCAAATGCCTTTTCGTAATCTATGAATCCAATATAAAGTGGGGATTTTAGTTCTAAACTTTGTTCAACTATTATAAGTAGGGTAGTTATTTGATCAGCACATGATCTGTTCTTTCTAAAACCTGCTTGTTCATCTCTCAAGTGTTTCTCTATAGCCTCTTTTAGTCTCTCCAGAATGATTCTGCCTAATATTTTTCCTGGCACTGATAGTAGCATAATTCCCCTATAATTTGTGCACTCCTGTAAACTTCCTTTCTTTGGTAGTTTGATCATATAACCTTCTCTCCAGTCTTTAGGTATTTCTTCCCTCTCCCAAATTGTATACAATAGATCATGTAACATCTTGGTAGAGGTGTTAATATCCGCTTTGATGGCTTCCGGAGGAATTTCATCTGGTCCTGTGGCTTTACCATCTTTTAATAGTTTGATGGCTTTCATTATTTCTTCTTTGCTTGGTTTTCCGCAGTTAACGTGTAACTCTTCTTCTGCTGGTAGTATATCTGGAGGATTATTTGAGCCGGGTCTGTTCAAAAGTTCTTCAAAGTGCTCTTTCCATCTCTCCATTAGTTCCCTTATATTACTAAGCTGATTTCATTTCTTATCTTTGATAAAGGCGTTGATCTGTTTGTATTTTCCACCTAATTTCTTTGTGCTTTTGTACAGTTCTTTCAGATTCCCTTTATTTGCTGCTTCTTCTGCCACTTTAGCTAGTTCATCTATATATTTCCTCTTATCCCTTTTTAAATCATCTTCTCACTTGAGGTTATTGTGCTCAATCATAGATATTGAATCACACTAGCACATACTTCACTTTGTTGCTGTGAAAACCAGGTGTGATAGATTAATCCATAAAAGTACTGGGTGAACATTTAGAAGTTGTTAATGAACTAATGAACTATTATTATTTTTCCAAGTATAATGAATCAGTAAAATACTCCTTTAGACATTTTGGATGTGAAATAAATCAAGCTATATGATGAATCATTTCTTTTTTTGAAAAAAAAAAATCCCCAAGAATCCAGCTGTCAAGAATAGATAAACAATGTTACAAAGTATAACAAGAAAATACGTATTATATTAACAGTATAAATGTTGATATTAGATCTAACTTACGAAGTAAATTAAGTAGCAAGAAATGACAGGTTCAGTGCAAGGAATTAGCAAGTTATATATATATATATATATATATATATATATATATATATATATATATATATATATACTCAAGTTAGTATTTAATATGCAAGTCGGACAAATGATCAAGAACTGGAAATAGCCAAATTATCATAGAAACTCAAGACAAGACATGCTCAAGTTATCGAGACAATTCAAATTTATGCAAACAAGTTCACAACTAAAGAATTCAAGTAACTTCAGCCCGTCATGTCACGAGACTCTCAAATATTGCAAGACAACAGTGCACGTTTAAGACTGATTAAGATTGAAATCGTCAATTAGCGTACGACAAATCCAGGTCAACTAGGGAACATTGTGAGATCGCCGAACTTAAAACGTGTCTGGAGAGATAGCCGTGTAATCACGTGACCGCGTGAGAGTAACCTGCTTCTTGCTCAAGAAATATAAACATTGCGTGTGTACTTTAATTTTCCAAGGATCAGGTGTGAATTACTTAACTTATTTAATTATAGTTTAGACTGTTAGATAGTTTAACTATGTTTAGACTGGCTCTGCATTTAAATAATAAATATAAACAAACATTTCAAATATAAAAGTAATACTTCAGAAATTGATTATAAATAACAGGACACCAATAATTCTAATAAGAGCAGATGTCACAATTATTCACAGCGGCCAGCGATCACACATCTCGCTCGGCCAGTCACACACCATATCACAGAATTCACTTCTCTACTAGATACTCTCGCATGTGTGCGTCTGCCTACTCAGGCTTACTTTATATAATGCTTCAGAAATAGATTATAAAGTACAAGACACCATTAATTCTAATAAGAGCATATGTCATCAAACAGGTCTGATGATTTACCAACGCTGGCGAGGAGTAGTTTACCTGTGCCTACGTCATACAGGGGTACATTCTCGTGTATTTTCACACTCCACATGAAATGTAGGGAACAGAAGTTAAGGGGATAACCATTCATGTCATTTGTGTAAATGGAAGGGCTGCTGTCCCCAGGATCCCCACCTCACCAGGACTGATGCCCTAGGCTAGGAGCTGCCCAGCTAGTGGAAACTAGCCCAGATTCAACAGCACACAGCCGTGCCGATTGCAATCTCGACACTAAGGACATCAGGTGTTACCCTAGTCCGACCACGCATCTTCCACCCCCCCAATTTTCTGTTCAAACTTTGACATAATGGGAGGTAGCAAAGCAGTACCCAAAGACTACTGTGTCACGTAGCCGACGTGACACAGTCTGTGTTGCTAGAGCAGGCAACACGGCTTTGCACCTAGGACAAGGTTTATAAGCCTTGCGTCTTAGCCAAAGAGAAAATTGGGCAGTTGGTTTATAAATATTCACTAGAATTTCATAAACCCGGACCACTGAAAACTACATACAAAATAGTTAATTATATAAATCTCTTGCTATTGTAATTTTTTAAGAGTACCACAATTTTGCATATCTTTTGAAAAAAAAATATTTTCTTAAAAATGTTTATGTTTAAATATACAAAAACATATTAGGCAATGTGTCTTACAATGCACTAAAATTAAATCTTATCAATAAAAGTGTATATGCTTTTAATTTATGATGCAACTAAAAATATTACTTTTATATGAATTTTTTAAAGTATTATTGTCCTTGCTTATTAAGGGAAGCCACTGCAAAAGTGTAAAGTACAAGTTATTGTTCCTAGGGGTAATTCCTTTTAAATTTTAGACAGTTAATAATATTCTCTAAAGCATTAATCATTAGACATGTTCAACAATGCATACAGATTTAAATTAATACGATAAATAAAAGTGCTTCTAAGTTTTGTGCAAATTATGTGAAATTAATTTATTTTTAAATGGTAGCAATTTAAAATTATCAACTATGCGTACAATTCACAATTAGTACTCAACAAAAATTCTCAAAATGGCGTATAATTAAACAATATATTAATCATTAAACATGTTTAGTAATGCATATAGACTAAAATTGACGCGATAATTAAATGTGCTTATATGTTTTGTGCAAATTATATTAAATTTAATTTGTTTATAAATGGTAGGACTTTAAAATTATCCAGTATGAATACAATTCAATTAAAACTACGCGATTGATTTCAAGATGGCAGTATGTATTGTAAGTAAACAAGTTATTTTATTTTCGTCTTATCCCCACAAAATGCAAGGTAGATGGTCAAAATGAAATAATATTTTCAGAATTATAGAGGTCATATCATTTCAGGTTCTCTAACAAAATAAATTAGAATATCCTCAAGTACAGATTACGATATGCCATATTAACAACTGTTCGAGTTATTTCGACTTCAATTTTAAACTGAAAATGAAAAATAATAAAAAAAACAATTAAGTAAGATTGCTGCAGGTGAAAATTATATATTAATACGATTACAGTGTCCTTCTAGTATTACAAATAATAATAATTACTCTAAGTTGCTAAATTGTTATTTTAAGTTAATGAAATGAAATTTGTAATATAATAGCTCTCTCACTGACACATTTTATTTTGCAGTCAAGTTAAAAGATAAATTCTAGTTAAAATGGATTAGAAGTTGTACCTTATAGACATACTAAATTATAGTTAGAATGTACATAAAAGAGAAACCTTTCTTTATAAAAAATAAAGATATAATAAATTTAGTACAAAACATTAAATCAAACTGTTCTTTTGTTTGTTGAATAAAAACAGACAGTACTTTAATTTAGTTATTAATTCTAATCTTTGTGTTCTTTTTATTTTACAGTTTCTCACAACCATATTTGGTTGGACAATCTTCAGTGGATTGATTTAGGACAACAATATTAAAAATCAAATAAAAATCAAGGTAAGTCTTCCATCTTTAGTTTACTGTGAGATGGAGAAACTACATCAGGATATAATCACCATCATAATCAAGTAGGTGACCATGTCTGTCCACAACGTTTGATCTCGACAGTTATTTATCATTTCTGTTTATTTTCTGCCAAGCCTTTCTCTTAAGCTGTCTGGTATCTTTTCTCTTTGCTTTCCTCTATCACTTTGTCTCTCAATTTTACCTGTTGTTATAATATATTCCAGCTGTTCACCTCTCATTACATGGCCAAAAATTATTGTTTTTTCCTAACTTTGGAAATTGGAATAGGTCTCTATTTGTTTTGGCCTCTTTCAGAACGTTTTCATTACCCTTCTTAGCTGTCCATAATATTCTCAATATTCTCTGTAAAACCACATTTTTACAGACTCTAATGATTTTTTGTCTGTTGTCCTATAGTATATGATTCACATCCATATGTTAAGACTGGCTATACATAAAATTTAAGAACTTTTTTTTTCTATTATCTAAAATGGATTGCATAGTATCTTCCTCATTTTTTTGGAAAGCTGCTTTAGCCTGAGCTATTCTGCATCTCATCACTGTTGTATATCTACCATCTGAGGTGGAAATTATTCCCAGATATTTAAATTAATTTGCCTGTTTTAACATCTTTCCACTTGTCTTTATTATGCATTGCAGTGATGTATTTATCTTTGTTGTTTCCATTACAAAAGTTTTTTTTTGCTATTAGGGCTGGGTCCTTTATTTTAGCTCTCCTTCATTATAGTGTCTAACAATTTGTGTAACTCATCTTCACTCTTAGTGATTAAGACTGTATCATCAGCATACCTTAGATTATGTATATTATGACCTCCGATTGTTCCAGGTATGCCCCTTATGGATCTTAAAATAATCTCACTATAAATATTAAACAAATCTCGTGACAGCACAAAACCTTGCCCAACACCCTGTTTTATTTTTTGGACATTCCCAGTTGATTTCTTGTTCTTATGGCCGCTGTTTGTTGCCAGTACATGTTCTTTATTATTCTTAGATCCAGAAAAATAGGAAATTAATTATTTTGTTTAATGGTAACAATTTAGAAATTATATGGTAGGGCACTCACACTGAATGTAAGATCTAATTTCATGAAATAAAATAACATAATTATATGTATATATCCTTTTTAGGGTATTATTTATAAGTATTACTTGTTATAGAAAAAAATGAGAAGAGAACAACTTGAATATATTGTAACAACTGGAAAAACTGAGGGACGTAGAGATACAGGGAAGCAAAGAGAAAAAATAACAGACAGCTTAAGAGAATGGCTCGGCATAAGGTCAACAACAAAAATTATAAATAGCTGCCGAGATCGAATGTTGTGGAGAGACATGATCACCTACACCACTAGGCCCGGTACTTGATGATGATTACTTGTTATATTTTATATGCATGATATTATTTATATATTTTCATTTATTTATTATTTAATATATGATAATAAAAAATCTCACAACCTTTAACTTATTAGACAATTCATAATATTCTGTAAAATATTAATCATTAAGCATTTTTCGCAATGCATATAGATTTAAACTAATGTGATAAATATATGTGCTTCTAAATGTTGTGACAATTGTATGAAATTAATTTGATTTTAGATGGTAGCGATTAAAAAATTATCCAGTATGCATAAAATTCAATTAGAATTCCACAATTTTACTCAAAATCGCATGCTATGTAAACTATATATTAATCATTAGACGTGTTTAGCAATGAATATAGATTTAAATTAATTCAATAAATAAATGTGCTTCTACGTTTTGTGCAAATTATAGGAAATTAATTTGTTTTTAAATTATAGCAATTTAAAATTATCCAGTATGCATACAATTCAACAAGGATTTCACGATTTTTATTAAAATGGATCCTATGTAAACAATATATTTTATTTTCATCTTATCCTTACAAAATGCAGAGTGGATAGTCAAAGTCAAATATTTTCATGAACATGGAGACCATATTATTTCAGGTTCTCTAACAAAATAACTTAGAATATCTTCAATTACTGATTAGATGCATTTTATAAATAATAATTTCACAGTTCAAGCTACTTCAATCTCTATATTGAAAATGAATTAATATTCATTCATTATTATTCATTGTCTATTTGTCATGAAGGATGAAAAGATAGAGGGAATCAAAGAGAAAAGATACCAGACAGCTTAAGAGAAAGGCTTGGCTGAAGGTCAACAACACAAATGATAACTGTCGAGGTCAAAATTTGTGGAGAGACATGATCACCTATGACAGCAGACCTGGTACGTGATGATGATGATGATTTGTCATGATTCTAACTTCAAAAAGAACTAAGTAAGATTGCCACAGGTAAAAATTATATATATATATATATATATATATATATATATATATATATATTAATAAGATTATGTCATTCCAATATTACAAATAGTAATAAGATTATGTCATTCCAATATTACAAATAGTAATAAGAATTACCTTAAACTACCAATTTTTGTGTTAAAATTGAATAAATTAAATGAAATAAGTAATATTAATAGCTCTCTCACACATACATTATTTTTGCAGTCACAATTAATACAGTTCTGGATAAAAATGGATTAGAAGCTGTATCTTATAGACATTCTTATTAAGTAGAGTATAAATAAAAGAGAAACTTTTCTTCAAAAATTAAGATAATTATTTTAGTATAGGACAATAAAACAAACTGGTCTCTTTGTTTGTTGGATACAGATAGACAGTATGTTAATTAAATTATTAATTCTAAACTTTGTTTTCTCACAATCATATTTGGTTTGACAATCACACAGCAAATTGATTAAGGACAGCATTATTAAAAATAAAAAATAGAATAAAATGAAAAAATGTGTTTCATGTTGAGTTTATTGAGAGCTGGAGAAACTAAAACATGATATAAACAAATTGTTAAATTTAAGTTTTAAACTTGGCCCTATATGTGTGAAATCAACAACCTGTCATCTATTACATTTAATTGACAGTTTTAAAGATGAAAGAGTTCAAATACTTGGTAACGATGTTAACTTTAGTTGGTAGATTTACAGCAGCAGTGAGAAGCAAATAAATGGAAGCTAAGGATAAATTTGAAAGAGAAAAATATATATATAATTATGCTAATGTGAAGAGAAAAAAGAGCTCTACAGATAATTTATGGAAATAGTTCTAACGTATTTTTGAAAAAAAAAGTACCCCGAAATTGTCAAAAAATTAAACACCGGCTTTGTTGAAGAGCAACATAGTACTTTTAATAAACTCTCTTCTGTAATGATTTCACTCATCATTAATGCTCTTTTAATTTCTAGAAATCATATAAGGGAATTCAAAATTGGTTGAGATGTAAAAGCTACCATGATTTCTCACAACTTTATGCTATATTTCACTCTAAAGAGTGTCAGATTAGTGATTCTAATAATTTTGTTATTTTCCACATTAATTTATTACAAATATTAGTAATATTTATGTGTGTATGTCTATCTGTCTGTCTGTCTGTCTGTCTCTGATAGTATTTCCAGCAAACTTTGTGTAATGTTGCTGTTACTGTCTTGCAGATTTTGCCCACTTCTTGGCCAGCCATGATCCGTTTAGTCTCAGATCAAGTCTTTCAGGTTATATTAGACCGTGATTGCCATCCAAAATTAAAAGTGTAAGTCACTTTTGCTTCACAAATTGAACATATCTGTAATTGTTGTTGTCTTGTGGGATTTACAGCTGATTGTTGCCAGTACATGTTCTAATTATTCTTTGATCTTTGCCTTTAACGTTTATGCCTTCTAAAATTTTTATTATTTCTTGTGCTTTACTTTATCAAATGCTTTGGTATAATCTATGAAACATATATATATATATATATAGATCTTTTAGATAGTATTTAAAAGTATTATTTCATTTGGCTATTATATGAAGTCAGTGCAAATTAATTTTTTAAGTTATTATTCATAGAGGTAATTGCTTTAACCTTTTTGACAGTTCATAATATTCTGTAAAATATTAATCATTGGACATGATTAGCAATGTACATAGATTGAAATTATGCAGTAAATAATTGTGCTTTTAAATTTTTATGCAAATTATAGGAAATTAATTTGTTTTTAAATTGTAGCAATTTATAATTATACAGTATTCATAAATTAAAAAAGAACTCAACTATTTCAAGATGGCTTCCTATGTAAACGAGATATTTTATTTTCATCTCATCCCCACAAAATGAAGGCAGGTGGTCAAAATCAAATCATATTTCAGGAACACTGGACGCTATCACATTTCAGATTCTCTAACAAAATAACTTAAAATATCCTCAAGTAGTGATTAAGAGTTCTAAAAATAATATTTCCACAGTTCAAGGTACTTCAATCTTTATATTGAAAATTTATTAATTTTCATTCATTATTATTCAATGTCTTACTGTCATGTTTCTAATTAAATAACAATTAAGTTTGCAGCAGGTAAAAATTATATATAAATACGATTTTTCTAATATTACAAATAATAATAATTGCCTTAAGTTACTAATCTTTGATGTCAATTTTTATGCCTTCTAAAAATTTTCTTATTTCTTGGTGTTTTAATTTATCAAATGCTTTGGTATAGTCTATGAAACATAGATCTGTTTTCACCTCTCTGGCTTTTTCTATTAAAGATCTTATGATATATATGTCATTATTCATACCTTTACCTCCAAAAAAAAATCATTTTTCATCACTGATTAGACTGATTTTGTTTGGCACTCTTCGCATGATGATTCCTAATACTATCTTGGACATGTAACTCATAAGCTTATTTGTGGGATGATCATCACATTCAATCACACCAGATTTCTTTTGGTAAAAAAAAGTAAAGTACCCCTTTTAAGCAAAGTGGCATATAGGGAATATAGTATTAGTGACCATAAATTTTACAGACCCTCGGCACATGATTTTTGAGGTAATGTGGTCAATATTATGCCCGTGCCATTTTACTTTCGCAGAAAAAAAATCCGGTACCCATTAATGGCTGGGTGAACCGGAGCCGTCGGTTGGGAACGAACCCAACATCTTGTCCTTTGTAGTCCAGTTTACTAACCACTAAGCTATCGCAGCTCCCCATTTCTTTGGTAAGGCTTTGAATATTGCTTTTAATAGGCCATCTGGTATATTTCACCTGTTATAGATTTGCATTTACATGGAGCATAAACAAATAAATATTCAGTTAATAAATAATATTCTATACAATAAATAAATATTCAGTAAATATTCAGTTTAACTGTTTAAAACTTGTTTTCTTTGTAATTTTAATTATTTTCTTTATGTCATGTCATTAAACAGTTTTAAAATTCTTCCTTCGACAAGCTTACAAGAACTGAGACTGAGTGATTGCAAAAGTGTAGCTGATCTAGGCATGCAAGAGTGGCCAAATTACGTAAGACTCTACGTTACTTCATTGTGGCAAAATGTAGAAATGTAATGGAGGATTTTACATTCTAATGTCTCTTTATTTTAAAAAGTTGTGGGGTTTTGGACAAAGTATGTTAGTATTCATATATTTCTATGACTGTCTTGCTTCTAATGCCCTGCAGTGCCTTCAGATGGCACCCAGGGTTTTCAGTGTACTTTGTCATATGTCCTTATTCTGGCCGAGCTTCTCATTTTTCGCTAAAATTCTACCTTACTCAACTTTGAAGAAAAGTATAAACCCAAGGTAATATAGTAATTATTGAAAAAACACCGCCTTGAAGAAACCAATAGTCCTGAAATTGATGTGAGTAAGTACCATGTTGTACCAGCTCACCAAAAACCTGCATTTACAAGTTTAACATCCAAATATTTATAATATAAAATATTGGTATACGTGTAATGTGTATCATGCTACTTTTATCACCGCAAACATTTGTACTCAGATTTTTTTCTTTAAAATGATTTATTACATTAATTCTTTCCATACGTTTTGCTGCACTGTGCACAAATGCAATTCCGGCAACGTATGTTTCGCCGTATAGTGCGCCATGCTCAATTTGATTAGTGTGAACGCCATCAAACCATATTCTTTTTACGTGTCTTATATCATCTGGATATTGATAAAATCTTATATCTTGTTCAATTATCTAAACATTCATATATAATATGTTATATGTTAGATAAATATATAGATTTATTCTTAAAACCATGAACAATTTTGTCTCTGAAATCTCTTCTGTTGCGTAAGAATTAAACAAAAAAGTACAGTATAGACATATTTTTTTTCTGCGTTCGAAGCTTTCACCTAAGGCGAAGTCCCTATAGCCAAGGAACTGAATTTTGAATGTTAATTCATTTTACTCTGGAAGTCATGTGCACAGGGGCCCCTCGCCACTCAGGCAGATAACTCCATCTTCAGAGGTACACATATTTTTTCTGATGATGTGTAATTGACATTTCAAGCCAGGCCTCACTGTTGAGACCAAGGGTGGTTGCCACAGAGAGAAATCACAAATAAAAATCCCAACTTGTACAGTCGGATTTGAACTAACAACCTGTCGTCTGTGTCAAAACTGCCATAACTTGAGATTGAAAACTTCCTCTTCAAGCAAATTCCACAGAATTTTGAATTACTTTAGGCTCAAAACTTTCCACTGTGAGAATTTCAATCACAGCTTATAGTTTCTGCCATGTATCCAGTGCATCCACCATTTTGATAACTAATACAAGGAAACATGTGACACCAGACTGTGGAAACTTTTTTTGGAAGAGCAAAAAAGAAAAAAAAAATCTTGCTTTACATCGGAAATAATACATTTTATAAAAATTGTGTGGTGCAGATACAGACTTTCAAAGCTTATCAGTTTAAATTTGTTTCTATAGAGAGCTAAGTATAACTTTTATTTGACATTTTCATTTATGTCATTCATTAAGTGCTGTCTCCGCATCCAAATTTGGCTACCATGGAGCACCTTTCTGCTCTGTCTCTTGTTTTGATGTTGTAGGGATTGAACCCTACCTCTTGTACTTTGTAGTCCAGTTCACTAACCATTGAGCCATCGCGGCTCCCCATATCTTTGGTAAGGCTATGAATATTGATTTTAATAGGCCATCTGGTATATTTCACCTGTTATAGATTTGCATTCACATGCAGCATAAAATAAATAAATATTCAGTTAATAAATAATATTCTATACAATAAATAAATATTCAGTAAATATTCAAATATTCAGTTTAACTGTTTAAAACTTGTTTTCTTTGTAATTTTAATTATTCTCTTTATGTCATGTCATTAAACAGTTTTAAAATTCTTCCTTCGACAAGCTTACGAGAATTGAGACTGAGTGATTGCAAAAGTGTAGCTGATCTAGGCATGCAAGAGTGGCCAAATTACATAAGACTCTACGTTACTTTATTGTGGCAAAATGTAGAAATGTAATGGAGGATTTTACATTCTAATGTCTCTTTATTTTTAAAAGTTGTGGGGTTTTGGGAAAAGTATGTTAGTACTCTACTCATATATTTCTATGACTGTCTTGCTTCTAATGCCCTGCAGTGCCATCAGATGGCACCCAGGGTTTTCGGGGTACTTTGTCATATGTCCTTATTCTGGCCGAGCTTCTCATTCTTCGCTAAAATTCTACCTTACTCAACTTTGAAGAAAAGTATAAACCCAAGGTAATATAGTAATTATTGAAAAGACACCCCCTTGAAGAAACCAATAGTCCTGAAATTGATGTGAGTAAGTACCATGTTGTACCAGCTCACCAACCACCTGCATTTACAAGTTTATCAGCCAAATATTTATAATATAAAATATTGGTATACGTGTAATGTGTATCATGCTACTTTTATCACTGCAAACATTTGTACTCAGATTTTTTTCTTTAAAATGATTTATTACATTAACTCTTTCCGTATGTTTCACCGCACTGTGCCTAGGAACTGAATTTTGCATGTTAATTCATTTTAACCTAGCAGCCATGTGCACAGGGTTCCTCGCCACTCAGGTAGATAACTCCATCTTCAGAGTTACTCATATTTTTTCTGTTGATGTATAATTGACATTTCAAGCCAGGCCTCACTGTTGAGACCAGGGGTGGTTGCCAAAGAGAGAAATCACAAATAAAAATCCCAACTTGTACAGTCGGATTTGAAATAACAACCTCTCCTCTGTGTCAAGACTGCCATAACTAGAGATTGAAAACTTCCTCTTCAAGCAAATTCCACAGAATTGTGAATTGCTTTAGGCTCGAAACTTTCCACTGTGAGAATTTCAATCACAGCTTATAGTTTCTGACATTTATTCAGTGCATCCACCATTTTGATAACTAATACAAGGAAACATGTGACACCAGACTGTGGAAACTTTTTTTGGAAGAGGGAAAAAAAAAATGTTGCGTTACATTGGAAACAATACATTTTATAAAATTTGTGCAGTGCAGATACAGACTTTCACAGCTTATCAGTTTAAAATTGTTTCTATAGAGAGCTAATTATAACTTTTTTTTGACATTTTCATTTATGTCATTCATTAAGTGCTGTCTTCGCATCCAAAGTTGGCTAACGTGGCGCATCTTTCTGCTCTGTCTCTTGCTTTGATGATGAAGATTATCATAGACTGATGTGACCATCATTTGATGTTACTTGTCCATATTAGTCTTGGTCTACCTCTCCCTCTTTTACCTTACATTTTCCCTTCCAAGATTACTTTTAGTAGACCATAGTGTCTTTTAACATGCCTCAAAAATCTCATTTGTCTTGTTTGAATTGTGTTTAGTAGTTCTCTTTTAATTTTTAGTTGTTTTAAGACTTCATCGTTTGTTTGTCAATCAAAATCATTGGACAGTTATCACCACTATTGTCCAACAAGGAAATAATGCTAGAGACAAAATGAGCACTATACAATACAATCTTCATCCCAACGTTGTGCTACCAATGCCAGACCTGGACCCTAGATGCAAGAACAATGAGAAAAATAACCTCTACTAAGATGAAATGTGTCAGACGAATGACAGGAAACAGTCTGAAAGAAAAGATCAGAAATGAAGAACTGAGGAGAAAGCTAGGAATAGTCCCTACCATAGAATATATAAAGAAACAACAGATAAACTTTTGTGGCCGCATGACAAAGCGGAAAAATCAATACACAACACGAGCCTTCAACAAATGTGAGAATACCAGACCCAATGGTTGACCATGGAAAAGATGGATGGATGGAATATTAGAAGCACTAGGAAACATAACAGCAGCCAAGGCGAACAGAAGAGCAAAAGACCGCAAATTATATCTCCCCTCGATGCTGAAAAGCAAATGAGGAAGGAAAGAAGTAGAATCGTTTGTTTTCTTTTCTTTCCTTTCAATTCTTCCTATTATTCTATAAATCCACATCTGAAAAGCTTAAATTTTCTGTTCTGTTTTCTTGTCTAATGTCCATCTTTCAGCACCATACATGAATGTTGAGAAGATATAATATTTTGCTATTCTTTGTTTTAGTCCTGCTTTATTTGTTTTGATGTTAGTATATTTTTTTATGATATTAAAACTACTTTTTGCCATTTTCTATTTTTTTTTTTCCCTTCCAGTTTTACATTTTCCAACACTGGTTATAGTATGTTCAATGTAGTTGTAGCTTTGAACTGTCTTAAGGTGTATTTCTTGAAATTTGATATCCACTTGTAGGTTTTGAGTACTTTCTTTGTTTATGATCATAGTTTAGCCTTTTTTGATATTCATATCTAATCGATATTTCTTGCTTATGTTTATTTAATTTAGTAATTGATGTAGATCTGCAGGATTTTCTGCTAGTAATACAGTATCATCAGCATATCTCAGGTTACTGACTATCATTCCATTATTGTTTATGCCTGGTATCTTTGTGATGTTTTTAAAGATTTTCTCACTGATTAGTTTAAACAAGCTTGGTGATAGAATTTGTGTCACTGTTAAAATATTTTCATATTTATATATGGCCTGCTTCAAAAATGTATTTACACATCTACCATTTTATGTGAAAAGGTAGTGCAGCATTGCTTGATTCTTGTCACGACTTTTATAAAAGTCCTGTTGGTCATAAAAAAATATGACCACTAACATCATTATTCCTCCATATATTAAAAGGAATAATGTTTAATTGGTACATGTTTACTAGTGTTATGTTTATGTACAATGTTTAAACATTTAAAGAAAAATATTATAATTGTTGACAGATTTACAAACATTTACATATATAATTGCTCACAAAGGCCTGTTATAAACTTTTTACAAATTTTTTCATGTTTACCAAGGTGTCAGACCAAGGGGTCATTCACATTACTAAGAACTACAACAAGCTATGCTACTTCAACGCTCGGAGCTGTGAGGCTATCTCAGACATTGGCTTAGATTTTCTGGCACAAAATTGCTCAAGACTTTGCTCGTTGGACATAAGAAAATGTGACATAACAGACGATGGACTATATGCCTTATCTATGCACTGTCCAAATCTACATAAACTTGAGATGAAGTCATGTGAGTAACAACAGACAAAGGAATAGTGATGATTGCTTATTGGTACTCTTCATTTCAGCAGTTGCATGTCCAGGATTGTTGTTTGTCCCCTGATGCATATGCTATGGTTAGAAAGTACTGCAAGAGAGCCATCACAGAACACAAAAATCCAGCAATTCTATAAAGCAGCTTTTTATATTAATTTTGTTCTTTTGATTTGTGTTTAACTTTTGTAATAGATGAGGATGTTCTAAAAGAGTAATGAGAGTATTCTAAAAGACTAAAGGGATATTCTGAAAGACTAACAGGGATATCCTGAAAGACTAACGGGGATATTCTGAAAGAGTAATGAGGATACTCTAAAAGAGTAATGAGGGTATTCTAAAAGACAAAGGGATATTCTGAAAGACTAACAGGGATATTCTGAAAGAGTAATGAGGATATTCTGAAAGAGTAGGGGGGATATTCTAAATGAGTAATCCGGATTTTCTAAAAAGAGTAATGGGGATGTTATAAAAGAGTAATGGGGATATTCTAAAAGAGTAATTTGGATGTTCTAAAAGAGGCCAAATCAAAAATTAAAGCTAATTTCCAACATCAGGAGACATTCATCACATGGGGTCATGTCAGGAGAAGGGAACATCTGTGATCATTTGTGACAACTTGGATGTTTTGTGACAGCTGGGTTGCTTTATGACAGCTGTGTTGTTTTGTGACAGAGGGGATATTTTGTGACAGCTGGGACATTTTATGACAGCTGGGATGTTTTGTTGCAGCTGGGATGTTTTGTTACAGCTGTAGCATTTTTGACAACTGTACATTATGTTATAGCTGAGATATTTTGTGACAGCTGATATATTTTGTGACAACTGGGATATTTTGTTACTGCTGTGATGTTTTGTGACAACTAAAATACTTTGTGACAACTGAGATATTTTGTTACAGCTTTAATATTTTGTGACAACTTTAATATTTTGTAACAGCTGGCATATTTTGTGAGAACTATATTTTGTGACAGCTGGGATATTTTGTGACAGCTGAGATAATTTGTTACTGCCGGGGTTTTTTGTGTCATCTGCGATATTTTGTGACAGCTGGGCTATTTTGTGACAATTGTGATATTTTGTGACAAATGAGATATTTTGTGACAGCTGTGATACTTTGTTACTGCTGGGATATTTATGTGACATCTGGGATATTTTGTGATAACTGATATTTTGTGACAGATGGGATATTTTGTTACAGTTGGGATATTTTGCGTGAACTGATATATATTTTGACTGCTGGAATATTTTTTATTACAGCTGGTATATTGTGGTACAGCTGGTATATTTTATGACAAATTGTATATTTTGTTACAGCTGGAATATTTTGTTATGACTGGGATAACATTGTTGCAGCTGGGATATTTTATGACAATTTACATATTTTGTGACAACTGTGATATTTTGTGACAGCTTGAATGTTTTATGACAGCTGGGATGTTTTATTGTTGCTGGGATATTTTGTTAAAGCTGTAACATTTTGTAACAACTGAGACATTTTGTTACAGCTGAGATATTTTGTGACAGCTGGTATATTTTATGAAAACTGAATTACTTTATAACAGCTGTAATATTTTGTGATAATTGAGATATTTTGTGACAGCTGTATAATTTTGTGATAGCTGGGATATTTTGTGACAGCTGTATATTTTGTTACTGTTGTGATATTTTATTACTGCTGGGATATTTTGTGACATGTGGGATATTTTATGATAACTGAGATATTTTGTGACAGGTTGAATATTTTGTGATGGCTGTGATATTTTGTGACAAATTATATATTCTGTGACAGCTGGGATATTTTGTGTGAACTGAGATATATTTTGACTGCTGGAATATATTTTATTACATCAGGAATATTTTGGTACCGCTGGTATGTTTTGTGACATTGGGGATATTTTGTTACTGCTGAGATATTTTATTACTGCTGTGCCATTTTGTGACAGCTGGAATATTTTTTTTTACCACTGGGATACTTTTTTGCTTGTGGGATATTTTCTGACAACACAATATGTGTGTTATGGCTTTGATATCTTGTGACAACTGAGACATGTTGTGACAATTCAGATATTTTATGTCAGCTAGGATATTAAGTGACAGCTGGGGTATTTTGTGACAAGTTAGACATTTTGTAACAGCTGATATATTTTTTAGACAACTGTGATATTTCATGACACCTGGGATATTTTGTTACTGCTGGGATATTTTGTTACTGCTGGGATATTTTGTTACTGCAGGATATTTATGTGACATCTGGGATATTTTGTTATAACTGATACTTTGTGACAGCTGGAAGATTTTGAGATAGCTGGGATATTTAGTGACAAATGATATATTTTGTGACAGCTGGGATATTTTGTGACAGCTGGGATATTTTGTGACAGATGGGATATTTTGTGACAGATGGGATATTCTGTGACAGATGGGATATTTTGTGACAATTTTAATATTTTATGAAAACTTTGATATTTTGTAACAGCTGGCATATTTTGTTAGAACTATGGTTTTTTTGTGACAGCTGGGATATTTTGTGACAGCTGGGATATTTTGTGACAGCTGGGATATTTTGTGACAGCTGGGATATTTTGTGACAGCTGGGATATTTTGTGACAACTTTAGTATTTTATTAAATCGTTGATATTTTGTAACAGCTGGCATATTATGTGAGAACTATGGTTTTTTTATGACAGCAGTGATATTTTTTGACAGCTGGAATATTTTGTGACAGCTGGGATATTTTGTGACAGCTGGGATATTTTGTGACAACTTTAGTATTTTATGAAAACGTTGATATTTTGTAACAGCTGGCATATTATGTGAGAACTATGGTTTTTTGTGACAGCAGTGATATTTTGTGACAGCTGGGATATTTTTTTACTGCTGAGGTATTTTGTTGCTGCTGGGATATTTATGTGACATCTGGGATATTTTGTTATAACTTATATTTTGTGACAGCTGGAAGATTTTGTGATAGCTGGGATATTTTGTGACAAATGATATATTTTGTGACAAATGATATATTTTGTGACAAATGATATATTTTGTGACAGCTGGGATATTCTGTGACAACTTTAGTATTTTATGAAAACTTTGATATTTTGTAACAGCTGGCATATTTTGTGAGAATTATAGTTTTTTGTGACAGCTGTGATATTTTGTTCCTGCTGAGGTATTTTGTTACTGCTGGGATATTTATGTGACATCTGGGATATTTTGTTATAACTGATATTCTGTGACAGCTGGAAGATTTTGTGATAGCTGGGATATTTTGTTACAAATTGTTATATTTTGTGACAGCAGTGATATTTTGTGACAGCTGGGATATTTAGTGACAGCTGGGATATTTTGTTACTGCTGACATATTTTGTTACAGCTGGGATATTTATGTGACATCTGGGATATTTTGTTATAACTGATATTTTGTGACAGCTGGAAGATTTTGTGATAGCTAGGATATTTTGTGTCAAATGATATATTTTGTAACAGCTGGCATATTTTGTGAGAACTATGGTTTTTTTGTGACAGCAGTGATATTTTGTGACAGCTGGGATATTTTGTGACAGCTGGGATATGTTGTGACAAATTTAGTATTTTATGAAAACAGTGATATTTTGTGACAGCTGGGATATTTTGTGACAGCTGTGTTATTTTGTGACAACTTTAGTATTTTATGAAAACTTTGATATTTTGTAACAGCTGGCATATTTTGTGAGAACTATGGTTTTTTTGTGACAGCAGTGATATTTTGTGACAGCTGGGATATTTTGTTACTGCTGAGGTATTTCGTTATTGCTGGGGTATTTTGTGACATGTGGGATATTTTGTGATAACTTAGATATTTTGTGATAATTTAGATATTTTGTGACAGGTGGAATATTTTGTGATAGCTGGCATATTTTGTGACAAATGAGATATTTTATTACAGCTTGGATATTTTGTGTGAACTGAGATATATTTTTACTGCTGGAGTATATTTTAATACAGCTGGGATATTTTGGTGCAGCTGGTATATTTTATGACAACTTGTATATTTTTGGACAGTTGGGATATTTTGTGACAGCTGGGTTATTTTGTTACTGCTGGGTCATTTTGTTGTTGATGTGCCATTTTGTGACAATAGAAATATTTTGTAACAGCTGGAATATTTTGTTATGATTTTGATACTCTGTTGCAGCTGGGATATTTACTGACAACTGAGATTTTTTGTTACAGCTGGGATATTTTCTGACAACTGAGATATTTTATTACAGCTGTGATATTTTGTGACAACTGAGATATTTTGTCACAGCTGGGATATTTTGTGACAACTGAGATATTTTGTGACAACTGAGATATTTTGTGACAACTGAGATATTTTGTGACAACTGAGATATTTTGTGACAACTGAGATATTTTGTTACAACTTTGATATTTTGTAACAGCTGGCATATTTTGTGAAAACTATATTTTGTGACAACTATGATACTTTGTGACAGCTGGGATATTTTGTTACTGCTGAGATATTTTGTTATTGCTGAGATATTTAGTGACATCTAGAATATTTTGTGATAACTGAGATATTTTGTGACAGCTGGAATATTTTGTGATAGCTGGCCTATTTTGTGACAAATTAGATATTTTGTTACAGCTGGGATATTTTGAGCGAACTGAGATATATTTTGACTGCTGAAATATATTTTATTACAGCTGGGATATTTTGTGACAGCTGGGATATTTTATGACAGCTTGTATATTTTATGGTAGCTAGGATATTTTGTGACAGCAGGGGATATTTTCTTGGATCTGTGATATATTGTGACAGCTGTGATTTTTTTGTGTGTGTGACAGCTAACACAACTGAAAAAATTGTAGTAGGTAGCCATTAGAGCTGAAATAGAGAAAAGATGCAAATCTATTTCAGAAATGCTCTATTTGTTAGCCAAAGTGAAAAAAAATATGCAGATATTAAAAGTTATGGAGACACATGATCACCTACCCCAGCAAGCATGGTATAAAAAAAAAATTAAACATCCCCTGTCACGCCAAGTGGCGTATAGGGAATATGGTGTTAGTGACCATACATTTTACAGACCTTCAACACATGTTTTTTTGGGTAATGTGGTCGGTATTACGCCCATGCTGCTTTACTTTAACAGAAAAAAATATGGTATTGATTTAAGGCTGGGTGAACCCAGAAGCAGTCGGTTGGGATCAAACCCTACCTCTTGTCCTTTGTAGTCCAGTTCACTAACCACTGAGCTATCGTGGCTCCCCAGCAAGCATGGTACTTGGTATTAGTAATGATAACTTTGCAGTAATAAACAACACAAAATGTTGTGGCCACAAACTATATCTTTCCTCATTGGTTAAATCAAATGAGAGAGGAAAGAAGAACTACCCTGCAACTCTGTGCCTCAGCTCTGTTCTGTTTCTCTTCACCTGTATTTTACAGTTTTGGTGGTAAAGAGTGTTCTTGACACGGGTCTGTAGTTTGCTTCATTTATAACAAGTAGTATGTTTCTTCTACCTCTTCTTTCCTTCCTGATTTACTTTTCACATCTAGGTGAGAAATATTTTACAGAGTTTTGCTCTTTGTTTTTCTCTTCGGCTTTCACATTTCTTTTTAGTATTCTGTCTATCCAACATATTTGAGTGGTATTCTCTTGCTTTTTTTTATTTTATAGCATTTGTTAATAACTGTATGGATTGTGTTTGGTTGTTTCTGTCTTGATACATGGTCTATTGAATTTATTGTTTAATTATATATTATTCTTTGGAAGTGTTCCCAAACCTAGTTCTTAGTTCTTTACTTCTGATTTTGTCTGTCAAGCTGGCTCCCATGATTTATCTGACACATTTCATTTCTGTGGCATTTAACTTATTCTTCTTATTCTACCTTTTAGCTGCCTGTGGAGCATAGTATTTGACTGGTATTTGACTGGTACTTTTCCATAATTCTATGTTAGTGAATTTGTCCTGCCATTTCTATCGTTTTATTCTGCGTAAGCATCCATTCTCCATAGGGAGATCTAAACGTAAAAGTAGGATCAGACAACAGAGGCTTCGAAGAGATCATTGGAAAACATGGACTTGGAGATATAAACGAGAATGGAGAGATATTTGAGAATGTCTGTGCCCTTAATCAAGTGCGACTAGGAGGAACAATATTTTAACATTTACCTTCGTGCGCCCTGACGTGTGATACGTGTAGTGTAAGTGCGTGTAGTGTAAGTGCGTGTAGTGCCTTATAACGTAGACATGTTTAGAACAGCCAGGAAGAAATTGGTTACAGTGAATGAGGCCTGTGAACATTTCTTGGTTACAACGTCTTCAAGCATAGCTACATCGCTGACGTGTGTACCATACTGAGCTACATCGCAGACGTGTGAACCATACTGAGCTACATCGCAGACGTGTGAACCATACTGAGGTACATCGCAGACGTGTGAACCATACTGAGGTACATCGCTGATTTGTGAACCATACTGAGCTACATCGCTGATTTGTGAACCATACTGAGCTACATCGCTGATTTGTGAACCATACTGAACTACATCGCAGACGTGTGTACCATACTGATCTACATCGCAGACGTGTGTACCATACTGATCTACATCGCAGACGTGTGTACTATACTGAGCTACATCGCAGACGTGTGAACCATACTGAGCTACATCGCAGACGTGTGAACCATACTGAGCTACATCGCAGACGTGTGTACTATACTGAGCTACATCGCAGACGTGTGAACTATACTGAGCTACATCGCAGACGTGTGAACTATACTGAGCTACATCGCAGACGTGTGTACCATACTGAGCTACATCGCAGACGTGTGTACTATACTGAGCTACATCGCAGACGTGTGTACCATACTGAGCTACATCGCAGACGTGTGTACTATACTGAGCTACATCGCAGACGTGTGAACCAAACTGATGTTGCAAACCATGTCTTGTTTCAAGACTTGAGTGGACTGAAAGTTCACATGCAGATCAGTTGAGACAATAGCGTACACTATGTCACACACTATTTCATATAATATGTAATTAATTTGAAGGTCAGTTAACTAGAAGTAATATACTGTATGCAAAAATAGAATAAAGGAGCAAGCCAACAGAATATTTCATCACTGCATTAGATCTTTCTTCAACATATAGATTTTTATCATTTTTCTCCGGGACTTAAAACTCTACAAAATAGACTCCCATGTGTTCTCCTATCTTCCTTTAAACTGCTCAAACTAGACTCCCATGTGTTCTCCTATCTTCCTTTAAACTGCTCAAACTAGACTCCCATGTGTTCTCCTATCTTCCTTTAAACTGCACAAACTAGACTCCCATGTGTTCTCCTATCTTCCTTTAAACTGCACAAACTAGACTCCCATGTGTTCTCCTATCTTCTTTTAAACTGCACAAACTAGACTCCCATGTGTTCTCCTATCTTCCTTTAAACTGCACAAATTAGACTCCCATGTGTTCTCCTATCTTCCTATAAACTGCGCAAACTAGACTCCCATGTGTTCTATCTTCCTTTAAACTCTACAAACTAAATTCTAATGTGTTCTCGGGGAATGGTTGGTCACGAGGCAAGAAGCCGGCCACGAGACAGAGGTTGTGGGTTAAAATCCCGGCTATCACCGGTTGGAATTTTTATTTATTATTTCTCGCTGGGGCCACCACCCTTGGTTTCAGCAGCGAGGCCCGGCTTGTTCTTCAATAACTCATCGACAGAAAAAAATATGAGTACCACCGAAGTCGGAGTTATCTGCCTGTACGGCGAGGGACCCATGTGCACACGGCTGCCAGGGAGAAATGGATTAACGCGCAAAATTCAGTTCCTATTCTCGAGGGACTTCATCAGAGGTCAAAGCTGGCGAGCGGAAAAAAAATGTGTTCTCCTGTCTCTCTTTAAACTCCACAAACTAGACTCTCATGTGTTCTCCTATCTAAATTAAATTGCACAAACTAGACTCCCATTTGCTGCTTCCCGTTGAGTTAAAGTGAAGAATGAAAGGTATGGTGAATTTATTACTGAAGAATAAATTGATAGTGTACACGTTACACTAAGCTTCAGATTTATAAGTTAACCCTCAAGGGAAAGAATAATAACTAGATTTTACTGACCCTTGATATGTAAATATTACTTCCCTTGTGTATTTTTGTGTCCTATCAGTTTGTCATAACGTTTCTGTTCACTGGAAGTCATCAGCCTTATTATATTGTTTCAAGTCCCATATTTAATCAGCTGAGAGTCTCTTTAATCAGGTGACAGTCTCTTTAATCAGGTGACAGTCTCTATAATCAGCTGACAGTCTCTTCAATCAGCTGACAATCACTTTAATCAGCGGACGGTCTCTTTAGTCAGGTGACGGTCTCTTTAATCAGCTGACAGTCTCTTTAATCAGGTGAGAGTATCTTTAATCAGGTGACAGTCTCTTTAATCAGCTGACAGTCTCTTTAATCAGCTGACAGTCTCTTTAATCAGGTGACAGTCTCTTTAATCAGCTGACAGTCTCTTTAATCAGGTGACAGTCTCTTTAATCAGTTGACAATATCTTTAATCAGGTGACAGTCTCTTTAATCAGTTGACAATCTCTTTAATTAGTTGACAATCTCTTTAATCAGTTGACAGTCTCTTTAATCAGGTGACAGTCTCTTTAATCAGCTGGCAGTCTGTTTAATCAGGTGACAATCTCTTTAATCAGTTGACAATCTCTTTAATCAGTTGACAGTCTCTTTAATTAGGTGACAGTTTCTTTAATCAGGTGACAATCTCTTTAATCAGGTGAAAATCTCTTTAATCAGTTGACAATCTCTTCAATCAGGTGACAATATATTTAATCAGTTGACAATCGCTTTAATCAGGTGACAGTCTCTTTAATCAGGTGACAATCTCTTTAATCAGGTGACAGTCTCTTTAATCGGTGACAGTCTCTTTAATCGGTGACAGTCTCTTTAATCAGCTAGCAGTCTGTTTAATCAGGTGACAATTTCTTTAATCAGGTGACAGTCTCTTGAATCAGTTGTCAATCTCTTTAATCAGGCGACAATCTCTTTAATCAGGTGACAATCTTTTTAATCAGTTGACAATCGCTTTAATCAGGTGATAGTCTCTTTAATCAGGTGACAGTCTCTTTAATCAGGTGACAGTCTCTTTAATCAGTTGACAATCTCTTTAATCAGGTGACAGTCTATTTAATCAGGTGACAGTCTCTTTAATCAGCTGGCAGTCTATTTAATCATGTGACAATCTCTTTAATCAGTTGACAATCTCTTTAATCAGTTGACAGTCTCTTTAATCAGGTGACAATTTCGTTAATCAGGTGACAATATCTTTAATCAGTTGACAGTCTCTTTAATCAGGTGACAGTCTTTTTAATCAGGTGACAGTCTTTTTAATCAGGTGACAGTCTCTTTAATCATTTGACAGTCTCTTTAATTAGGTGATAGTTTGTTTAATCAGGTGACAATCTCTTTAATCAGGTGACAGTCTCTTGAATCAGTTGACAATCTCTTTAATCAGGCGACAATCTCTTTAATCAGCTGGCAGTCTGTTTAATCAGGTGACAATCTTTTTAATCAGTTGGCAATCTCTTTAATCAGGTGACAGTCTCTTTAATCAGGTGACAGTCTCTTTAATCAGCTGGCAGTCTGTTTAATCAGGTGACAATCTCTTTAATCAGTTGACAATCTCTTTAATCAGTTGACAGTCTCTTTAATTAGGTGACAGTTTCTTTAATCAGGTGACAATCTCTTTAATCAGGTGACAATCTCTTTAATCAGTTGACAATCTCTTCAATCAGGTGACAATATATTTAATCAGTTGACAATCGCTTTAATCAGGTGACAGTCTCTTTAATCAGGTGACAGTCTCTTTAATCGGTGACAGTCTCTTTAATCAGCTAGCAGTCTGTTTAATCAGGTGACAATTTCTTTAATCAGGTGACAGTCTCTTGAATCAGTTGACAATCTCTTTAATCAGGCGACAATATCTTTAATCAGGTGACAATCTTTTTAATCAGTTGACAATCGCTTTAATCAGGTGATAGTCTCTTTAATCAAGTGACAGTCTCTTTAATCAGGTGACAGTCTCTTTAATCAGTTGACAATCTCTTTAATCAGGTGACAGTCTATTTAATCAGGTGACAGTCTCTTTAATCAGCTGGCAGTCTATTTAATCATGTGACAATCTCTTTAATCAGTTGACAATCTCTTTAATCAGTTGACAGTCTCTTTAATCAGGTGACAGTTTCGTTAATCAGGTGACAATATCTTTAATCAGTTGACAGTCTCTTTAATCAGGTGACAGTCTTTTTAATCAGGTGACAGTCTCTTTAATCATTTGACAGTCTCTTTAATTAGGTGATAGTTTGTTTAATCAGGTGACAATCTCTTTAATCAGGTGACAGTCTCTTGAATCAGTTGACAATCTCTTTAATCAGGCGACAATCTCTTTAATCAGCTGGCAGTCTGTTTAATCAGGTGACAATCTTTTTAATCAGTTGGCAATCTCTTTAATCAGGTGACAGTCTCTTTAATCGAGTGACAATCTCTTTAATTAGTTGGCAATCTATCTCTTTAATCAGTTGACAATCTCTTTAATCAGGTGATAGTCTCTTTAATCAGTTGCTAATCTCTTTAATCAGTTGACAATCTCTTTAATCAGGTGACAATCTCTTTAATCAGTTGACAATTTCTTTAATCAGGTGACAGTCTCTTTAATAATTTGACAGTCTCTTTAATCATTTGACAGTCTCTTTAATCAGTTGACAATATCTTTAATCAGCTGGCAATCACTTTAATCAGCTGACAGTCTCTTTAATCAGGTAATAGTCTCTTTAATCAGTTGACAATCTCATTAGTCAGTTGACAATCTCTTTACTCAGCAGACAATCTCTTTAATCAAGTGACAGTCTTTTTAATCAGATGGCAATCTCTTTAATCAAGTGACAATCTCTTTGATCAGGTGACAGTCTCTTTAATCAGTTGACAATCTGTTTAATCAGGTGACAGTCTCTTTAATCAGTTGAAAATCTCTTTAATCAGGTGACAATCTATTTTTTCTGCTGACAATCTCTTTAATCAGTTGACAATCTTTTTACTCAGCTGACAATCTCTTTAATCAGGTGACAATGTCTTTAATCATTTGACAATCTCTTTAATCAGTTGACAATCTCGTTACTCAGATGACAATCTCTTTAATCAGTTGACAATCTCTTTAATCAGGTGACAGTTTCTTTATTCAGCTGACGCAAGTTATGTAATATCATGATTTCTGCAGCTTGTTGATTATTCGCACTGATATTCCAGTCTCCCTTACAAGAGAGCTACAGAATAAAATACAATCTTTGGAATTGAAATGTTCTTGTAATATTTTAGGGATCCCCTATTTAGATCATATCAAAAATGAAAAATTCTGTTAAAAGGCATAGCAAGCAAAAGAAGTACATGATGATCTTTTGACTTTTGTGAAGAATCGCAAGATAAAAGATTTGACCACGTATCTAGATCGTCTGGCCTGGGAAAGACCATTCTGCAAGGAACTGCTAAAGGAAGGAGAAGGAGAATGAGAAGTAGTCAGAGAAAGTGATGGGAAGATGACATCAATGAATGAAGATCCTTCTACTTCATATACTTCCAAAGGATGACTGAAGTAAAAAAATAATAATAAAGTACCCCTGTCACACCAAGTGGCGTTTAGGGAATATGGTGTTAGTGACCATCAATTTTACAGACATTCGGCACATAATTTTAGGAGTATTGTGGTCGGTATTACGCCCGTGTCGCTTTACTTTCTCAAGAAAAAATCCGGTACCCATTAAAGGCTGGGTGAATCGGATCCCGTCGGTTGGGATCGAACCCTACCTCTTGTCCTTTGTAGTCCAGTTCAATAACCACTGAGCTATCGCGGCTCCATTAACATATGCTGTATGGGGATTAATTATGTCTACTAGACTCATTAACAATTCTTCTTCTCTCTCCCATGTCCAGCCAGCAAATCCAAAACCTGTCCACCCCTGTGATGTTGTTGTTCCACTCTCGTTCTTTGTCTGCCTCTTCTACTTCAATCAAAGATAACTTACAAGATGGATTACGCACAGCCAACTATAAATTTACTAAGGCCCGTCGGCAGAAAATAAAACCAGAAAACCTAACAACTAGAGTGACGTTGTCAGCTGTAGTAGATATAGATGGCTGCACTCACCCAACACATGACCATTAGATGGCTGCACTCACCCAACACATGACCATTCCTGCTCGCAAAACTGAAAACGTCACGTCAATTGGTGATTTTCCGGGAATTCCCTCTCGGCAGGCCTACGTAAATCTATAGTTGGTTGCGAATTACCCTAGCCACAGTAGGCAGGGCGCGCCGCTTCACAGCTTTAATGTCCCTTTCTTCTCAACGTCTAGAAAGCCATCATACTCTAATGTTTCAGACTTCCGCCCTGCTAGTTATAATCATAAGTATAACCATATGTGGACCCAAGATATTAAACAGCTTTTTGGGCTGAAAGTAATATCAACGACTCATAGATGACTGTTAGCGTTAAGATTAGTTAATAACCGCTTTAAATCAAAGCCTGAGTGTTATTCACTACTTGACACCTCATACGTTTATTAGATGTCAAGAAAATGTTTCCTTATTTGATGTTAAACTCTGTCTTATTTTACTAAAAATAAAATTAGCAAGTTTAATGATAAATGATATCACCCAAGCAGTAGAAATAGATTCAAGACTCAACACTGGATTGTTGTGAAGTCATAGGATAGTTGCCACCACTACTTTCCAAAAAGGAAATAACACTAAAGGCTAAACGAGCACTCTAGAACACAATCTTCATTCCAACATTGTACTACGAAACTGACGCTAGACAATAAAAAAAATACCACAATAATAATAGTAATCACTACAAAAAGGAAGTGTGTTAGACGCATGAAAGGAGATAAGAATGCTGCACAAAGAACCTTAAGCAAAAGCTACGAGAACACCAGACACAAGAGCCAACCATGATAAATATGAATTGATGGAATATTAGCAACACTAGGAGACATAACAGCAGGAGAAATTGACTGAAGAGCAAATGATCTCGAATTTTATCTCCCTAGACGCTGAAAGACTAATGAAAGAGGAAAGTTCACTTAACTTAAACATCTAACGCACTAAAATGTGCTAAAATATCTATAATAAAATGTGCTAAAATATATATAATAAAATGTGCTTGTCACAGTTGTTTATTTGAATCTTAAAGTGACATTTTAGCAGTAATCTTATACATGTAAACAACAGTTATTTATGAAAATGCTCCAGTTTCAACATTGTCCCTATTGTTAAAGACAATTTGGCCTACCCTTTACAATTTTAATTGATAAAAGTTCTTTAACGTGCGCAGAGTCCATACGGGATGTCCGTTTTTTTTTTGGGGGGGGGGGGTGGTTATCACATCTGAGAGGGGTCTGATATCAGATTTAATTGGAGACCAAGGGAGTGTTAACCCAATATGAAATAACGGTTTTTGTAAGATTCACACCGTCTGTGGCGGGAAACGAACCCAAGCCCTCCTTGTCAGAGACCGACGTCTTACATCAAGACCATCCACCTCCCCCCAACCCCCTCCCCTTTCCCCAACCTTCAACCTTCTACAATTAAACATTCCATTTTAAACACAATAAATGTTGACATTTAACATAAAAAGTAAAAAAAAAAAAAAAAGTAAAGTACCCCCGTCACGCCAAGTGGCGTGTAGGGAATATGGTGTTAGTGACCGTAAATTTGACAGACCTTCAGCACATGATTTTTGGGGTAATGTGGTTGGTATTACGCCCGTGCCGGTTTACTATCCCAGAAAAAAACCCGGTACCCATTTAAGACAGGGTGAACCATGACGCCACTAACAACTGAGCTATCGCGGCTACCATTGAACACAAAACCCGACCTTGGATTACCTGGAAATGCTAACCAACTCTGGTTGATTCTAGAACCAGCACCTGAGCACGGTGACTATCTTCTTCATCAAGATGGGGCACCGCCTCACTGGCATCTCGCTGTCTGTAAATCTCTCAACGAGAACCAGCCAAACAGATGGATTGGTGCCGTTAGACAAAATGAGCAGATGTTCTGAAAGTAGCCCCGGAGATCACCGAAAATAAATGTTTGTGAGTTGTTTCCCTTGAGTGGTACATGAAGGATAGAGTGTAGGTGCAGCAACTACTTGCAACCCTCCATGATCAGCAGGAATGAATCAACGAAAGCTGTAAACTCGATCACGACGGATTTGCTTCTGAGAGTCAGAGCTATACTATTGTATCGATGTTTGCTGAATAACGGCTGGGGCGCTAATCTCGTGTGTAAGATAGCAATCTTCTTCTCATTCTGAGTATGTAGGATACCAACCTTCTTCTCATTCTGAGTATGTAGGATAGCAACCTTCTTCTCATTCTGAGTATGTAGGATAGCAACCTTCTTCTCATTCTGAGTATGTAGGATAGCAACCTTCTTCTCATTCTGAGTATGTAGGATAGCAACCTTCTTCTCTTTATGAGTATGTAGGATACCAGTCTTCTTCTCATTCTGAGTATGTAGGATACCAATCTTCTTCTCATTCTGAGTATGTAGGATACCAACCTTCTTCTCTTTATGAGTATGTAGGATAGCAACCTTCTTCTCTTTATGAGTATGTAGGATAGCAACCTTCATCTCTTTATGAGGATGTAGGATAGCAACCTTCTTCTCATTCTGTGTATGTAGGATAGCAATCTTCTTCTCATTCTGTGTATGTAGGATAGCAACCTTCTTCTCTTTATGAGTGTGTAGGATAGCAACCTTCTTCTCATTCTGTGTATGTAGGATAGCAATCTTCTTCTCATTCTGTGTATGTAGGATAGCAACCTTCTTCTCTTTATGTGTATGTAGGATAGCAACCTTCTTCTCTTTATGAGTATGTAGGATAGCAACCTTCATCTCTTTATGAGGATGTAGGATAGCAACCTTCTTCTATTTATGAGTATGTAGGATAACAACCTTCATCTCTTTATGAGGATGTAGGATAGCAACCTTCTTATCTTTATGAGTATGTAGGATAACAACCTTCTTCTCTTTATGAGTATGTAGGATATCAACCTTCATCTCTTTCTGAGTATGTAGGATAACAACCTTCTTCTCTTTATGAGTATGTAGGATAACAACCTTCATCTCTTTATGAGTATGTAGGATAGCAACCTTCTTCTCTTTATGAGTATGTAGGATAGCAACCTTCTTCTCTTTCTGAGGATGTAGGATAGCACCCTTCATCTTTTTCTGAGTATGTAGGATATCAACATTCATCTCTTTCTGAGTATGTAGGATAGCAACCTTCTTCTCTTTCTGAGGATGTAGGATAGCAACCTTCTCTTTCTGAGTATGTAGTATAGCAACCTTCTTCTCTTTATGAGTATGTAGGATAACAAAATTCATCTCTTTCTGAGGATGTAGGATAGCAACCTTCATCTCTTTCTGAGGATGTAGGATAGCAACCTTCTCTTTTTGAGGATGTAGGATAGCAACCTTCATCTCTTTCTGAGGATGTAGGATAGCAACCTTCTCTTACTGAGTATGTAGGATAACAACCTTCATCTCTTTCTGAGGATATAGGATAACAACCTTCATCTCTTTCTGAGGATGTAGGATAGCAACCTTCTCTTTCTGAGTATGTAGGATAGCAACCTTCTTCTCTTTATAATTATGTAGGATAACAACCTTCATCTCTTTCTGAGTATGTAGGATGTCAACCTTCTTCTCTTAATGAGTATGTAGCATGTCAACCTTATTCTCTTAATGAATATGTAGGATAGCAACCTTCTTCTCTTAATGAGTATGTAGGATAGCAACCTTCTTCTCTTAATGAGTATGTAGGATAGCAACCTTCTTCTCTTAATGAGTATGTAGGATAGCAACCTTCTTCTCTTAATGAGTATGTAGGATGTCAACCTTCTTCTCTTAATGAGTATGTAGGATAGCAACCTTCTTCTCTTAATGAGTATGTAGGATATCAACCTTCTTCTCTTAATGAGTATGTAGGATATCAACCTTCTTCTCTTAATGAGTATGTAGGATATCAACCTCCTTCTCTTAATGAGTATGTAGAATATCAACCTCCTTCTCTTAATGAGTATGTAGGATAGCAACCTTCTTCTCTTAATGAGTATGTAGGATAGCAACCTTCTCTTAATGAGTATGTAGGATATCAACCTTCTTCTCTTAATGAGTATGTAGGATAGCAACCTTCTTCTCTTAATGAGTATGTAGGATAGCAACCTTCTTCTCTTAATGAGTATGTAGGATAGCAACCTTCTCTTAATGAGTATGTAGGATAGCAACCTTCTTCTCTTAATGAGTATGTAGGATATCAACCTTCTTCTCTTAATGAGTATGTAGGATAGCAACCTTCTTCTCTTAATGAGTATGTAGGATAGCAACCTTCTTCTCTTAATGTGTATTTAGGATAGCAACCTTCTTCTCTTAATGTGTATGTAGGATAGCAACCTTCTTCTCTTAATGTGTATGTAGTATAGCAACCTTCTTCTCTTAATGTGTATGTAGGATAGCAACCTTCTTCTCTTAATGTGTATGTAGGATAGCAACCTTCTTCTCTTAATGTGTATGTAGGATAGGAACCTTTTTCTCTTAATTATGTAGGATAGCAACCTTCTTCTCTTAATGTGTACGTAGGATAGTAACCTTCTTCTCTTAATGAGTATGTAGGATAGCAACCTTCTTCTCTTAATGAGTATGTAAGATAGCAACCTTCTTCTCTCAATGAGTATGTAGGATAGCAACCTTCTTCTCTTAATGAGTATGTAGGATAGCAACCTTCTTCTCTTAATGAGTATGTAGGATAGCAACCTTCTTCTCTTAATGAGTATGTAGGATAGCAACCTTCTTCTCTTAATGAGTATGTAGGATGTCAACCTTCTTCTCTTAATGAGTATGTAGGATAGCAACCTTCTTCTCTTAATGAGTATGTAGGATATCAACCTTCTTCTCTTAATGAGTATGTAGGATATCAACCTTCTTCTCTTAATGAGTATGTAGGATATCAACCTCCTTCTCTTAATGAGTATGTAGAATATCAACCTCCTTCTCTTAATGAGTATGTAGGATAGCAACCTTCTTCTCTTAATGAGTATGTAGGATAGCAACCTTCTCTTAATGAGTATGTAGGATATCAACCTTCTTCTCTTATTGAGTATGTAGGATAGCAACCTTCTTCTCTTAATGAGTATGTAGGATAGCAACCTTCTTCTCTTAATGAGTATGTAGGATAGCAACCTTCTCTTAATGAGTATGTAGGATAGCAACCTTCTTCTCTTAATGAGTATGTAGGATATCAACCTTCTTCTCTTAATGAGTATGTAGGATAGCAACCTTCTTCTATTAATGAGTATGTAGGATAGCAACCTTCTTCTCTTAATGTGTATTTAGGATAGCAACCTTCTTCTCTTAATGTGTATGTAGGATAGCAACCTTCTTCCCTTAATGTGTATGTAGTATAGCAACCTTCTTCTCTTAATGTGTATGTAGGATAGCAACCTTCTTCTCTTAATGTGTATGTAGGATAGCAACCTTCTTCTCTTAATGTGTATGTAGGATAGGAACCTTTTTCTCTTAATTATGTAGGATAGCAACCTTCTTCTCTTAATGTGTACGTAGGATAGTAACCTTCTTCTCTTAATGAGTATGTAGGATAGCAACCTTCTTCTCTTAATGAGTATGTAAGATAGCAACCTTCTTCTCTCAATGAGTATGTAGGATAGCAACCTTCTTCTCTTAATGAGTATGTAGGATAGCAACCTTCTTCTCTTTATGTAGGATAGCAACCTTCTTCTCTTAATGAGTATGTAGGATAGCAACCTTCTTCTCTTAATGAGTATGTATGATAGCAACCTTCTTCTCTTAATGAGTATGTAGGATAGCAACCTTCTTCTCTTAATGAGTATGTAGGATAGCAACCTTCTTCTCTTAATGAGTATGTAGGATAGCAACCTTCTTCTCTTAATGAGTATGTAGGATATCAACCTTCTTCTCTTAATGAGCATGAAGGATAGCAACCTTCTTCTCTTAATGAGTATGTATGATAGCAACCTTCTTCTCTTAATGAGTATGTAGGATAGCAACCTTCTTCTCTTAATGTGTAATTAGGATAGCAACCTTCTTCTCTTAATGAGTATGTAGGATAGCAACCTTCTTCTCTTAATGTGTATGTAGGATAGCAATCTTCTTCTCTTAATGAGTATGTAGGATAGCAACCGTCTTCTCTTGATGTGTATGTAGGAAAGCAACCTTCTTCTCTTAATGTGTATGTAGGATAGAAACCTTCTTCTCTTAATGTGTATGTAGGATAGCAACCTTCTTCTCTTAATTATGTAGGATAGCAACCTTCTTCTCCTAATGTGTAAGTAGGATAGTAACCTTCTTCTCTTAATGAGTATGTAGGATAGCAACCTTCTTCTCTTAATGAGTATGTAAGATAGCAACCTTCTTCTCTTAATGAGTATGTAGGATAGCAACCTTCTTCTCTTAATGAGTATGTAGGATAGCAACCTTCTTCTCTTAATGTGTATGTAGGATAGCAACCTTCTTCTCTTAATGAGTATGTAGGATAGCAACCTTCTTCTCTTAATGAGTATGTAGGATAGCAACCTTCTTCTCTTAATGAGTATGTAGGATATCAACCTTCTTCTCTTAATGAGCATGTAGGATAGCAACCTTCTTCTCTTAATGAGTATGTAGGATAGCAACCTTCTTCTCTTAATGAGTATGTAGGATAGCAACCTTCTTCTCTTAATGTGTAATTAGGATAGCAACATTCTTCTCTTAATGAGTATGTAGGATAGCAACCTTCTTCTCTTAATGTGTATGTAGGATAGCAAACTTCTTCTCTTAATGAGTATGTAGGATAGCAACCTTCATCTCTTTCTGCTTCTGCGTAAACATTTAGACGTCAACATCAACAGGTTCAAAGAAAGAGTTGTTCATCTGAAGGCTGGTGGCATCTCCATACAGCTTATCCTCGTAGGAAACTAATCCTGGTATGAAATTTTTCCTGGTATGAAACTTTTCCTGGTATGAAATTTTTCCTGGTATGAAATTTTTCTTGGTATGAAACTTTTCCTGGTATGAAACTTATCCTGGTATGAAATTTTTCCTGGTATGAAACTTTTCCTGGTATGAAACTTTTCCTGGTATGAAACTTATCCTGGTATGAAATTTGTCCTGTTATGAAACTTATCCTGGTATGAAACTTATCCTGGTATGAAACTTAGCCTGGTATGAAACTTATCCTGGTATGAATCTTATCCTGGTATGAAACTTATCCTGGTATGAAACTTATCCTGGTATGAAACTTATCCTGGTATGAATCTTATCCTGGTATGAAACTTATCCTGGTATGAAACTTATCTTGGTATGAAACTTATCCTGGTATGAATCTTATCCTGGTATGAACTTATCCTGGTATGAAACTTATCCTGTTATGAAACTTATCCTGGTATGAAACATTACCTGGTATGAAACTTTTCCTGGTATGAAACTTTTCCTGGTATGAAACTTATCCTGGTATGAAATTTGTCCTGGTATGAAACTTTTCCTTGTATGAAATTTACTCTGGTATGAAATTTGTCCTGGTATGAAACCTAATTTTGTCAGGTCGGGTAATTTGACTTACTACTTTATGCAGGAAACAGTACAACCTGTGGCTGCCCTGCTGCCTTGCATGTAAACTCGGGAGAGTAAAAGGCTAAGGAAGTGTACCCAAAAGTAAAGCAACCCCAGTGCCTTGTGGGTGAGACTTTTTAGTCAAAGGCTAGCGGAGCCAACCGTAAACAAACCGACGGAAGGCAACAGAAAACCACCGTCGTAACTTCTTTGTACAATCATGAATCGTCACAACAATAGAAATAATGACAGCAACGTTAAGGGGGATTCCAATGGAAAACCCTTGTTCGGTAGGGGACATCATGTGCTACAGGTGATACCCGATGGTCCTCAAGCTACTGTAATCAAAATAAAGATAAAACAAACTCTAAAGATAGGTACTTGGAATGTGATAACACTTATGCAGAAGGGTGAACTAGAAAACATCATACAAGAAATGAAAAGAATGGGTTTACAATTACTGGGACTTTGCGTAATGAGACACACCGGATCAGGGGAGATGTATTCTGATAAACATACAATAATATAATCTAGAGGTACTGAACACCAAAGAGGAGTAGGTATCATCTTGGATGCAGAAAGAGCAAGAACAGTGAAAGGCTTTTACCCAATATCTGACAGAGTCCTTTTATTGAAATTGAATCGAAAACCAATAGACATAAATCTTATACAAGTTCATGTACCAACAGCAGACAGTCTAGAGGAAACAACAGATAAATTTTACAACAAGTTAAATGAGGCATTTCATAAATGCAAACCACATGAAAACACCATAGTTCTAGGGGATTTTAACGCAAAAGTAGGAAAGGAAAGAGTTGAGGAAGTAGTTGGTCATTATGGCTTAGGCGAGAGGAAGGAAAGAGGTGAGATACTTATTGACTGGGCAAGAACACACAACATGATGATAGGAAACACCTGGTTTAAGCAACATCCAAGACGTCTGTGGACATGAAAAAGCCCAGGGGACAACGCACGTAATCAAATTGATTATATAATGATAAACAATAGATTTAGAAACAGTCTGGTGTGTGTGAAAACTAGACCAGGGACAGATTGCAATAGTGATCATGTACCAGTTGTGGGAAAGCTTAGAGTAAAATTAAAAACAAGAAAACGAGCCTCAGTTAACATCAAGTTAAATTTAGATTTACTCAAATCAGACAAGAAGCTGCAAGACAAATATAAAATCACAATTCTGAACCGGTACAATGCAATAGAGAAGATACAAAGCATTGATGAACAGTGGGAAATGCTAAAAGAATCAATGCAACAAACATCAAAAGAGTTCATACCACCAGTGAGGACAAATTCAAGAAAGAAATGGATGACAGATGACATTTTGCAGCTAATGGATACAAGAAGTAGAAATAAAGAACATAAAGATGAGTATAAGAGATTAAATAAAGAAATTGTAGTAAAATGCAATGAAGCAAAGGAAGCATGGCTAAAAGAGAGATGCAAAGAGATTAAAATGCAACAAAAAGGAGATGCTAAAGCTATATACAAACAAATTGAGGAATTAACAGGAAGAAAAACGCAATAAAAAACTGGATGTCTAAGATCAAAGGAAGGAGAACTGTTGATTGATCAAGGAAACATAAGGGAACGATGGACAGAATACAATAAAGATCTTTATAATGATGAACGAACGGAAGTAAATATTAAGGATAATGGAGAAGGACCAGAATTACTCAGAGAAGAAGTGGAAGACGCCTTGCGCAATATGAAAGCAGGCAAAGCTCCTGGACCAGATAATATAACAAAAGAAGAGATTGAAGCCATGGGTGATTTTGGAATAGAAATAATAACAAAAATATTGAATAATATCTACAACAGCGGATATACACCAGACGATGCTCAAATCAATATTCATAGACCTACCAAAGAAATTTGGTGCGATTGAATGCGATGATCATCGCACAATAAGCCTTATGAGTCATATGACTAAGATAGTACTAAGATTCATCATGCGAAGAGTGCGAAACAAAATCAGTCCAAAAATTAGCGATGAACAGTGTGGTTTTGTTGGAGGTAAAGGAACAAGCAATGCCATTTACATCATAAGATCTTTAGTATAACCATAGAGGTAAAAACAGAAATGAAACAGAATAAAAACCTATGTTTCATAGATTACACCAAGGCATTTGACAAAGTAAAGCACCAAGTAAATAATACAAATTTTAGAAAGCATAAACGAAGATAGCAAAGATCTAAGAATAATAAAGAACATGTACTGGCAACAAACGGCGGCCATAAGAACTGGAAACCAATTGGGAATGTTTCAAAAAATAAAACAGGGTATTAGACAAGGTTGTGGGCTGTCACCAGATTTGTTTAATATTTATAGTGAGATTATTTTAAGATCCATAAGGGGCATGCCTAAAATAACAATTGGAGGTTATAATATAAATAATCTAAAGTATGCTGAAGATACAGTCTTAATCACTAAGAGTGAAAATGTTACAAGAAATGTTGGACATTATAGTGAAAGAAAGCAAAAATAAAGGACTCAGCCTTAATAGCAAAAAGACAGAGGTAATGGTAACAACAAAGAAAAGAAATCACCTCAGTGCAAAATAAAGACAAGTGGAACAATATTAAAACAGGTAAATGAATTTAAATATTTGGGAACTTTGTTAACCTCAGACGGAAGATATACAAAAGAGGTGAGATGCAGAATGGCCCAGGCAAAAGCAGTTGTCCAAAAAATGAGGAAGATATTATGCAATCCATTTTTGACAATAGAAACGAGAAAAAGAGTTCTTATATTTACGTAGAGCCAGTCTTAACATATGGATGCGAGTCATGGACAATAGGACAAGAGACAAGAAAATCACTGGAGTCTATAGAAATGTGGTTTTACAGAAGAATGTTGAGAGTACCATGGACAGCTAAGAAGAGTAATGAAAATGTTATGAGAGAGGTCAAAGCAAAAAAGAGCTAATTTCCAATATTAGGAAGAGACAATCATCATTTTTTTGGCCATGTAATGAGAAGAGAACAACTGGAATAAATTGTAACAACTGGAAAAATCGAGGGACGAAGAGATAGAGGGAAGCAAAGAGAAAAAATACCAGACAGCTTAAGAGAATGGCTTGGCAGAAGGTCAACAATAGAAATGATAAATAGCTGCCGAGGTAGAAAGTTGTGGAGAGACATGATCACCTACGCCAGTAGGCCCGGTACTTGACGATGATGATGATGATGATGATGATGATGGTGAAACTTATCCTGGTATGAAACGTATCTTGGTATGTGATGGTCACAAAAGTCGTCTCTGCTCATCATATTTTGGGCATGATTGTAGCAGATGTTCAGCTATCGTTTTACCTATACCACAATCATATCCATCAGAGGTTTCTATCACTAGGGAGTTGAAGAGTTGGTATTTCAATCACTTGTGGCCTTTTCGGAGTCAAATGATAGTTACTGGTTCATTTTTTGCATTGCTTATCATCATCAAGTACCGGGCCTACTGGCGTAGGTGATCATGTCATGCATAGCTTATACCGGGCATCATTTTATCTGGTAGCTGATATCAACCAATAGGACAAGAAATTGTAAGAGTGGATGTAACGTGTCACCAAATATGCAAGAATATTCCCAAAGATGTACATTCTGTAGCTGTTAAAAATCAAGGATTGTTTTTATGCTCACCATGTATAACTTCCTAGGGAGACTAGGAATAGACCCCGTCATAGAATATATAAAGAAACAACAGACAAAATGGTTAGGCCACGTGACAAGGCAGAAAGATCAAAACACAACACAACGATCCTTCAGCAAACATTGTGAGAATACCAGATCCAATGGTCGACCACGAATAAGATGGATGGATGGAATATTAGAAGTACTTGGAAACATAACAGCAGCAGAGGCGAACAGAAGAGCAAAAGACCGCAAATTATATCTCCCCTCGACGCTAAAAGGCAAATGAGGAAGGAAAGAAGAAAATAAGAAGATGCATAACTTCTCCTGTTAAATTAAATATAGCAGAGGCTATTTACAATTGATTTCTGAAACGAACAGATGAGTAAAACATATTAAATGATCAGTTGTCATTAGCCGTGTTGAAGGATGTGATGCTACGTACTAGGCTACTGGCTTGTCTCGACTACTCGGCTTACCGGCCTTGAAAGTATTACCGGATGGAGTAATTACCAAAACTAAAGACGTCAGAGGCACGCATGTGCGTCATATGGTAGTGTCAACTAGTATAATCGATTGTTTGCTGTGAAAGAAGGCAATACGTGTACACGTCTGTGCTAGTTAGTAGAAGATGTGCAGATCGTATATACCTAGACCGGCTGTTGGCTGATCTTACGGTCTGTTGTTTGATGTGCGACGGTGATAATCTGACGACTAACTGTGTGTTTATATATTCGGAATTTGAGTCAACAACGATGGCCTAACATCATCAAGCGCTATACATTCAAAAAAAAAATGTGACGATCATCATTTTCAAGAGGACGTGAACTTTCGATATATGGTGGATAGGCGGCGGGAACAATTGAAGGCTATACATGAAAAGTGTTCCTTGTTGCAGTTTCCTCATATTTCAAGTCCGGATTGTTGCAGCAGCTACTGAGTTAAGTGCTCTGTGCACACCGTGAACTGTGTGTCACCTCCGTTTTGATCTTGTTTCGATATTCCAATTGTTTACGATGAATGATGATATCGTATGACAGGGAACAGTTGGCTGTGTTCACTTTCTGCGCGGTTTCGCCTTATGTCTTTTGGCGTGTGCTGAGACTGCTACGATGGGGACTACAGTTACCTTTCTTTGTTTGGGAGATGAGATATTAATTCGGATGATTACGCTGGCATGGGCGTTTGAGCAATTATGGATTTTAATTCGTTTGCAGTGATACCGGGGCCTTCCATAATCAAATAACCAAATAACTGTGCAGAAACTACCATTTATAATTTATATACACCTTGAAGTCACAGATCGCTCAGCACTGAAAAAGAAATAGAAGCCAATCTCTCATACTTAGCATGTAGAATCGTATTCTTCTTCTTCCTTTCTTCCTCATTTACATTTCAGCGTCAAGTGGAGATATAATCTGCGTTATTTTGTTCTTCTATCCATCTCTGCTGCTGTTATGTTTCCTATTGTTCCTAAAATTTCGTCAGTCTATCTCTCTCGTGGTCGACCATTGTGTCTGGTGTTCTCGCAACAATCGTGTGTATGTATATTTTCTACCATCATCATCATCATCATCATCATCGAGTACCAGGCCTGCTAGCTTAGTTGATCATGTCTCTCCACAACTTTCGATCTGGACAGTTATTTATCATTTCTGTTGTTGACCTTCTGCCAAGCCATTCTCTTAAGCTGTCTGGTATTTTTTCTCTTTGCTTCCCTCTATCTCTTCGTCCCTCAATTTTCCCAGTTGTTACAATATATTCCAGCTGTTCTCTTCTCATTACATGGCCAACAAATTATGATTGTTTCTTCCTAATATCGGAAATTAGCTTTCTTTTTGCTTTGGCCTTTTTCAGAACGTTTTCATTACTCTTCTTAGCTGTCCATGGTATTATCAGCGTTCTCCTGTAAAACCACATTTCTACAGACTCCAGTGATGTTCTTGTCTGTTGTCCTATTGTCCATGGTTCACAGCCATATGTTGAGACCGGCTCTACATTTCTCCCCTTATATCACCATGAAGCCGTGGTAGATTGATGGTTAGTTAACTGACTTCATTAAGATAAAGGATACGGTTCGATCCCGCTCAGCAGTCTATAGGTTCATCCAGTCCTAAACGGGTATAGTATTTTGTTCTGGAACATAAAGACAGCACTGGCGAAATGCTGACCAATTCACCCACCTAAAATGTGTTCTTCTTTCTTTCCTCATTTGCCTTTCACAGTTGTTTGACTTCATCTCACAGTGGCAATTTAGTTATAATCTTGGAAATTTCCCGGCTTTAATGGATAAAGCTGTTCTGGTCCTACAACATTCCACTCATTCTAAAAAAATGTTATTTTGGTTTCAAATTGTGACACTAAACACAACAAGTAACATTTCTAGTTAAAGTAAATATTTATGTACAAATGATATGTTAGTTATTATTGCTCGTAACAAAAAGATCAAAGATTGTCAAATCTGAGAGTTTCGGGAGATGCAATATTTAATTTTAGCCACAAAAAGTTCTCGTTTTTCAAGATACAAGTTTTTCTAATCACAATCTGGGTAAGAGTGAAGAAGAAGAAGAGGTAGAGAAGAGAAAGAAGAATAAGGGGAAGGAATAAGAAATAATTAATTAAAGACGAATTTGGAGTGGTGCAGAAATATGACATTCCCTGTTGTTTACTTTTTCAGCGCCCCCTAGTGGATAGGACATTTAAAAAAAACCCACACTGTACAAGACTGCCACCGGTAGATAGACTCCAAAAGAAAAATGCGATTCACTCTCACTACTTTGAAGAAGTGACACAGAGAGCAGAATATACAAGTCACAGCTGTTTGTCCCTAATATTTTTATTGATTTGTTCATTTGTGTCGTTCCAGAAACTATATATACATTCTTGTATACGTATGTAGAGCCAGTCTTAACATATGCACGTGAATCATGGACAACAATAGGACAGCAGACAAGAAAAACAGTGAAGGCTGTTGAAATATGGTTTTATAGAAGAATGTTGAGAATACCGTGGACAGCTAAGAAGAGTAATGAAAACGTTATGAAAGAGTCAAAGCAAAAAGAGAGCTAATTTCCAATATTAGGAAGAAACAATCATCATTTTGTGGCCATGGAATGAGAAGGGAACAGATGGAATATATTGTGAAGACTGGGAAAATTGAGGGACGAATTGATTAAGGGAAGCAAACAGAAAAGATAGCAGACAGCTTAAGAGAATGGCTAGGCAGAAGGTCAACAACAGAAATGATTAATAACTATTCAGATCGAAAATTGTGGAGAGACATGATCACCCACGCCAGCAGGCTTGGTTCTTGATGATGATGGCGATGATTATACATTCATGTTGGGTAGAAGAAGTTTGGCTCAAATTGTAAATACTTTTGTTGTTTAAATTGAATATTGCAGCGTCCTAAACTCTCAGATTTGTCACTCTGCTTTTTTTGTTACAAATATTATTCCACTAAAATTCTTACAGAAATATTGACTTTCGCTAAAAATGTAACGTCTTATGATTTGTGTCACAAACTGAAACCACTTCTTTGACGTTTCAATTTTAAGAATGAGTGGAATGTACTTGAATCAGGACAAATGCACCCAAACATGAAGCACAGTCTCCAAGTTTATAACTAAAATAGCAATTTTGGTTTAAAACAAACAGCCGTGAAGAGGAACCGGAACCCGAGTCAGAAATGATGCACGATCGCATACAAGTTTCGATTTCAATATAAAGGGTTCTCAGTTATTGGGTTCGGGGACTAATTTGGCTGGGTCATGTAAGAAGAATGGCAAACAATTGTACTCCCAAACAAATATTATATGGCGAACTTAGAGACGGAAAGAGACCAAAGGACATGTCAGTGCTGAGATATATAAGGAAGTTTTCATATCTTCTTTAAGTGAATTCACTATCAGTGAAAGAAACTGGGAGGATCTTCCTGCAGATCGTACCACATTGAGAACAAAAGTTTTAAAAAAATGATGCAGTAACATTGACATCATTGATATAAAATTCCGTAGGCAAAAGGCGCAGGAGAAAGAAGACCAGGCCAGGCACCCCGAATACAGCGAATCAATTCAGAGGAAGAGGTATGTTTATAGCACTCGGAAAAAAATTACAAATAATCAACAACAGAAATAAAAACAAAGAATAATACATGGACCGAAGCAGGACCGAACCCGTACTCAGTGGCACGGCGCCTTGCCACGAAAAGCCAAACACTAGGGAACACTGCCACTCAATACCTCTTCCTCTGAACTGACTCGCTGATTATCGCCTCGGAAGTTTCCCTCTATCATCATCATCGAGTGCCTTCTCCGCAACGAAGGTTGGCTACCATGGATCGCCATTCTTCTCTGTTTCTTGCTTTGATGGTGCAGGTTGTCATAGATTGACTTGTCCATCTTTTGATGTTAGTCGTCCATGTTAGTCTTGGTCTGCCTCTGCCTCTTTTATCTTGTATTTTCCCTTCCAATATTACTTTTAGTAGGCTATTGTGTCTTTTAACGTGCCTCAAAAATTTCATTTGTCTTGTCTTAATTGTATTTAGTAGTTCTCTTTTTATTTTCAGTTGTTTTAAAACATCATCGTATGTTTTCTTTTCCCTCTATAATAATATTCATTTATTATTATTTGTCTCCTCCACGAATGCACCTTGTTCATGCTACGGTCCAATCTGTCTATCCAAAATTGCCAGATTCAGTCACGAGAGAAGCTGTTCAGCGAAAACAATAGCCAGCATCAGAAGACAGTAATATTTTACCAAAGTACTAATATGTTGTGTTCGTTTTTTGTAAAGTAAAACTTTATACTATATATAAGTAAAGCTTTAAGCTATATATAAGTAAAACTTTATACTGTATATAAGTAAAGCTTTAAGCTATATATAAGTAAAGCTTTAAGCTATATATAAGTAAAACTTTATACTATATATAAGTAAAGCTTTAAGCTATATATAAGTAAAGCTTTAAGCTATATATAAGTAAAGCTTAATACTATATATAAGTAAAGCTTTATACTATATATAAGTAAAGCTTTATACTATATATAAGTAAAGCTTTAAGCTATATATAAGTAAAGCTTTAAGCTATATATAAGTAAAGCTTTAAGCTATATACCATACCATATATATGAGTATAAGTTACACCCCACTACTGGCTCCCTGCCACCACCTTTCCCGCAGTACTACATTTATTTACCTATTCCCTACTATCATGATTGCTTGCTACCAACCGTTTGTCAAGATGCCAAAGGCCATATATATATATTTATATATATATCATTTGCGTGAAACATATTTGTGAATTAAATTCTTGGAGACGACAGACAGAAGCAGAGATGAAGATAATGGGGAAGACATGGAACGATCTTAAAAGAATGGCAAGAAACAGAACGACCTGGAAAGTGTTTGTTGAAGACCTAATCTCCACAGGGAGCTGAAAGGTATAAGAAGAATAAGAAGAATATTTGTGAATACTTTATTTTGATATTGTGATAAATGATATCACAGTTTAAACTGTAGAGAGATGGGAGTTGTGAAGTTATATCGGTTGGTTTGGTTGCTCAAAGAGGAATGACAAAATACAAGTTGGAATCTGAACATCAGAAGTAGTCGAGCAAGTGTTTCGGCCCTTTAGCTTTTGACACTCTAGGGCAAGTGGGCCTGCCTAGGCCATGACTTCCAGGAATTGAACCTGAAGGCTCACACTATAATTGACATCTATTATATATATATATATATATATATATATATATATATATATATATATATATATATATATATATTATATACTATTATTATATATTATAATATATAATATTATAATATATAATATTATAATATATATTATGTATTTATATATATATATATATATATATATATATATATATATATATATATATATATATAAGTAAAGTACCCCCGTCACGCCAAGTGCCGTATAGGGAAATATGGTGTTAGTGACCCTGTATTTTACAGACCTTCAGCACATGATTTTTGGGGTAATGTTTGGGGTAATTGGGGTAACATTTGTGAAATTTTGAGATAGGCAGAAGAAGAATAAAATATTCTAATATGTGACGTTTTGAGATAGACAGAAGAAGAATAAAATATTCTAATATGTGACGTTTTGAGATAGACAGAAGAAGAATAAAATATTCTAATATGTGACGTTTTGAGATAGACAGAAGAATTTTAAAAAACGGTATAATTTGTGGAATTTTGAGATAGACTGAAGAATAATAATATAATTTTATCCGTTGAGTTTTTAGATAGACAGAATAAAATTAAAATAATCTAATTTGTGGAGTTGTGATATAGAGAAATAATATATTTCTTCTTTCTTGAACTTAAACGAGACAGTAGAAAAAAATGTGGGAAGTCTAATTTGTGGAGTTTAAAAATATAAAATAGTGACACTGTGACCTTCCAGGCATGTCGTAAGAGGCGACTAAGGAGGTTGATCGATGGCTTGACAAGCTGTCATTGTTAAAAGTATTATTATGGAAACAGCGCTATATATTTTAGAAGCAGTGATCTCTGCAGTATGTTGCCATTTTGGCACGCAAGGTTTCTGTTTTTGAGATTGTGGTTCTGACCTATGTGCCGTCTTCGGCTCGAAAGGACAATAGATAGATAGAAAAATATACAACGGGAAAAATAAAGAGTCATTTTTATTGAGTTTTGAAAGAGAGGAGTCTACACAGTGGAGTCTAAAGGCAAACTAAATAGAAGGAAATGATAAATAAAGATGAGTCACAAACGGTTTTAATTGGAGTTGAGTTTAGTAAAACTCAAAGTGCGGGAGCTGTGAAGTCGAAGAGTTTAATTGAGTCTGAAATTTTCGTGAGGAAAAGAAAAATAGAGAGGATTTGATATATAGACGACAGTCTTTTTGCTTCTTCCCAACAGCTCTTTTGTTCATGCTTACTTTTTCTAGAACTGACTAAAATAGTTGCCAAACACACCCTCGCTTCGCACCCACAACTAACCCGTCTACCGCCTCTACCCACACTCCAACCTCAACAACCCAGCCCCGGCATTCCACGACACGTGGCTGCAATAATTTTTGTAACCAGCTCCATGATTGGTTCATCGAACAAGACTACGCCACGCCCCTTAAAATCTATTATGGGCGTGGTATCTTTTTGCTTTTTTCTTTCCTTTTTTTTTTAAAAGCTCCGCCCACCGGTCAATTTGCGCTTGCGGGAAAAATTGATTGACAAGACAGGCTATTATTACTGATACAAGCTCTGAAGAGGTCCGCTGACAGATTCCTTCGCTCTTAACTACAAGATTCTTCACCTCGGAATCTCCCAGCATTTCGATCTCTCAATCCCGGAAAAAATCTGTAATAACAATCCGTTACGGCCAGAGTGGCTCAATTTCCCGCCAGTTTGTTCTACTCTTCCTTAAATGCACTTTTTTAAAGAGAAATCTTCTATGGCTTTGTGTTTCATTATTTCGTTGTTTTGTGTCTGTCGATTTAAAAAAAAAAAATATTATATTATTACAAATCGGTATATTGTATGGGTTATGTGCCTAGTAATGTCAACAAATGTTAACACAAATGTAGTAGTTGTAGGTCCAGGACCTCATCTTGTGGGTATATAGTTATTATATAACTTGTGGTCTTTTGATAGTGAGGGGAAAAAAAGAAAGAAAAAAGGGTGCAAGGCGGAAATATTTTTTTAGCGAGAACTTTAAAAAAATATATTAATTAATTGACGATTATAATAATAGTAGTAATAGGCATCGAGGGCTTGATGTATGTCATTGTAAAAAGGATTGTTACAGAAATAGAGCCATAGATTTTAGAAGCAGTGATCTCTGCTACATCTGCCATTTTGGCACGCGAGGTTTCTTTTTTTTGAGATTATGGTACTGCCATATCGAGTCTTCGGCTCGAAAGGACGATATATATATATATATATATATATATATATATATATATATATATATAGAATAGACCTAGTAGTAGTAGTAGTAGTAGTAGTAGTAGTAGTAGTAGTATTTGTAGCAGCAGTAATCATCATCATCATCGAACTTCCGGTATATGGTGGATAAGCGGCGGGAACAATTGAAGGCTATGCATGAAAAGTGTTCCTTGTTGCAGTTTCCTCATATTCCAAGTCCGGCTTGTTGCAGGAGCTACTGAGTTAAGTGCTCTGTGTACACCGTGAGCTGTGTGTCTCATCCGTTTTGATCCTGTTTCGATATCCCGCTTGTTTACGATGAATGATGATATCGTATGACAGGGAACAGTTGGCTGTGTTCACTTTCTGCGCGGTTTCGCCTTATGTCTTTTGGCTTGTGCTGAGACTGCTACGATGGGGGCTACAGTTACCTTTCTATGTTTGGGAGATGTGTTAGTAATTCGGATGATTCCACTGGCACGGGCGGTTGAGCAATTATGGATTTTAATTCGTTTGCAGTGATACCGGGGCCTTCCATAACCAAATAACAAACAATCATCATCATCGAGTGCCGTCTGCGCATCGAAGGTTGGCTACCATGGAGCACCATTCTGCTCTGTCTCTTGCTTTGATAGTGCAGGTTGTCATAGGCTGACCTGTCCATCTTTTGATGTTGCTCGTCCATGTTAGTTTTGGTCTGCCTCTGCCTCTTTTACCTTGTACTTTCCCTTCCAAAATTACTTTCAATAAGCTGCTTTGTCTTTTAACATGCCGCTAAAATCTCACTTGTTTTGCTTGAATTGTGTTTAGTAGTTACTCTTTAGTAGGTCTCTTTAGTAGTAGTAGTAATAGTAGTAATAGTAGTAGTAGTAGTAGTAGTAGTAGTAGTAGTAGTAGTAGTAGTAGTAGTAGTAATAGTAGTAGTAGTAGTAGTAGTAAGAAAAGTAAAGTAAAGAGCTCCCGTCACGCCAAGTGGCGTATAGGGAATATGGTGTTAGTGACCATAAATTTTACAGAACTTAGGCACATGATTTTTGGGGTAATGTAGTCGGTATTACGCCCGTGCCGCTTTACTTCCCCAGAAAAAAATCCGGTACCCATTTAAGGCTGGGTGAACCCGGAAACCGTCGGTTGGGATCAAACCCTACCTCTTGTCCTTTGTAGTCCAGTTCACTAACCACTGAGCTATCGCGGCTCACCTGTTAGTACAGTACTCATGTGTTTTTTCTCGATTGTGTGATAGGAGATCACTTGGGTCTGTTGATCCACAGCCAACTATATATTTACTAGGACCCGCGGGCATAACATAAAATCGGAAAAACCCACCAACTAGAGCTATCTATCTATCTATCTATTGACCTTTCGAGCCGTAACCGGCCCATAGGGCGTAGACCAAGATACACCTTCTCCTATATGAATTTTTGTTCTAGCAGTTTTCTTTTAAAGATATTTTATCAAATCTCGCCATCTGTCTCTGTTCTGTGCAAGCAGTTCTATCTCATTGAGGGAGCCGATTCCTGCTGCTCTTGCCTCTCTCAACTAGAGCTACATGTTCAAATATAGGATATCCAGACGGCCGACTTCACTCTACTAACAACCACCCTGCTTGCAATGCTGAAAACGTCAAACCAATTGGTCGTTTTCCATGTATTCCCTCTCAGCCCGCAGGCCTAAGTAAATCTATAGTTGGCTGTGGTTTGTTATTGGCTTGCTTGAGGTTTGCCACACGTATGTTTCTTGTTTGAAGCTCTGTCTGAAGGGAACTGGATTGTTACCCGTTTGTTTCTGTGATATGATTTCCCTTTTGTGGCGAAATGTAACAAATCATTGCCAATTAATGTTAGAAAACGTGTCCTCAAATGCTAAATAGAGCATATTCTACTATATAGATGTGAGCCATGGACGGTAAGCAAGACATCACAGAGAACATTAGAGGCAGCTCAGATGTGGTTTATCAGAATGCTACGAACTTTATTGGTAGCAAAGATTATTAATGAGGATCTTTTTTTTAAGAGTTTGCAAAAAGACATCAACAGAATCATAAGAAAAAGACAATCTACATTTATTTGTCATGTGATACGAAAAGAATGCATTGCGATTACTATATCTATCTATCTATTGACCTTTCGAGCCGTAGCCGGCCCATAGGGCGTAGACCAAGATACTCCTTCTCTTATCTGAATTTTTGTTCTAGCTGTTTTCAATTCTTTTAAATATATTTTATCAAATCTCGCCATTTATCTCTGTTTTGAGCAAGCAGCTCTATCTCATTGAGGGAGCCGATTCCTGCTGCTCTTGCCTCTCTCATCAATGTTCTCAGTGTCTCTCTGGGTCTTCCTCTTTTCCTCTTACCTGTTTTTCCCCCATGAGGGCTTGCTTTGCTATTCGTTTATTATCTCTTCTCATCACATGTCCAACATATGACCATCGTCTTTTCTTGATTACTGAAGATATTAGTGGTTGATTGGCGATTTCTCTAATTTCCTCGTTTGTTTTGAATTCATTCCACGCTATACCAAATATTTTCCTTAGACATTTATTTTCGAATGCGCTCAACTTTGTTTAATACTATAACAACGGGCAAAATAAATGGAAAGAATAACAGAGGAAAACCAAGAGAAATAAAATTGATTAGCCAATTCAAATTACATATTAAAAGATCACTGACTGAAATTACGACGTGTATGAAGGTAGAACTAAGAAATGTGAAGAGAGAATTGTCACCTACGTCAATCGGCATGGCACCTGATGATGATGATAGTCATTGGTAGTTTAAGGTGTTTATTCCTACCTTATAAAGGTGAAAGAATCACGTGACCGTGTCAAGGAATTGAACCAGATTGGGGAACAACGTTTTAATCCATTCGGCTACTAATTTACCATTATAAGCCACGGTCATACCACTGTTAAGGTATAACAAGTAATAATAATTAATAAGTAATAATACCATTTTTAAAGTAACTAACAACATAATTTTTAAGGCAACTAATGTCATAATTATTAAGGTAACCTATAATATAATCATTTAGGTAACTAATAACATAATTATTAAAAGTAACTAACACCATAATTATTAAGATAGTTAATAACATAAATAATAAGCTAGTTAATAACATAATTATTAAGGTAACTGATAACTTAACTGTTATAACTATTAATATAATTATTAAGATAACTAATAAATAATCATATTGTAACTAACAACGTCATTATTAAGGTAATTAATAACATAATTATTAAGGTAACTGCTCACATAATTATCAAGGTAACTGCTAACATAATTGTCAAGGTAACTACACAAGTAATTAAGATAACTGCTAACATAATTAGTAAGGTAATTGATAACATCAATATCAAGGCAACAACACACATAAATAACTCACATAATTATTAAGGTAACTACTAACATAATTATCAAAGTAACTAGTAACATAATTATTAAGGTTACTACTATCATAATTATCAAGTAACTGCTAAAATAATTACTAAGGTAACTACTAACATAATTACTAGATAACTATCAACATAATTACTAAGGTAACTACTAACATAATTACTAAACTAACTACTACCATAATTACTGAGGTAACTACAAACGTAATTACTAAGGTAACTACTAACATAATTACTAAAGGTAACTACTAACATAATTACTAAGGTAACTACTAACACAATTACTAAGGTAACTACTAACATAATTACTAAACTAACTACTACCATAATTACTGAGGTAACTACTAACGTAATTACTAAGGTAACTACAAACATAATTACTAAGGTAACTACTAACATAATTACTAAGGTAACTACTAACACAATTATTAAGGTAACTATTAACATAATTACTAAGGTAACTACTAACACAATTATTAAGGTAACTATTAACATAATTACTAAGGTAACTACTAACACAATTATTAAGGTAACTATTAACATAATTACTAAGGTAACTACTAACACAATTATTAAGGTAACTATTAACATAATTACTAAGGTAACTACTAACACAATTATTAAGGTAACTATTAACATAATTACTAAGGTAACTACTAACACAATTATTAAGGTAACTATTAACATAATTACTAAGGTAACTACTAACACAATTATTAAGGTAACTATTAACATAATTACTAAGGTAACTACTAACACAATTATTAAGGTAACTATTAACATAATTACTAAGGTAACTACTAACACAATTACTAAGGTAACTACTAACATAATTACTAAACTAACTACTACCATAATTACTGAGGTAACTACTACCGTAATTACTAAGATAACTACTAACATAATTACTAAGGTAACTACTAACATAATTACTAAGGTAACTACTAACACAATTATTAAGGTAACTATTAACATAATTACTAAGATAGAAATAAAATAATTGTACTTTCATTAAGGAGGATGTTGAGTAGACAAGGGAGAGAATATTTATTTTCTAAATTTTATGTGCAAGACATAATTTGTGAGCCAATGATATGAAACTCTTTATACAAGATTCATAATTTATATACGGCATAATGCCAACAAGGAATTTAAACTACTCTGATTATGTGTCTTGCTAATATGAACATATAGTTATGAATACTAATTTCCAATATTAGGAAGAAACAATCATCATTTTTTGACCATGTAATGAGAAGAGAACAGCTGGAATATATTGTAATAACTGGGAAAATTGAGGGACGAAGAGATAGAGGGGAGCAAAGAGAAAAGATACCAGACAGCTTAAGAGAATGGCTTGGCATAAAGTCTACAACAGAAATGATAAATAACTGTTGTGATCGAAAGTTGTGGAGAGACATGATCATCTGCGCCAGCAGGATTGGTACTTGATGATGATGATGGTTGTGAATCGTTGACAATATAGCAAACAAGAATTCAGAAAAAAATTGATTCATTCGAAACAAAATACTGCAGAAATATATTTAAAGAACTTAAACTGACCGAGTTAGTCAACCTTGTCTATTTCCCTCTACTTTCAGTCAATATTTGGGGCTCTGCATAATCGAGCCTTGTTCATTCTTTGATGTTATCTTCCCATCTCTCTCTGTCTATCTCTCCTTCTTGCGCCTTTCAAAGTTCCTTGTCAACGGTTTCTGGCAGGCCAGGGATGGAGATACATGGCCAAACTATTTTATTTGTCTCCTCTGTACAGCAGTCGAAAGTTTATTAATTACTTCGATTGACTGTTTTTTTGCAAATATTTTCCTGTGTGACACGATCTAAGTAAGAGTTGAGATAACATACATACTGAAGGCAACCATAAATTCGTTTAATGATATAAAATATCACTTAATCGTCAGTTGCTGTAAGCAACAAAACATAAATAGGTTCTCTCATAGCTTCCTAACTTGAACTCTAACAGATGATGAATATTATTCTCATTTTAAAATTAAAAATAATTTAATGATGCACTTAAGACATGTAAAACGCATAACGTAATCTCTATGTCACATGATCTCCATGGTAATTTCTAAAAGATCTTTGACATTTTCACCCAGTCCCCGTTTGCTTTGAGATTCTTCTTAACTTTATCTATCCGTTTGTTTTAAAGGTCTTGAGCAAGCACATTCCCTTATTCTGCTCTCGTTGTGACACTTACCGGCATGCTAATCTCTTTGTTGTGATCTCCTACCACAACTGAGATGTTGCTTCTGGGAACAACGTTTCTTTACTATCGATTTTGTTTTGTTTCTTTGTTATCAGTTGCTCATTCAGAAATAAAGCTAGAATATGTTATTGCAGTATACATTTTTCTATAAATCTGATTAAAAGAAGTTATATATTAATTTTAATTATAACTTTTGTCGTTAAATTATTTAATTATTGCACAGTAAAAAAGTTACATTTATTTCTTTATTTAAAAAAAAAACGTTCATTTACAGAAGCAATTTTCTACTAAAATATCTTTAAAAATCTTCTTCTTTCTTCTTCTTCTTCCGCTTCTTTCTCCTTCTTCTTCCACACATATACACGACTTAGGGGTCGTTAGATACCATTGACAGACTTCGTCAATCTTCTCAATTTACCTCTGTTTTCAGTTATTCTGTGGAACTCTGTGAAGTTGAGGCCTGTCCACTCTTTGATGTTATCAAAGATCTTCCCATCTTTCTCTGCCTACCTCGCCTTCTATTCCCTTTCACATCTCCTTGCAGGAAGGACTTTGCTAAATCAGACGATAAAAATACGTGGGCAGACTATTATATTTTGCGTTTCTCTACAAAACATCATCATCATCAAGTACCATGCCTGCTGGCGTAGGTGATCATGTCTCTCCACAACTTTCGATCTCGACAGTTATTTATAATTTCTGTTGTTGACCTTCTGCCAAGTCATTCTCTTAAGCTGTCGGGCATTTTTTCTCTTTGCTTCCCTCTATCTCTTTATCACTCAATTTTCCAAGTTGTTACAATATATTCCAGTTGTTCTCTTCTCATTACATGGCCAAAAAATGATGACTGTTTCTTCCTAATATAGAAAATTTTGCTTTTTGCTTTGACCTCTTTCAGAACATTTACATTACTCTTCTTAGCTGTCCATGGTATTCTCAACATTCTTCTGTAAAACCACATTTCTACATACTCCAGTGATTTTCTTGTCTGTTGTCCTATTGTCCATGATTCACATCCATATGTTAAGACTGGCTTTTGTAGATCACCTCAGTGCAAAATAAAAACAAGTGGAACAATATTAAAACAGGTAAATGAATTTAAATATTTGGAAACTTTGTTAACCTCAGACGGAAGATGTTCAAAGTAGGTGAGATGCAGAATGGCTCAGGCAAAAGCAGCTTTCCAAACAAAAATGAGGAAGATACTATGCAATCCATTTTTGACAATAGAAACAAGAAAAAGAGTTCTTAAATGTTATGTAGTGGCAGTCTTAACATATGGATGTGAATCATAGACAATAGGACACCAGACAAGAAAATCACTGGAGTCTGTAGAAATGTGGTTTTACAGAAGAATGTTAAGAATACCATCGACAGCTAAGAAGAGTAATGAAAATGTTCTGAAAGAGATCAAAGCAAAACGAGAGCTAATTTCCAACATTAGGAAGAAACAATCCTCATTTTTTGGCCATGTAATGAGAAGAGAACAACTAGAATATATTGTAACAACTGGAAAAAATTGAGGGACGAAGAGATAGAGGGAAGCAAATAGAAAAGAAAATACCAGACAGCTTAAGAGAATGGCTTCCCAGAAGGTCAATAACAGAATTGGTAAATAACTGTGGAGATCGAAAGTTGTGGAGAGACATGATCACCTACACCAGCAGGCCCGGTACTTGATGATGATGATGATCAACTAGTATTGGGGAAATCTAATTCCTTGTTCAATTTTCTAAAAATGGCATGTATAATTAGATAAATATAAACATGAACATCGATATTTAAAACGATAAAACAGTTTGTCTCTGAAATCTTTTCCGTTTCATTGATAACAACCTTCCGTAATGAAAGAGCTAATGCACATTTTTGTCAGAAAAACGACACATTTTATGGATGTGGTCTGCACCACGCCTTGTCGCACTGTGTTTCGTTAAACAATTTCTGGTAAATATTTTCTGAGGCTGGATAAAAATTGAATCCATGTTGATCCAAGCTCTTGGCGTCTTCTCCCATAAATCATGCTATACATTACAGTAATAACAGAATACAGTAAAAACATTAACTAGAAGGCGTATGATGAGACTACGTTCAAATAGTGGACGAAAACTGAGACTTAAAGGACAGAATTTAGCTGATCAGTTGATGGGTGTCACCACATTCATTTATAGTTTACTAAAGTCCGCAAACTATAAAAATAATGAAATGTTTTGAAAAAAAGAGTCATCCAATGTTTTGAGTTATTGAGTTAAGGAGTTATCGAATTATTGAGTTATTGAGTTATTGAGTTAAGGAGTTATCAAATTATTGAGTTATTGAGTTAAGGAGTTAACGAATTATTGGGTTAATGAGTGGAATGTTCGTACTCTAAACGAACAAGGAAAAGCTGCACAGGTAGCAGCAGAAATGACAAACTACAAGATAGATATTCTGGGAATGTGTAAAACAAGATGACTAGGAACGGGTAAAATAAAACTAAATACAGGAGAGATGATTTTATCATCAGGACACCAGGAACCTGGAGCATAACATAGTGAAGGGGTAGCTATAATGCTATCAAGGAATGCACAGAAGACACTAATAGAATGGGAAGCAGTGGGACCAAGACTAATGAGAGAAACATTTAAAACCAAAAACAGAATACAATTACACATTATCCAATGCTATGCACCAACCAACGATAAAGATGATTTAGTTAAAGATGATTTCTATAAACAGCTACAATGTCAGATGAATGCAAGACGAGCCAAGGATATTATAATCTTGATGGGAGATCTAAATGCTAAAGTAGGATCAGACAACAGAGGCTTCGAAGAGATTATGGGAAAACATGGACTTGGAGATATAAACGAGAATGGAGAGATATTTGTGAATTTCTGCGCCCTTAATCAAATGAGCCTAGGAGGAACAATATTCCAACATAAAAGAATACACAAAGCTACATGGGTGTCACCAGATCATAGAGCGGAAAATCAAATTGATCACATATGTATTAATAATAAGTTTAAGTCATCCTTACAGGATGTAAAAGTATATAGAGGGGCAGATGTAGCTTCTGAACATCCTCTTCTGATAGTCAAACTTAAAATTAAACTAAAAAGATATACTACAACGAATAAGGGTAGAAAGTATTTCAATGTAGGGTTTCTTAAAGAACAAGGAATTAAAGATAAATTCGCAGTCACAATATCAAACAAATAACCAAGTCCTCCAACAACTAGAAAATACAATAAATATAAAAGATCATTGGAAACAGGTAAAAAATGAATGGAAAGAGACATGCGAAGAACCACTAGGGAAAAGAGAACACCAGAATAAGGCATGAATGACAGCAGAAACCCTGGACAAAATTAAAGAAAGAAAGAACAAGAAAGCAGACATAAATAAAAGCAAAACGAGAAGTAATAAAGCCAAGACACGGGAAGCTTACACAGAGGTGAACAAAGAAGTGAGAATATGCATTAAAAGGGATAAGAGGAAATATATAGTTATCGAATTATTGAGTTCTTGAGTTAAGGAGTTATCGAATTATTGAGTTACTGAGTTAAGGAGTTATCGAATTATTGAGTTATTAAGTTAAGGCGTTAACGAATTATTGGGTTAAGGAGTTACCGAGTTTTCGAATTATTAGGTTACTGAGTTAATGAGTTACTGAGTTATCGAATTATTGAGTTACTGAGTTAAAGAGTTATCGAGTTATCAAATTATTGAGTTAATGAGTTACCAGATTATCGAATTATTGAGTTATTGAATTAATGAATGGTTGAATTATTTGTGGGTTATAGTCATTGCACTCCGAACATGTCCATAGTGGTCAGATCACCTCCATAGCGTCCAGCGGCTGGCAACTCCATCTCTGTGTTGGTTGATAAGTCCCGTCCAGCGACTGGCAACTCCATCTCTGTGTTGGTTGATAAGTCCCGTCCAGCGACTGGCAACTCCATCTCTGTGTTGGTTGATAAGTCCCGTCCAGCGACTGGCAACTCCATCTCTGTGTTGGTTGATAAGTCCCGTCCAGCGACTGGCAACTCCATCTCTGAGTTGGTTGATAAGTCCCGTCTAGCGGCTGGCAACTCCATCTCTGTGTTGGTTGATAAGTCCCGTCCAGCGATTGGCAACTCCATCTCTGTGTTGGTTGATAAGTCCCGTCCAGCGATTGGCAACTCCATCTCTGTGTTGGTTGATAAGTCCCGTCCAGCGACTGGCAACTCCATCTCTGTGTTGGTTGATAAGTCCCGTCCAGCGACTGGCAACTACATCTCTGTGTTGGTTGATAAATCCTCTCATGCGTCCACTAAGCCTCTCGTTCCTAGATGTATCCAATTTAACCCCCATCCCTTTCATCCGAAGCACAGACTTGGACTCATGGTTGCAGAAGTCCTATGCCCTCCCCGCATCTCGGAAGGCTTTAATAACTCCTGCCTGATCCATTGCTTGACCATCTTTAATGACAACACATCTAGCCAACCTGTCCGCTCGTTTATTGTCCTGTATTCCGGCACGGCACATAATGTTTGAGACGTGCTAAACTTTGCGAGTAGGGTTAGCAGTGGGTAAAATGACGTCAGATGTCTATAGCTCGAAAGCTGGAAAACGTCATAACGTTTGGATTACTTCCTCTCATTCTGCAGGCCTGTGTAAAGGGAGAATTTGAAAAAAAAAATAGAAAAAATGGTATGGTAAAAGTTTTACGTGATTAGCAGACGACACAGAATTAAACGACGTTTCGGCTCAATAGGCCTTCAGCAGGAACAAACAAACAACACGCACACACAGATATGTAAGTAAATAAAACCTGGTCTGAGTAAAACAATAGTGGCAGGTTTGGTGAAACAGAAACATCCACATCCTACTTCGCACCATCGCAGTGCCCCTAGAAACAGATTAACCAGTCTAATCTGGTGAATAGGGATCGAGAGGGAAGGCAACCCGGTATTTAAAACTATATGTCAAAGTCGGATATTATGGACCGAAAGGGATAAAAATCACAGCTCAATTTGAGACCACAACACAACGCGTATCGCCGAATTAACGTCCTTTTAAGGGCGGACGATGGAAGGGACTATTTATTCCTTCACTGATGGCCAGGTGAATAAAAGGAGATAATGATAAAGATCTATAGCAATAAGAAGACTTATCAACCAACATAGAACTGGAGTCGTCAGTCGCTGGACACTGAAGGAATTGCTGAGGAGGGGATCTGAGCACCTATGGACATGTTCGGAGTGCAATGATGATGACCAGCAAATAACGCAATAGTTCAATGATAAAGATAAAACAAAACAAAAAGAAAATAAATTACAACATATTTTGACTACATATGCATCACGTTTTTGGACATATAAGCATAAGAATGAAGTGATAATAAAAAAAAAATAAATAAACAGAAAACTGAGAACTTAATCACGAAGCGCAGGGCAAGTGACAAAATATGAAAGCGCATATATTAACAAGGTTTTAAATGCTAATATGGCATTACTAGGTAAGAAGACCAAACGATATACTGCTAAACACATTATACGTAGCTCTGAACAAATTCTATGGAAACATCGAAATGAAAGGGTATCCCGGAGATAGATGAACAGACGGAATAATAGAAAATCTGTCGCTATCTCTCTCTATCTCTTTTTGTATCTCTCTATCTCTTATTATAGTGCTCTCTGTCTCTCTCTCTCTATCGTTCTCTATTTCTCTCAATCTCTCTATATATCTATATATCTCTTATATCTTTCTCTATCTATCTCTATATATATCTATACCTCTCTATCTCGCTCTATATGTATCTATACCTTTCTATCGCTTTCAATCTCTATCTATCTCTCTCTATATCTCTCTCTATCTATCTCTCTCTCTCTATCTATCTCTCTTCCTCTCTCTCTCTATCTCTCTCTCTCTCTCCCTCTATATATATATATATATATATATATATATATATATATATATATATATATATAATATTTTTCAAACATACAAACTCACCCTCAACGACCCTGATACTGCACACACAATTTGCCACATTTTGTTAGCAGACATTTGTCAGCTACACACGCTAAACAATGCACGGTGCTAAACTACAAGCAAAACAATAACACCTTCGACTACATTTCAACGCTAAAAGTAGTGATAGTTCCCAGTGACATCTCCCTGGAAAACACAGAAAACTGCAGAGCCTAACTGTAAAGATCCACTGTTTAAAATGTTGTCTTAAGATTTCACCACAAAAGATCACACTAAATTTAAACATGATCTCAACGGATGTTCTAATTCACGCAAAGAAGTGAAGAAAATGTCTTTATAACCACATCGTGAATGTTACGTCTGAATATAAATATTAGCATAGTCGTTAACAATAAATGTCCGTGTTTCTACGTGTGCTTGACAAGTGTCTGAATGTGTGTCATGTTCTTTTTTTTTTCTAGCTCCGGAAAGTGGTAGCGACAACTCTGTGTATTGTCTTTTGCTTTGCTACAATCATTTATCGATCCGTATTGTGTTATTGAACATTCCACAATGAAATATAGTTGCCTTTAGGTTCATTAGCAGCAGGAAGTTCACCCGAGTTAACGTCATTATGTGCCGTAACGTTTTTCTTGGCCTCGTTCTTGATCGCTCATTGAAGTAAAGGGGAGCAGAAGATTTGTTTATACTGACATCCGTTGGATTCATAAATCTTCAGTTAGCTTATCATTTATTTAGTCAGTTAGTCAACTAATTATTTATGTAGCTAGTTAACAAGTTAGTTAGTTTGATAGTTAGTTAGCACGATAGTTAGTTAGCAAGTTAGTTAGTTAGCACGTTAGTTAGTTCGCAAGTTAGTTAGTTAGAAAGTTAGTTAGTTAGCACGTTAGTTAGTTAGTTAGCAAGTTAGTTAGTTAGCAAGTTAGTTAGTTAGTTAGCACGTTAGTTAGTTATTTAGTCAGTTATAGTTAGTTAGTTAGCACATTAATTAGTTAGCACGTTAGTTAGTTAGTTATTTAGTTAGTTAGTTAGTTAGCACGCTAGTTAGTTAGCACGTTAGTTAGTTCTCACGTTAGTTAGTTAGTTAGTTAGCACGTTAGTTAGTTAGCACGTTAGTTAGTTAGTTAGCACGTTAGTTAGTTAGTTAGCATGCTAGTTAGTTAGCACGTTAGTTAGTTCTCACGTTAGTTAGTTAGTTAGCACGTTAGTTAGTTAGCACGTTAGTTAGTTAGTTAACACGTTAGTTAGCACGTTAGTTAGTTAGCACGTTAGTTAGTTAGCAAGTTAGCTAGTTAGCACGTTAGTTAGTTAGTAAGTTAGTTAGAGAGTTAGTTAGTTAGTTAGTTAACAAGTTAGTTAGTAGCACGTTAGTTAGTTAGCTAGTTAGTTAGTGAGTTAGCAAGTTAGTTAGTTACCACGTTAGTTAGTTAGTAAGTTAGTTAGAAAGTTAGTTAGTTAGTTAGTTAGTAAGCAAGTTAGTTAGTTAGTAATTTAGTTAGTTAGAAAGTTAGTTAGTAAGTTAATTAGTTAGCAAGTTAGTTAGATGTTTAGTTATATCCACTATAACCATTAGCAATATACTCAGAATCAATAACAACATCATCATAGTTAATAGCAACATCATCAAATCGATAACAAAATCATATTGATGGACAAACATCATCATTATCATCATGTGCCATACCGTTTGGCGTAGGTGATCATGTCCCTCCACAATCTTCTATCTACAGTGCATCGTATCAGTTCTGTTGTTGACTGTTTTCCATGCCATGACACCAAGCTATCCAGTATTTTCTTTCTTTGTCGCCCGCGATCTCTCTTTCCTTTTATTTTGCCAGTTGTAACCAAGTATTCCAACTTTCCTCTTCTCATGATGTGCCCAAAAAATGTTGATTGCTTCTTTCTGATGTTTTTTAAGAGCTCCCTTTTTGTCTTGGCCTCTTTGAGAACTTCCTCATTGGTTTTTTTAGCTGTCCATGGAACTTTCAACATTCTTCTGAGAAATCCAATCTTTGTGGCCTCTAATCGTCTTTTCATTTAATAGTTCCCAGGACAGCAAAAAAAAAAAGTAAAGTGGAAATTCTCAGATGCCAACACAAAAAAGAAGCTCCTAAGAAAATTCAGGAAGAAACAATCGACATTTTTAGGCCGCATCATGAGAAGAGAAAAGTTGCAATACTAGGTTACAACTGGTAAAATATAAAGAAATAGATATCAAGAAAGACAAAAAGAGAAGATACTGGATAGCTTGGTGTCATGGCAAAGAAAAACAGCCCACAACATAATTGATACGATGCGCTGTGGATAGAGAATTGTAGAAAGACATGATCGCCTACGCCAAGCAGTATGACACATGATGATGATGGTGCTTCAACTTTTTTTTTTTTTTGGCTGATCTGCCTAAACACATCTACACAACACTCACACATACTCACACACACAAAGAGAAGAAACATGTTGTGTAGGATCTACCAACCAGGTAGACTTGCCAGAATTAAGACAGGATCGATGGGTAATTGGCAAATGAGGCACAAGGACGTAGTGAGGAGTGGTGGGAGATATAAGAGACCAATTAAATCACGTTGGAGTGAATGTAAACTTAAGAACACGCGCACACACGATTAGTATCATTAATGTTTCGTTTCGCTGTGAACACGACTTTATATTTTTAGTTGTTTTTTTTTTTTCGATATAATTTTTGACGTAGAAATCTGGGAGGAATATTTATCTTTTTGGTAATTTCGATTCTTGTAGAATTTGATGTTCAAAAAGGGGTGGGGGGGGGGGGGAGGGGGGTTCTGTGAAATGAAGAAAGTACGTGAATTTAGTGATGATGTTGGAGATGTGTTCTGTGATGTAGCGGGTGTTTTGGAAGGAGATGATGAAGCTGTGATGGTTTAGTTTGTGGAGAAGGAGAAGGCGACAGGAGCGTAAGTTGTTGTTGTTGTTGTTGTTGTTGTTGTTGTTGTTGTTGTTGTTGTTGTTGTTGTTGTTGTTGTTGTTGTATGGTTTGCGTGTCGATGAAGATGAGCGTCGATAGCAGGAGGAAGTGGTTTCGAGTAGGTTGAGATCAGCGTGTTAACTATTGTAAACTACAGGAGGTATAGTGAGGCTGCGTAGATACAGTGGAACAACTGTGTATATATAATACAGCAACTGTGTATATACAATACAGCAACTGTGTATGTACAATAGAGCAAACTGTGTATGTACAATAGAGCAAACTGTGTATATACAATAGAGCAAACTGTGTATATACAATAGAGCAACTGTTTATATATAATAGAGCAAACTGTGTATATACAATAGAGCAAACTGTGTATATAAAATAGAGCAAACTGTGTATATACAATAGAGCAAACTGTGTATATACAATAGAGCAACTGTGTATATACAATAGAGCAAACTGTGTATATACAATAGAGCAACTGTGTATATATAATAGAGCAAACTGTGTATATACAATAGAGCAAACTGTGTATATACAATAGAGCAACTGTGTATATATAATAGAGCAACTGTGTATATATAATAGAGCAAACTGTGTATATACAATAGAGCAAACTGTGTATATACAAAAGAGCAACTGTGTATATATAATAGAGCAACTGTGTATATACAATAGATCAACAGTGTATAGACAATAGAGCAACTGTGTATATACAATAGAGCAAACTGTGTATATACAATAGAGCAAACTGTGTATATACAATAGAGCAACTGTGTATATACAATAGAGCAACTGTGTATATACAATAGATCAACTGTGTATTTACAATAGAGCAAACTGTGTATATACAATACAGCAACTGTGTATATACAATAGAGCAACTGTGTATATACAATACAGCAACTGTGTATATACAATAGAGCAAACTGTGTATATACAATACAGCAACTGTGTATATACAATAGAGCAACTGTGTATTTACAATACAGCAACTGTGTATATACAATACAGCAACTGTGTATATACAATACAGCAACTGTGTATATACAATAGAGCAAACTGTGTATATACAATACAGCAACTGTGTATATACAATACAGCAACTGTGTATATATAATAGAGCAACTGTGTATATACAATAGAGCAACTGTGTATATACAATGCAGCAACTGTGTATATATAATAGAGCAACTGTGTATATACAATAAAGCAAATGTGTATATACAATAGAGCAACTATGTATATACAATACAGCAACTGTGTATATATAATAGAGCAACTGTGTATATACAATAAAGCAACTGTGTATATATAATACAGCAAACTGTGTATATACAATACAGCAACTGTGTATATACAATACAGCAACTGTGTATATACAATACAGCAACTGTGTATATACTATACAGCAACTGTGTATATACAATAGAGTAAACTGTGTATATATAATACAGCAACTGTGTATATATAATACAGCAACTGTGTATATATAATACAGCAACTGTGTATATATAATAAAGCAACTGTGTATATACAATAGAGCAAACTGTGTATATACAATAGAGCAAACTGTGTATATACAATAGAGCAAACTGTCTATATACAATAGAGCAAACTGTGTATGTACAATGCAGCAACTGTGTATATACAATACAGCAACTGTGTATATATAATAGAGCAACTGTGTATATACAATAGAGCAAACTGTGTATGTACAATAGAGCAACTGTGTATATACAATACAGCAACTGTGTATATACAATAGATCAACTGTGTATATACAATAGAGCAACTGTGTATATACAATAGATCAAACTGTGTATATACAAAACAGCAACTGTGTATATACAATAGAGCAAACTGTGTATATACAATAGAGCAACTGTGTATATACAATACAGCAACTGTGTATATACAATAGATCAACTGTGTATATACAATAGAGCAAATGTGTATATACAATAGATCAACTGTGTATATACAATAGAGCAAACTGTGTATGTACAATACAGCAACTGTGTATATACAATACAGCAACTTTGTATATACAATAGAGCAACTGTGTATTTACAATAGAGCAAACTGTGTATATACAATACAGCAACTGTGTATATACAATACATCAACTGTGTATATACAATAGAACAAACTGTGTATATACAATAGAGCAACTGTGTATATACAATACAGCAACTGTGTATATATAATAGAGCAGCTGTGTATATACAATAGAGCAACTGTGTATATACAATGCAGCAACTGTGTATATATATAATAGAGCAACTGTGTATATACAATAAAGCAACTGTGTATATACAATAGAGCAACTGTGTATATACAATACAGCAACTGTGTATATATAATAGAGCAACTGTGTATATACAATACAGCAACTGTGTATATACAATACAGCAACTGTGTATATACAATACAGCAACTGTGTATATACAATAGAGTAAACTGTGTATATATAATACAGCAACTGTGTATATATAATACAGCAACTGTGTATATATAATACAGCAACTATATATATACAATACAGCAACTGTGTATATACAATAGAGTAAACTGTGTAGATTGAATAGAAAATCTGCTCAGACCAAATAAAGCAACCTTATACAACAATTAACAATAAACTGTTTTAGTTTTGTGGATAAAGAAATTACTGAACAAACTAACGTTTCTACTCAAACGGTCTTCAGCTGGAGATAAACAGAAGCAAAAACCATATAAAATCTCAAAAGTCCTAGAAAAGCTAACCTTAAAAATATTAGTAACGGACCGAAACTAAATTACGATCATCACTGCTTTAAGTGTTAACTTTTCTACAACATCAGTTGGTTAATGGTACAGATCTCAGTCGTCTTGATTTTCTTTCTTTCTTTCGGACCGGCATTATCTTCTTGCCGATTAGCATTTCAATATAAGAAAAAAGATGTTTCGTAGAGAGGGGGTTTGTGAGGTATAGGCGGCATGGTGTGATATCGACCACATCATTGATATAATAATAATTTAGTTCTTGAAAATGAAAATAAGGAAAGGAATATTAAAACAATTAGAAAAAAAAATATGAAAAAGTATACTGAAATTAACGCAGATAACACCAGAATATCTCTCTATATATCTCTCTCTCTGCGATCAAGACTCAATCAGACTAGGATTCCAGACTCTCTCATGAAGTCAGCTGTCTGTTTAAGTGATTCGATTACCCCATATAGTTTCTCTTCCAGGGAGGTGGGTGTAGACCACATTGATCTTCTCAGGTCTGTGTACTGGGGCACTGTGTATATACAATAGAGCAAATCTACACATGAGAATTAAAACTAAGAAATAAAAGTGTTTTACACACTCAACATTCCTGCATGGTGCAGAAACATGGCCACAATACCCTGCTGAAGGTCATCTTGGAAGGAACGGTGCAAGATAGACAAGGTAGACCAAGACTAAAGTGGGCTGATAATATAAAAAGATGACAGGTAAAACCTTTGAGACAAGTAAAATGGTAGTCAACCTTCGATGTGGAGACGAAACATAATGATGATTGATTAATTGGAAACAAAATGTGGACACAAATTTCACTTTCACCTTAAGTGTTAAGGATACAACATTCACTCACCTATTTATAAAATTATCATCATCATCAAGTACCGTGCTTGCTTGCGTAGGTGATCATGTTTCTCCAAAACTCGTTTTCTCTACGGCTATTTATCATGTATGTTGTTGATCTTCTGCCAAGCCATTCTCTTAAGCTGTCTGGTATTTTTTCTCTTTGCTTCCCTCTATATCTTCGTCCCTCAATTTTCCAAGTTTTCATAATATATTCCAGCTTTTCCCTTCTCATTACATGTCCAAAAAGTGATGATTGTTTCTTCCTAATATTGGAAATTAGCTCTCTCTTTGCTTTGACCTCTTTCAGATCGTTTTCATTACTCTTCTTAGTTGTTCTTGGTATTCTCAACATTCTTCTGAAAAACCACATTTTTACAGAATAAGATAACATTTATTGAATAGCTACACTGAATTTAGGTTAATCGATCACATTTATTTTATGTTTCAAAATAATAACTTTTTTACTCTGGAATTATTTTCACTTTAACAAAATTGCCAAACGATATAAACGACAAAATTTTATGAATTTCAAATCTGCCATTTGATTTGTTTTCTAACTTCAATTGTACCAACAAAGAAATTCTCTAATTAGATCAACACAAAGAACTCCTAAAATAAACGAGGAATAAACAATTGACATCTTTCGGGCACATCACGAGAAGGGGAAAATGGAATACTTGGTTACAGCAGGTAAAATAAAAGGAATGAGAGTTCGTGGGTAACAAAGAGAGAAGATACTGGATAGCTTGGTGTCGTGGCACGGAAGAAAGTCAACAATAGAAATCATACACTGTTCTGAGAGTAGAAAACTGTGGAATGACATGATCGATCCTGCTTTGCGCTGTCTGTTGTTGCAAACATATATCTTCCCTTGAAATGATTCGTTAATTTGTCGCCTCGGAAAATGTTCATTTATAATATTATTCATTTATTATTATTTGTTTTCAAGGAAATAATCGCATAATCCATGATGACACCAAGGAGATGGTGAAGCAAAACTCGGACTTCCGGTCAATATGACGGATATGCGACAGGAACCGTTGAGGTACTGTCTGAAAAGTGTTCCTTGTTGCAGTTTCCTCATATTCCGGCTTGCTGCCGGAGCTATTGAGTTTAGTGCTCTATGCACATCATGAACTGTGCTTTTCATTCGGATGGTGTGTCTATTTTCAGATTGTTTACTATGAATGATGATATCTATTGACGAAGGACAGTTCAGCTGCGTTCACTTTCGGTGCTGATAAGCCTTATGTCTTTTGACGTGTGCTATGTTTGCTAAGATGGGAATTGCAGCTGCCTTTCTTTGTTTGGATATTTAATGATATGTTAGGTCGGATGATTTCACTGGCACGGGCGTTGAGCAATTATGGATTTTAATTCCTTTGCAGTGATACCGGGGCCTGCAACTAACTATAAATATAACTATAGAAGTAAAACTCGTCATGGTATTCACAAATTTAAGAAACAGAATTCTCCACAAAACAAAGTAAAGAGCCCCGTTACGTCAATTGGCATATAGTAAATATGGTGTGACCACCTATGTATTAAACAACAATTCAGATCATCATTAATAGATGTAAGAGCTTACAGAGGTGCTGATGTTAATAGTGACCACAACCTGTGCATTGGGAAAATAAGATTAAAATTTAGAAACCAACAGAAGAGGTCAATTACACATAAAATTGATAGTCATAAACTGAAAGATGAAGCCATAAAGGAAAAGTTTAACATAGAGCTAAGTAATTGTTATTCAGCACTCGGTGAAATAGACTTAGATATCAATGAAATGTGGGACTCACAGAGCAAAATACTAATGACAGCAGCAGAAGCAAGTGCCGGACTGAAGAAAATGGAAAAACGAGCTTGGATCTCAGACACCACATGGAAATACATCAAAGAAAGAAGAGAAGCAAAGAGAGCCGTGACTAATGTAAAGACAGATCTTGGAAAGGTTCTGGCAAAAGCAACATACAAAGAATTAGACAACAAAGTGAAAAGTTCGGCAAGAAGAGATACAAGAGCTTATATAGACAACTTGGCAGAGAAAGCAGAGACAGCTGCAATTACAGGAGACAGCAGAACTCTCTATACAGTACAAAAGATGCTGACAAACACCTATACATCCAGTGGAACACCAATTCTAGACAAATATGGATTAATGCTAACAACAAGCGCAGACATAAAAGCCCGTTGGGCAGAACACTTCAAAGAAATTCTTAACCGTCCACTACCTCACAGTTTAATAGATTTTGAAGCTGAAACACCAGCAGCAGAATTAGATGTAAATTTAGATGACTTCACCTTGAGTGAAATAGAAACCACCTTAAAGCTAATGACCAATAACAAGGCTGCTGGAGAGGATAAGTTAACAGCTGAGATCCTCAAGGCAATTGATAGCCATAATTTAATACATCTCCAAAAAATGTTCAACATCATTTGGAAAACAGAGAAGACGCCTCATAAATGGAAAAAAGGAATCATTGTTAAGATCCCAAAAAAGGGCAATCTTAGAGATTGTAACAACTGGAGAGGCGTGACACTTTTGTCAGTTGCCTCAAAGTTATTCTGTAAAATCATCCTAAATAGAATAAAGGATTCAATAGATACAGTAATGCGTGAAGAACAGGCTGGGTTTAGAAAAGGGAGAAGCTGTCTTGACCACATTTTCACTCTACGACTTATATTGGAGGAACATATTGAAAAGCAAAAACCTTTTGTACTTAACTTCATCGACTTCAAAAAAGCATTTGATAGTATTCATAGAGATTCTTTGTGGAAAATTCTGAAGCAATATGGTTTACCATCAAAAATCATAAATATTATCAAAGACATGTATGATGGTTACACATGTGCAGTTCGAACAGAGGAAGGACTGAGCGAATGTTTCCCAATAGAAACTGGGGTTAAACAAGGATGTATTTTATCGCCCTTGTTATTTGGAATTGTTATGGACTTCATAATGAAGAAATGCTGCACTGGTAATAAAGGCATCGAATGGATACAAGGAGACCATTTGGAGGACCTCGACTTTGCTGATGACATAGTTCTCATCAGCAGTCAGATAAAAACGATGCAGGAAAACACAAATGAACTATCATCAATAGCCAGCAAAATTGGGCTTGAGGTCAATCATGAAAAGACTAAAGTCATGAAAAGTTTAATTCCAACAAGTGACAAAATATACATGGAAAACAAACCAGTAGAAGAGATCGATCACTTTATCTATCTTGGAAGTCACATTGATCGAGAAGGGGATACGAGCAAAGAAATTAGAATCAGACTGGCTAAAGCAGCAATGTCTTTCAGAAGCCTTGAAAAGTTGTGGAAATCAAAACTCATTAGCACAAACACAAAACTTAGGCTATTCAAATCAAATGTACTATCAACCCTTACGTATGCGTGTGAAAGCTGGAAAACAACAAGAGATATAGAAACAAAGTTGAACGCATTCGAAAATAAATGTCTAAGGAAAATACTTGGTATAGAATGGAACGAATTCAAAACAAACGAGGAAATTAGAGAAATCGCCAATCAACCACTAATATCTTCAGTAATAAAGAAAAGACGATGGTCATACGTTGGACATGTGATGAGAAGAGATAATAATCGAATAGCAAAGCAAGCCCTCATATGGGAAACAACAGGTAAAAGAAAAAGAGGAAGACCCAGGGAGACACTGAGAAGAACATTGATGAGAGAGGCAAGAGCAGCAGGAATCGGCTCCCTCAATGAGATAGAACTGCTTGCACAGAACAGAGACAGATGGCGAGATTTAATAAAATATCTTTAAAAGAAAACTGCTAGAACAAAAATTCATATAGGAGAAGGTGTATCTTGGTCTACGCCCTATGGGCCGGTTACGGCTCGAAAGGTCAATAGATAGATAGAAATATGGTGTTCGTGATCATCATTTTTATTGACCTTCGACACATGATTTCTGGTGTATTGTTGTCTTTATTACGTCCGTGTCGCTCTACTCTCCAAGAAAAAGTCCGGAACCCAATTAAGGCTGGGTGAACCAGGAAGCAGTCGACCAGGATCGAACATGACCTCTTGTCCCTTGTAGTCCAGTTCACCAATTACTGAGCTAGTGTGGCTTTCATAAAAGTAATTGTACACAATGTTTTATTTTCAAGTTTTAGAAATGTTGATTGTAATGTAATGAGCAATTCGTTCATGTACATTTGTTACTTTAGATTTTAATAATTAACTTTTACCTAACGCTATATTACTGAAATCAGTGTTCTTTATTGTCATTATTAGTTTTCTCCTGTGAGTGCCCGTAATTAAACATGCTCCTACCCCTGATGGGTACGCGTGTCCCAGGTTTAAAGCTGTAGGTTGAGAGCAAACGTTACTTGACTCATCAAATGAGCACGAGAAATGGTACAACTTTTCACTGATTTTCTTGTTTGTCGTTTGCTTTTTTAGAACCACATTGAGTACCTTCGTAGGTTGTCTATTTGATGCCCAGTTCAAGTAAATAAGGATAATACTGCTCGTGTTAGTAGAACCGACAGTTCTCTGAATACACTTTCTACTTTTTTTTTTGCTTCTCTCCACCAAAGCATAGATCATCATCATCATCATCATCATCATCATCATCATCATCATCATCATTATTATTAGTATTACTTCTCTGCGATCAGGACTCCAATGACTTCACCAATGAAGAACAGAAAAAAAATATTTTTCTTATTCTACATACTTAATTTTCACTGTTTTCACACAAATTCACAAACATAGAATTATGGAAATATTCCAGTCAAATACAAGTGGATAAAGAGATACAGCGAAGACGATGACGCTGGATAGGACACGCTTTGCGGAAGTCAATTGAGAGTATTACACAACAGGCCCTTTGTTGAACATGTTGGTGAAAACGCGCGTGCTAAGACGCCGATTCAAGTCTCGTACTTTACCTTGACCTTTATTCAGAAATGTGTGAATGATTTAAAAAATATAGAGAAACACCTTATTTTCTATAATCCACAGGCGAGATAGTTTTGTTTCGTTTCTTCATTTCATTAGAATCTGAAAACATGAGAGTTCTAGAGCTTCAAACACATAACGGCTTTAACAACATAAAACAAGTATGAAAAGATGAAAACATTCTTTTTTTCTATTTGTCAAAAAATAAACTGAAACGTTGGCCATCACGTGTATCTTTCGAAATGTTTTAACCAGAAGGTTACCTTAACCGCAACAGTATTGAAGGAAGACACAATCAAATACAATGAATTTGTTGAAGGTAGAGAATATAAAAACAAGAGAATTAAACTATATCTTCTTCTTATTTTCTTCCTCATTTGCCGTTCAGCGTCAAGGGAAGATATAGTTTGCGATCATTTGCTCTTCTGCTGCTGTTATTGTTCCTAGTGTTTCTAGTGGATTTCTAGTGGATTCCTAGAGTTTCTAGTGGATTCCTAGTGTTTCTAGTGTATTCCTAATGTTTCTAGTGGATTTCTAATGTTTCTAGTGGATTCCTAGTGTTTCTAGTTGATTTCTAGTCTTTTTTTTAGTGGATTCCTAATATTTCTAGTTGATTTCTAGTGTTTCTAGTGGATTCCTAATGTTTCTAGTTCATTTCTAGTGTTTCTAGTGGATTCCTAGTGTTTTTAGTTGATTTCTAGTGTTTCTATTTGTAGTGTAGGTCATCGAGGTATCCCAATCGCACATCGCGCAAATGCCCATATGCGCTCTGATCTCCTCCCCATCAAATCCCGAAGTGTGAAACGATAAACTGGTTCACAAATCTACCCCCGATCTACTCGTAGTTCTCCTGAATCTAGACACCAACCTTCTTGACTAACAGGAAGATCGATAGTCGCACTTGGACTGCAAATTCACGAACATCGAAATTTTTATCATTTCGTTTCTCCTCGTTCGAGCATACAGGGCGGGTTAGGGATATACGATCGTCCATCGTGATGACGTAGCACTCACAATGGTTGCTCTAGAATGTCTGGTTCACTCCGAAGAATGCAGCCAAAACGTACGAAAAACCATAGCGATGGCGCATAATCCCTAAAGGCATTTATAATATTCCATCAGTCCATCATTTTCGTGGTCGGCCTTTGGGTCTGGTGTTCTCGCGCCTTTTATTAAAGACTCATTGTGTTGTGTTTTGGTCTTTCTGTCATATATCTTGGACAAATTATTTTGTCTGTGGTTTCTGCATGCATTTTTTAATTGCGGAAATTATTCCTAGCGTTTCTTTCAGTTCTTCAATTTGGAAAAACAAATCTTATTCTAACGCTGTTTCTCGTCATGCATCTAACACATTCAATTTAATATTGTGAGCATTTACAACAACAAGATAATAGGTTAAAGAAGTTAGTTACGTTGACCATAGTTTCAGGTAAGCGAAAAAAGGAAAGATCCCAATTCAAGACTGAATCAAGCAAGTCACACATAGAGTAGGTCAAGACTGAATCAGGCAAGTCACACATAGAGAGGTTAAAGACTGGAACAAGCAAGTCACACATAGAGAGGGTCAAGATTGAATCAAGCAAGTCACACATAGAGAGGGTCAAGACCGAATCAAGCAAGTCACACATAGAGAGGGTCAAGACTGAATCAAGCAAGTCACACATAGAGAGGGTCAAGACCGAATCAAGCAAATCACACATAGTGAGGGTCAAGACTGAATCAAGCAAGTCACACATAGAGAGGGTCAAGACTGAATCAAGCAAGTCACACATAGAGAGGGTCAAGACTGAATCAAGCAAGTCACACATAGAGAGGGTCAAGACTGAATCAAGCAAGTCACACATAGAGAGGGTCAAGACTGAATCAAGCAAGTCACACATAGAGATGGTCAAGACTGAATCAAGCAAGTCACACATAGAGATGGTCAAGACTGAATCAAGCAAGTCACACATAGAGAGGGTCAAGACTGAATCAAGCAAGTCACACATAGAGAGGGTCAAGACTGAATCAAGCAAGTCACACATAGAGAGAGTCAAGACTGAATCAAGCAAGTCACACATAGAGAGGGTCAAGACTGAATCAAGCAAGTCACACATAGAGAGGGTCAAGACTGAATCAGGGAAGTCACACAGAGAGATGAACAAGACTGAATGAGGCAAGTCACACATAGAAAGTGTCAAGACTGAATCACGCCTCGCGCTGACTGGTATGAGATCACTCTCCGTTCCTCTTCCTCAAAATAAGGTAAAAATACGCGAACTTCCATTGGTTAGAAAAATTCATTTTACATCAAACAAAAATGAACATGGAACAAACAAACAAACAAATAAATAAAAGAAAAAAAGAAAAATCAATCGAAAATAGACAGCAACTTTGTCAACACAGAAAAAAAGGATAAGCAAAAAGGATAAGGTTGGTTGTATCCTTCATTGTTGACTTCGAAAACATAAGGAAAAACATGCTCAGTTGAATGGACAAGTTTGTATTTCTAGAAGCCATTTATGACCCCCATTTATACAGAAGACCTCTGGTGAACCGCTGTCGGTCGATGATGATCAGCTAATATTGGAAACTCTTGAAGATGTTAAAAATAAAATAAGGACCAAATTATGACAGAAACATCAAATAAACCAGACATATTAATGAATAAATGCAACCCGTTACTCTAAGAGCTAATTGTTACCTTGCAGATCGTAAAAAAAGTTGTTCTATTTACTAAGTTATTAGCCAGAAAAGTAGGTTTGGCTCAAATATTGAGTTTGTGTCACAGGGAACAAAGCTAAGGAGAAGGATATTTGCACTGCTTGTTTTCTTTCTGGCATTCAGAATTTTTCTACTATTATTTTAGGGGCGCATTTACGTTTAGGATGTGCGATTTTTATTTAGAAAATTGCACTTCAGTCTCGCTTTCCGGTCCTTAAAACCAATAATAAAATAATGTCATACCGATTTTTTATAACGGCTTCAGTTGTCTCCAGTTTTAATAACCGAGTTATCGTTAGTGATAAGTAATGAGCCCTGCTCAATGTTCAACCGAAAGTGAAGAGCCAGTATTTATTGACATTATTTTCATAATTAAAATAATCGTTGGTTTTTTTTCCTTCTGCTCTAATTTTTTCTTCTTTTTTTTTAAAATTACTTTTAATTTTTATTTTCAAGTATCCTGTTTTATGGTTTGCTGTTTATGGTATGTTAGGCTTCATATTCTTGATTGTGCAAAATGTGTAAAATCAAAAAAGAAAGAAATATAATAATGGGAGAAGAGAAAACAATGAACAATTTAGCAAAGGGCAAAACAAAAATAATTTAATGAGGACGGGAACAAATGTGAAGTGATAAGGGAGAACGAAAATATGAAAGAAAAAATAATAAATGAAAGAGGTGTAGAAAGTAATGGAGCGGAGAAAAAGTATAATTGATGATGACGCCTCTGGTGTCTATGTTTCAAGTCCGCCTCTGCCAGAGAATCAATGGTTTGTTTAGTTTGACCTACATTGTTGAAGTTGTAAGCATCTGATCGTATAATTGGCATCCAGCACGCGGTATAAGGGATGTTCGATCACTGGATCAAAGCGGAAGTGTTCACTTGTGGCATCGAGAACACTGGAACCGCAGGAGAGCTGTCCCCCCCCCCGAGCTTCACCCAACCTCTCTACACTTGTCGTACTCGGGGAAACTCCGAATAATCGTCGAGATTGGAGAACTGTAAATTCATCCTCAGCAGTCCGCTCACTATCAATATCTGACTAAAAATGCTAGCGCCTTTTCTTTTTCTATTTATGAAAATCGGTAGTAAAACAGCCATAGAGTAAATTAGACGGATTTTTTTTTGTTTTGTAAAAGAACGTTCTAGGTGATTACAGGGTACATTTTTCAGGGATAGATATAATGTAATTCGTTTTTTCTAACAGTCATTACAGTTCATTACGAATAAAATTCAGCGACAAGATTTCGACGAGTTAATTTTTACTAGAAATTACCTCTCTTTTCAGAATACATTATGACGACTGCACTGGGTATGAAACCTTCAGTCCCCCTCCCAATGGAGAGTAGAAGTTAGAGAAATGTAGCAATGAAAGAATTTGCTGAAAATATCAACTGGTTAGACAGGGAATTTCCGCAAATCAACTAGTTGGATAAGAATAGCAAATAACATACAAGAGCTAGCTTCAAAATCAATCAATGAGCTGTCATGAAGAATGCCAATATTGACCGGGGACAATGTGGGAAAATCCAGAAAAAGAAGCAAGCATTAGTCGAAGAATTGAGTTTTTATGAGCGTACAACTCAAGGGCACGCAAATATTTCCTTCAAATCTTTTTTTTTTTAATTGATGGAGGTGGCCTGTGCTCCAGGGTTTAAGTTTTATTTTTTCTGAATTCGAAATCTAGAATCCCCAACAGGAAAAAATGAACAATGAATGAAAGAGATAAATGAATGCAGTGTGAGTTATTGAGGTACTTCCGGATCATCATCATTGCACTTCAAACATGTCCTTAAGTGCTCAGATCCCCTCCTTAGCACGTCCCGCAGTGTCCAGCGACTGATGACCCCAGTTCTGTGTTGGTTGATAAGTCTTCTTACACGCCAACTAAGTTTCTCGTTTCTGGCTGTGCCCATCTTAACTCCCATCTCTTTCATCCGATGGAGTGACGTGGACCAATGGTTGCCGAAGTCTTGTGCCCTTCCAACATCTCATAGGGCATTGATGATGTCCCAATCAATACTGAATGCAGTGTTAAAAGGCTGATGGTATTCGTTTTCAGTTCTTTATGATGACAGGTGTTAAATTTTGCAGCAATTTATGAAGTAATTTGTATTTTCCTAACCCTCACAAGAGCTCTTATAGTGTAGTGATCTTGCTTGCTTGCGTTCGCCCGATGACTAAAGTATTCTAGAGTGTTCTAGTAGACTATAGAATTCCTCTTCGTCATCCGCCCTTAAAAAGACGTTAAGTGCGCGTGTCTGCGTCGTGTTGTGATTTGCAGTATAACAGTGATATTTGCGCCTTTCGGCCCAACACATCCGACTTTAGCACGACATTTTTGAGTACCGTGTTGTCTTCCCTCTTCGACCCCTACTCGCTTAGCCAGACTAGACAGGTTAGTCTGTTACTAGAGGCACCACGGAGAGGTGGAGCAGGGTCTGGATGGTTCTGGTTCACCGATCCTGACACAAGCCATCAGCTGTGGGTCACTGACAACTTCCGGCTCTGGTGCTGTGAGGTGCGCCTTCGCCTCCGCGTAGTGATCTGTACACTGATTTGTTATTAGCATTAACATGATAATTATCCTGTATTCATGCTCTTTGGTGACCCAACTAAAACACAAATGTAACGAATAGTCATGGTTAATAGGTTATAGTTACAGTTGGACGAAGGCCCCGGTACCACTGCAAACGAATATATCTATAATTGCTCAACCGCCCGTGCCAGTGGAATCATCAGAATTAATATCTCATCGAATATCCAAACATAGAAAGGCACATGGAGTGCCCGTCACAGCAAACACTGCACACGTGAAAAGACATAAGGCGTATCAGCACCGAAAGTGAACGCAGCTGAACTGTCCTTCGTCATACAATATCGACATTCATCGTAAGCAGTCGGAATATAGAAACACCATCTAGATGAAACACACAGTTCACGGTGTGCACACATCACTAAACTCAGTAGCTCCGGCAGCAAGCCAGACTTGGAATATGAGGAAACTGCAACAAGTAACATATATCAGACTGAGCCTCAACGGTTCCTGCTACCTATCCGCCATAATGACCGGAAGCTCCATTACCTATGCCCATATACGTTTGAAAACCCCTGTAATATGTACAATCTTGTTCAATGCAAATGGAAGTGAATTGTGTGCAAAAATGCACAAACGACAACGGTAAATTTCTCAGATCGAGGCCTTTCATATTTTCTGGGGGGGGGGGGGGGGGGGGGGGGAAATGTCCCCAATGAACGACATAACAATTCAGAAAACACTAGTGTATCGTATCGATACACATTAACCAGCCACTGATCAATACATGAAAGCCTGTAACATGAAGACGAGGTGTGATGCATAGTTATAGCCCTAGTTTATATAAACAAATATGCGCTCACATAAAGGGCACAAACAAGACCTGCCTGAATTGGTTGATATAAAACAGAGGCAATTACAAACATTGAATCGCAATTTAGATTCTCTATTTCAAGAAATAAAACAACCACGTTCTGGTTTGTGATTAAGATCTATTTTTGTGGTTGGGATGATCATCACAGCACACCGGGCCACTACATAGGTGCTTCGATGTCCCACTCGAGAGAGGAGAATACTGATCCACATGCACGGACCTCTTAGACAGTCTGGAACCCACGGTGTGGGTCGGTTTGATGGCTGACAGTTTTGCCCCGGGGCAGCGGCCACATTTTTATGGCCTACTCTTTTCTATTTTAACTGCTAAGCGGTCTTTAACGTGCGCGAGTGCACACGGGACCACCTGTTTGTTGCCATCATCCCTGAGCTCTATTCATCAGATCTCACTAAAACTCAAAACATATGGGGAGGATGACGTCACGAATAAACCAAGGGTTAATTTAAAAAAAAAATTTTTAAATCACCACCGCTTCTGGTAGTCTTTGAACCCGCATCCTTCAAGCCATGAAGTCAACGTCATACCTATAGACTATATAGACGTCATACCTATAGACTATATAGACGTCATACCTATAGACTATATAGACGTCATACCTATAGACTATATAGACGTCATACCTATAGACTATCTAGACGTCATACCTATAGACTATCTAGACGTCATACCTATAGGCTATCTAGACGTCATACCGATAGGCTATCTAGACGTCATACCTATAGACTATCTAGACGTCATACCTATAGACTATCTATACCTCATACCTATAGGCTATCTAGACGTCATACCGATAGGCTATCTAGACGTCATACCTACAGACTATCTAGACGTCATACCTATAGACTATCTAGACGTCATACCTATAGACTATCTAGACCTCATACCTATAGACTATCTAGACGTCATACCTATAGACTATCTAGACGTCATGCCTATAGACTATCTAGACGTCATACCTATAGACTATCTAGACGTCATACCTAAAGACTATCTAGACGTCATACCTATAGACTATCTAGCCCCTATTCCCTTCCAACGTCATACCTATAGACTATCTAGCCCCTATTCCCCTGCAACGTCATACATATAGACTATCTAGCCCCTATTCCCCTCCAACGTCATACCTATAGACTATCTAGCCCCTATTCCCTTCCAACGTCATACCTATAGACTATCTAGCCCCTATTCCCCTCCAACGTCATACCTATAGATTATCTAGCCCCTATACCCCTCCAACGTCATACCTATAGACTATCTAGCCCCTATACCCCTCCAACGTCATACCTATAGACTATCTAGCCCCTATTCCCCTCCAACGTCATACCTATAGACTATCTAGCCCCTATTCCCCTCCAACGTCATACCTATAGACTATCTAGCCCCTATACCCCTCCAACGTCATATCTATAGACTATCTAGCTCCTATTCCCCTCCAACGTCATACCTATTGACTATCTAGCCCCTATTCCCCTCCAACGTCATACCTATAGACTATTTAGCCCTAATTCCCCTCCAACGTCATACCTATAGACTATTTAGCCCCAATTCCCCTGCAACGTCATACCTATAGACTATTTAGCCCCAATTCCCCTCCAACGTCATACCTATAGACTATCTAGCCATATTCCCCTCCAACGTCATACCTATAGACTATCTAGCCCCTATTCCCCTCCAACGTCATACCTATAGACTATTTAGCCCCAATTCCCCTCCAACGTCATACCTATAGACTATCTAGCCATATTCCCCTCCAACGTCATACCTATAGACTATCTAGCCCCTATTCCCCTCCAACGTCATACCTATAGACTATTTAGCCCCCAATTCCCCTCCAACGTCATACCTATAGACTATCTAGCCATATTCCCCTCCAACGTCATACCTATAGACTATCTAGCCCCTATTCTCCTCCACCCCCCCCCTCTTTTCCGGATTACGATCTGACCCTTATAAATTCATACTCCTTATAAAGTCCACAAGGATACTGAAGATGGTAGCACTTTAATCAACACATTCGAGGTGTTAAACAGTCAAGTCGACGGATAGGATCTGGGCTGATAGAGATCAAAGGGCCTTAACTGGCTATTTGCATCAGAATAAACGAAAACTAGCTGACCAAGAATCTACTCCACGTCTCTGCGTTTTCGTCGAAGCTAGAAACAGACAAGCAAAAATGACCAAGTGAAAAACGATGGAGACGAAAGGCAAACACTTACTTCTAGAATGTGATGTTGAATTCAGAAAAGTGTCGCGCAGAATGGCGCAGACATCACATTTTCCAGCAAAACTACACCACAGCGCATGTACGCCCATTTAACGTTCCTTTAGGCGTTAACCTCGACAGCTGCAGCCTTCAGGCAAACATAAAGACGCAAACGACTGAGCCAAAGAAACTGATAACCACAATCAGATGTCTCGAAATGTGCAAATAATGCATCCGCCTTCAACGCCTCGTACAAAAGGTAGTCATGTTAAGGAAGTAGACGAAATATAAGATGGATATGGAGATACAATCATTACAGTTATACTTATTTGTTTTCTTGCTAATTGTTTGATTCCATCGAATTGTTTATTTTATTCAGATTTTTTTTTCCAGTTAAGCTCAGCTGTTTGATTAGATCATCCTGTTTTATTCTACTCATTTTCCTATTACTAGCAGTCTTGCCGCGCCGCGCAGCGCTGAGAGATTAGCACACATATGCTATTACACTTTAAAGATTTGCAGACTGTTTTGTTTCACATAGATTTTTAAAGTCAAAACGTTAGTTTGTACTCTCCTATGCTATCCTCAAGCTTATAGATCATATATATATATATCATACACCAGGCTTGTCGTTGTTACCCATGTTAAACCCATATAGTGTTCCTCGGGGTATGCACGATAGTAAAAAAGTAAAGTAAAGAGCCCCGTCACGCCAAGTGGCGTATAGGGAATATGGTGTTAGTGACCATACATTTTACAGACCTTCAGCATACGATTTTTGGCGTAATGTGGTCGGTATTTCGCCCGTGCCGCTTTTCTTTCCCAGAAAAAATCTGGTACCCAATTAAGGCTGGGTGAACCCAGAAGCCGTCGGTTGGAATCGAACTCTATCTCTTGCCCTTTGTAGTCCAGTTTACAAACCACTGAGCTATCGCGACTCCCATGCCCGATAGTAGTCTAAATGTTCTCCAAAGGCAATAGAGTGATACAAAGACAGTTTAGTGGACTCTTTAGTAAATTCTTGAACAGTTATTTAGGTTCATCATCTCTGCACACACGGCGGATCAAAGGTGCTCCGACTTTTACCTTGAATAATCAAGAACCTGTGAGGACATCCTCGACCCACGTGCACGAACTCTGTGATCCATCGAGTTGGATATTATCTTTGGTGAACTATGTGATCTTTTGCTTTTTAATAGTTTACCTTCATCATCATCATCATCATCACCATCAAGTACCGGGCCTGCTGGCGTAGGTGATCATGTCTCTCCACAACTTATTGTGACCAGTTATGTCCTGGACTCTCGTCTCTTACTTTCTATGCTATATTTTGTTTAATTTAACTTATAACTTCATCACACTTCCGAGTTTTGCAATTTTTATATTTTTTTTAAATCATGTACTGCATTATATGACAAGGGCTTCCGGTTTCAAGATGGCGCTGTTATGTTTGCGTTAACGTTCACTTTTACGTTTTTCGCCGGAAAGATGGCTAATTCTATCATTCCAACGCAGATAAGTGTATAGATAGGAAGTTTCAGTGTTGGGATCTCCGCCGGTGAAGCGGGTTACGTGCATGTGATCTGAAATCCTCTACAGTGTGCGCAATAGTGTATTCTGTGTTGATCGCAATATACGTCATCATTGGAATACCGGTCAATATGGCGGATAGGCGGCAAAAACAGTTGCGGCTCAGTCTGAATAGTGTTCCGTGTTGCACTTTCTTCATATTCCAAGTCTGGTTTGCTGTCGGAGCTACTGAGTTTAATGCTCTGCACATACCGTAAGCTGTGCTCCATCCCGATTGCGTTTCCATGCCCCGATTGCTTACGATGAATTATATTATCGTATGACAAAGGACATTTCAGCTGCGTTCACTTTCAATGCCGCTTAGCCTTATGTCTTTTGGCTTGTGCTATAGCTGCTACGATGGGGACTGCAGCTGCCTTTCTTTGTTTGGATCATTCAATGTGATGAGTTTTAATTCGGATGATTCTACTGGCGTTTGAGCAATTATGGATTTTAATTCGTTTTCAGTGATACCGGGGCCTTCGACTAATCATAACAATTATCTAACAAGATTTTCCCCGCAAGTGATTTCTCTCTTGTCTCCCCTCAAAGATGGCCTCAAGTTCATATCCTTGACTGAGTCACGAGGAGAGGAGTCTTGGTTATCTAGGGGGCTACGATTTCAAGCTGCGGCTTTTAAATTTTACTGAGTGGGAGAACAAGTACACGCATCAAATAGAATTGAAGAAACATACAAGGCGAACTTTCAGGGTGAATAGGTTCTTGGTCAGCTAGTTTTCGTCCATTCTGATTCAAATAGCCAGTTATAAGTCTCTGATCTCTTTCAGACCAGAATCTATCCGACGACTTGACCGTTACACACCTCGAATGCGTTAACTCAAGTACTACCATGGCGAGAGGAAAACACTCTTTGATTTCCAACAAATATGGAATGTAACTTTATTGAAAAATTCGTACACACTGGTGGCTACAGTTGCATCAACTAATAAAACCGTATCGACTGATATCACTCGATGTGAGTCCCTCTCGTTAATTAGCAAAAACCGATACGATAATCGAGCTCGGACACTCTGCAGCATATCCAGCATGACAGAATTTACAGCTTCAGTGATGCGCCCCTGCATATCACCCCGGGTTGCGGGCAGTGGTGGTACATACACTATGTCTTTTACGTTCCCCTCAAAGGGAGAAGTCAGCTTCGGTGATATCGTGGGCCGTTTACAGAACACCTGGTCATTTTGTAAACTCGTCCAATCCCGCAGTTTGGCTGATACTCGAAAGATTTGCGGTCGTTGAGACGGTAGTTAGTCACTGCACCCAGCAGCAAGTTCTGTAACCAACCAGTTGATTGCCATTTCCGGGTATTTTTTGTTTGTTTCTTTCTTGTGGCCAGCTTTCACCGTTGACGAGGTCCCTACAGTCTAGGAATTGAACTTTGCGTGTTAATCCGTTTTTCCCTGGTAGCTGTGTGCACAGAGGTTCCTCGCCGCACAGGCAGATAATTCCGACTTGAGGTGTGGACACTCAGACACGATCCCTCAGAGTGCTGTGACACTTAGACAGGATCCCTCAGAGTGTCCTAACACTGAGACAGGATCCCTCAGAGTGCTGTGACACTCAGACAGGATCCCTCAGAGTGTTGTGACACTTAGACAGGATCCCTCAGAGTGTCCTAACACTGAGACAGGATCCCTCAGAGTGCTGTGACACTCAGACATGATCCCTCAGAGTGTCCTAACACTGAGACAGGATCCCTCAGAGTGTTGTAACACTCAGACAGGATCCCTCAGAGTGACCTAACACTGAGACAGGATCCCTCAGAGTGTTGTAACACTCAGACAGGATCCCTCAGAGTGACCTAACACTGAGACAGGATCCCTCAGAGTGTTGTAACACTCAGACAGGATCCCTCAGAGTGTCCTAACACTCAGACAGGATCACTCAGAGGAGCCGCCGAAGCTCAGTGGTTGGTGAACTGGACTACAACAGACAAGAGGTCGGATTCGATCCTGGTCCACGGCTTCCGGGTTCACACAGCCTTAAATGGGTACCGGCTATTTTTCTGGTAAAAGTAAAGCGGCACGGGCGTGATACCGACCACATTACCCCAAAAATCATTGTGCCGAAGGTCTATGAAAATTATGTTCACTAACACCATATTCCCTATACGCAACTTGGCGTGACGGGGCTCTTTAATTTTACTTTTTTTTTAAGATCACTCAGAGTGCCCTAACACTCAGAAACAAAGGAGACATCAAGGAAATATAAGACATTGAGAATAATGGTTTCATTAAATATGAAAGATCACGACAAGTACCATCAAAAGGACACTACAGAGCTCTGATCGGAACATTCGATGTTTCCTCGACGATGAGGCGCTAGATAGTAGTGCGAAATCAAGTAAATCAATGCGGACTGATGTTCTAATTCAGCCACCACACCCGACTTATTCTATGACGTCATATGATCCAGACGGTCCATGTGATCAAATTAAAACTAGTATTTTACTTTCTAAATAACTCAAAACAACAGAAATGGGATCCAGTGGTCACTGACCAAACAACTTGATGATTTAGACTTTCCTGATGACATAGCTCTCCTATCACACAGTCATCAACAGATGCAGGATAAAATGAGCATACTTGATGAGAAATTACAACAGCTAGGACTGAAGATTAATAGAGATAAGACCAACATTATGAGAATTAATGCAGTTGGCAATAACCAAATAAAACTAGGAAAAATACCTCTACTTGACGTACAATCTTACATATATATGGGCAGTAATTTCGATAAAGAGGGAGGAACAGAAAATGATACAAAATAAGGATATCAAAAGCAAGAGGAGCTTTCATTGCACTGGGAAACGTCAAAATCCAAAGAAATTAGTTTAAATATAAAAATGTTCAACTCAAATGTTAAGTCGGTTCTATTATATGGCTGTGAAACATGGAGAATAACAAAATTGACAATCACAAAGATACAGCCTTTCATTAATGGATGCTTACGCAGAATAAAAGGATGGAAATGGCAGGACAAAATCACTAACATAGAATTATAGAAATGTACCAGTCAAATATCAGTGGATAATGAGATACAGCGAAGACGATGGCGCTGGATAGGACACACACTACGGAAGCCAACTGAGAGTATTACACAACAGGCCCTCTTTTGGAATCTCCAGAGGAAAAGACAATAAAGGAAGACCAAGGAATTCTCGGAGAAGACAGAAAGAAACAGAGATGAAGATTATGGGGAAGACATGGAATGCTCTTAAAAGAATGGCAAGAGACAGAACGACTTGGAAAGTATTTGTTGAAGACCACGGTTATGGAAGGCCTCAGTATCACTGCAAATTAAAATCCATAAATTGCTCAACCATCCGTGCCACCCAAATGCAGTCATCCAAATTGATATCGCATCTCTCAAACAAAGAAATGTAGCTGCAGTTCCGATCATAGCAACCTCAGCACACGCCAAAAGACATAAGGGGAAACCGCACAGAAACCGCACAGTTTATCTCCTTGAAGTCTCATCTTCTAATGTCTGTCTGCTAATGTTTATCCACTAAATTTCCCCACTTACTTACAATTTCTTATCTCCTAGTCAAAACTTATCTAAATCTCAAAAACGAATAACTGAGTTTTAACAAACAAAACATCAAAAATTCTGCCTCGAAAGCAGACCCACATTCTAATTTGGTTTCCCTAACCGTCTTAAAGCGCCAACAAAGAAAGGCTACATTATCTCACGTCTTCTATTGATCACAGATGGCATTTCAAGCCACACACACACCACACAAAAATCTTACAATATTTCTTAAGTTTCTACGGCGCTCTCTTCTGCCAGCAAAAACTGAAACCCACCTATTGATTGCGTCGGGCCGATAATCAATGACGACCACCTGTTTCCTAGCTGACACTGTAGTTGTTTCCCTTGCACTAGATCTTCGATCCAAGTGGGGTTATCGTGTGAGAGGAAGATTCCGGATAATTCTCTGGTGAACTTTGCATTGTTTTTGGGTCTTTATCTTATCTTCTATGTATTCGTCTCTGTATTTTTTTCATTTCGTTTTCGGATAATTCATTCGTTTAAAGTTTGCACTAATTTTTGTTGTGAAGTAGTCCTGGTTAAGTAGCTTTGATTTGCGATGTTCATTAAAGGCAAAGAATTGACTGATGGTCTTAAAATTCATTTTAAAAAATCTGTAGTGGACATCTTTTTAACCGACTGAGAAAGATTCTTCTTCTTCTACCTTTTCTTCTTCCTTTTCTTCATCTTCCGCTTCCTCTTCTCCTTCTTCATCATCTTTTTACTTTTCTTTTTTTCCTCTTCATCTTCTCCTTCCTCTTCATCTTCTTCTTCCTCTTCTTCTTCCTCTTCTTTTTCTTCTTCATTGCCTTCTTCCTTGTCTTCTTCTTCCACCTCTTCTTCTTTCTTGTCTTCTTCTTCTTATTATTTCTCGTCTTCCTCTTATTCTTCCTTTTTCTTTTTCCAAATCTTCTTATTCCTCTTCCTCCTGTTCTTCTCCCTCTCCTTCCTCTTCTTCTTCTTCTTCTTCCTCTTCTTCTTCTTCGTTTTATTCTTCTTCTCCCTCTCCTTCCTCTTCTTCTTCTTCTTCTTCCTCTTCTTCTTCTTCGTTTTATTCTTCTTCTCCCTCTCCTTCCTCTTCTTCTTCTTCTTCTTCCTCTTCTTCTTCTTCGTTTTATTCTTCTTCTCCCTCTCCTTCCTCTTCTTCTTCTTCTTCTTCCTCTTCCCTTCTTCTTCTTCGTTTTATTCTTCTTCTCCCTCTCCTTCCTCTTCTTCTTCTTCCTCTTCTTCTTCTTCGTTTTATTCTTCTTCTCCCTCTCCTTCCTCTTCTTCTTCTTCTTCTTCCTCTTCCTCTTCCTCTTTTACTTTTCGTCTTCTTCTTCTTTTCTTCTTCTTCTTCTTCTTCCTCTTCCTCTTCTTCTTCTCCTTCTTCTTCCTCTTCCTCTTCTTCTTCTCCTTCTTCTTCCTCTTCCTCTTCTTCTTCTCCTTCTTCTTCCTCTTCCTCTTCCTCTTCCTCTTCTTCTTCTCCTTCATCTTCATCTTCTCCCTCTTCTTCTCCTCCTTCTCCTTCATCTTCTTCTTCACCAATCAAGTCTTGTGAACGTGCCTCTTTGTCCTGTTTCATGTTCGAGGGGTAAGAACAACATCATGACACATGATGAACTGGTCGCGTATTCAGCACACGTATATGCGTGTGTGACCTGATGTTCCCCTAAATCCGCGCCGTGGCTGACACGCTCCATCTTTGAAAGATTGTAAGAAACTTACATGTTCACCCAAAATATGAAAATGGGTACCGACAGAATTTCTATGAATTTCTTTAAGGAACTATAACTGTCAGACCTCAATAGTAATTCCGGAGTGATTTCCGGTCAATATGGCGGATAGACGGCAGGAACCGTTGAGGCTCATAAAGTGTTCTTTGTTGTAGTTTCCTCATATTCCAAGTCCGGTTTGCTGACGGAGCTACTGAGTTTAGTGCTCTGTGCATACAGTGATTGGTGTTTTTCATCCGGATCTTGTTTCGATATTTCGATTGCTTACGATGAATGATGATATCGTATGACGAAGTTCAGCTGCGTTCACTTTCGGTGCCGCTTGGCCTTTTATCTTTTGGCGTGTGCTGTAGCGGCTATAATAGGGACTGCAGCCGCCTTTCTTTGTTTGGATCCTTCAATGAGATGGGTTTTAATTCAGGTAATCCCATTGGCACGGGCAGTTGAGCAATGATGGATTGTAATTCGCTTCCAGTGATACCGGGGCCTTCTACTAACTATAGCTGTAACCTCAATACTAAGAGTACTTATTATACGACTCGAAAGTAAGCCAATATCATATAGGCCGAATTCGGGAAAAAAACGAAACTATGGTTTCTTCGTGGTTTACCCTCTACTAGTATCTGGAAAATATAACATATAGTCTCTCCTAGTATGGCTCAGGCAAAAGCAGATTTCCAAAAAATGAGGAAGATACTATGCAATCCATTTTTGACAATATAAACAAGAAAAAGAGTTCTTAAATGTTATATAGAGCCAGTCTTAACATATGGATGCGAATCATGGACAATAGGACAAGAGACAAGAAAATCACTGGAGTCTGTAGAAATGTGGTTTTACAGAAGAATGTTGAGAGTACCATGGACAGCTAAGAAGAGTAATGAAAACGTTCTGAAAGAGGTCAAAGCAAAAAGAGAGCTAATTTCCAATATTAGGAAGAAGCACTGTAGCAATCCTGTAGAACATGTTTTGTAGTCATATTGTCCAGTGTACAGTGGCATAGGCTGGTAGTTTCTATTTTGAATTTGGTGAACATGTGATGTCTCATTCTATTGTGACCAGTGCGTAGGCGAAGTATGATGACTTGATCCCTCCTTGATAGTTGGTGGTATCCGTCCCTCTCGTTATGCTTTGGGTGTTCTCGTTTCCATTTTTCATGTAACTGACCTTTGAGGATGGATTTGGCTTCATCATAACTGAGCGGATGGTTCTCTTGTGGTAATCTCCCTCCCTCGTTAGCTAATTTGTCTGCGCGTTCGTTCCCGTGTATATTACAGTGTGATGGTACCCACTGAATGACTACTCTCTGGAAGTTATTGCATAGTTGGTCCAGGGCTGTTCTCAAGTCATCTAGTTCATTGTTCTTGGGGCTTTTTAGAGCTGATAGTATTGACAGTGCATCGGTCAGAATCATCAATTTATTGTGCATGTTATTTTTGTGTTGAATAGCCAGTGTTGCAGCATCTCTGATGTTCTCAGTTTCTGCTTTAAAATTGTTTGAGAATTGTCCAGTAGCTAATGACTTGACGATCTCGTCCTGATTATTCAGCGTCAAGAACCCCCCCCTCCCCCCCCCCCCTCAATTTCTGGTGGCGTTTGTAGCAGAGCCATTTGTGTATATATGGGACCAAGAGTCCTGTGGGTAGGTATCGTGTATGTGTTTTTCTGCTACGTGTTTTCTTTCTGTGTCTGATTGGGTGCCTTTTTTCATGATTCCTGTTATATTTTCCTTAGGTTCTGGTATTTTATGTTTCCCATGAGGAGACATATCAGATGGGCGCAAGAGTTTCGATATTGTTTGGGAAAGTACTAGGTCTCCAGTAGTTAGTTCATTGGCAATTGTAGCGAAGTTGCTCCTCTTTAGTCGTACAATTCCGGTACCATTTATTCTTTTGTGCATGGGGTGGCTAAGGAGACTTCTATATTTCTCCGCTTGTTGCAATACTTTACTAACCCGTCTGTCATTTAAGGGTTGTAAACCTCAGTGGTTAGTGAACTGGACTAGAAAGGACAAGAGGTAGAGTTCGATCACAACCGACGGATTCCGGTTCACCCAGCCTTTACTGGATTTTTTTTTCTGAGAAAGTAAAGCGACACGGGCGTAATACCGACCACGTTACCCCAAAAAGCCGTGCCGAAGGTCTGTAAAATTTATGGTCACTAACACCATATTCCCTATACGCCAGTAGGTGTGACGATGGGTACTTTACTACTTTATATATTTAAAGAACATTTACTGATCATTTATTTATATGAATCAGCCCACTACACACAAAGCTGGCTATGTCCTCTTAACTCGGGAGTTTTTGAAAACAAAGAACAGGTAGAAATGGCAACTAAAAGAAAATAAAAAGATAAAGAGAAAGATTATTTTGTAAATAATGACATTAATTATTCAGTAATTAGTGTAACGAGAGGTTTGAATTAACAAGAAGAGTGGAAAGATAATGTAGATGAGTAATAATAATAGTGAAAATAACAATTAAATGAAAAGAAATAAAGAAGAAATAAAATGGAAGGAAGAAATAAGATAAGAAAAAAATATAAGAGTTCAAAGAAAAAAGAAAGGGAATAAATATCGAAAGAATAAAACTAAGGATGTAAGAAAACTGAGGTTGTTATGAAACAAAACAAAAAAAACTGCTAAAAATAACAAAAGATGAGCTTAACCGTAAATGCTAGAACAGAAATGTAGAACGAATGTGGAAGAATATGTCATGAAGACATGACCATAGCAGAGTACGACACTTATAACATAATCAGCATTATCGTCATCTTCAAGCACTGTGCCTGCTTGCGTAGGTGATCATGACTCTCCACAACTTTCGATCTCGACAATTATTTATAATTTGTGTTGTTGGCCTTCTGCCAAGCCATTCTCTTAAGCTGTCTGATATCTTTTCTCTTTGCTTTCCTTTATCTCTTCGTCCCTCAATTTTCCATGTTGTCACAATATATTCCAGCTGTACCTTTCTCATCACATGGCCAAAAAATGATGATTGTTTCTTCCAAATATTGGAAATTAGCTCTCGTTTTGCTTTGGCCTCCTTCTGAACGTTTCATTACTCTTCTTAGTATTCTCTTCTTGGTATTCTCAAACATTCTTCTGTAAAACCACATTTCTAAATCCACTCCAGTGATTTTCTTGTCTTTTGTTCATCATTCACATCCGTATGTTAAGACTGGCTCTACTTAACATTTAAGAACTCATTTTCTTGTTTCCCTTGTCAAATCTTGTTTCCGTCAAATAATAAGACAAACATGAAACTATCACATGACTCTGTGATAAGCTCTCAGTAACAAAACGGATTTGAAATAATATGCAGCTTGGGATTACCTGAAAGTGTTATCCATAGATGCAGACATATCTCTTATCAGGGAGACGTACAAAATGAAATTTAAAAATGAAACTCAGCATGTAAGAAGACTTACTAACCAACACAGAACAGGAGTCGTTAGTCGCTGGACTCTGCTAGACTTGCTGAAGATGGGATCTGACCCCTACAGATATGTGTGGAGTGCAATGATGATGACCCGCAAATAACTCAATAAGGTACATATTGCACAAAACAGTGTTTGTTTAATCGTTGAGCAATTAGCCACGATAGAGCATCTGGTTCACATTGAAAAGTAGAGTTCGTGGGTGAATGCATTTATTATGTTTGAGTTCAGATAACAAGCTCCGATGTGGGTTTGTACAGTGTTATAGTGATGAGAAAGCGAGTGACTTGAATGAATATATGTATGCATATGGGTGTTTAACATAAAACTAAAGAGCATAAATATAAGCAAGGGCACAGCGTCAAATGCTTGCGCACAATGATCACATAAAACGGAAGATGCAGCACAGAAATAACAAGTAGAATAGCTCAGGCCAAAGTAGCATTTCAGAAAATGAAAAACATCTTGTGCAACAAGTCTATGTAAACAGAAGTGAGAGAACGAGAGTTCAGCTGTGTCATATAGAGCCAATTCCCACCAATGGAAGACAATCATGGAAAAGACGATTAGAAGCCACAGAGAGGGGATTTCTTATGTTGTGATTTCACTGGACAGCTAAAAAGACAAGGACCAAGGAAATTCTCAAAGAGGCCAACACAAAAAGGGAGCTCCTAAAAAGATCAGAATGAAATAGTCAACATTTTTTTTCGGGCACATCATGCGAAGATTAAAGTTGTGATACTTGGTTAAAACTGGCAAAATAAAAGGAAAGAGAGACCGTGGATGACAAAGAGAGAAAATACTGGATAACGTGGTGTCATGGCATGGAAAACAGTCAACAATAGAGCTGATACGATGCACTGTAGATAGAGAATTATGGAAGGACATGATAGCCTATACCAACCTGTATGGCACATGATGGTGATGATGATATGGGCGTTTATGTGTGTGTGAGTGAGTGATTCTGGGAAATAAGAGACTGAATGAACTCAGTGGGTGAAATGATTGAGTGAATTAACTGAGTGAGTGATTAAATGTATTGCAATGATTTTTTATTTTTATTTTAATGGACTCTTGAATGAATTGTGTGAATGAGTGAAGTGAGTGAATGGATAGAATGAGTGTGTGAGCAAGTGATGTGAATGAATGAATTGATAGAATGATTGTGTGAGCAAGTAATGTGTGTGAGTGAGTAGATAGATAGAATGAGTGTTTGGGCAAGTGGTCTGAGTGACTGAATGGATAGAATGAGTGTGTGAACAAGTGGTGTGAGTGAGTGAATGGATAGAATGAGTGTGTGAATAAGAGGATGAGAGTGAGAAATTAGTTACTGAGAGAGTTGATGTGTGATTTGAGTGAGTGTTTATGTGGGAATGAAGGTGGGTGATTGAATAAATTAAATGAGTAAATGAAATGAGTGAGTGAAATTAGTGAGTAAAATGAGTGGGGTTAAAGTGCGAATGGGAAGATTCGATTCGTGAATTGAATCAGTGTGTGAATGAACAAATAAATGAATTAATAAGTATCTTATATGATTGTTTGATTTATGAGTGAGTGAGTGAGTGAGTGAGTGAGTAATTGTGTGAGAGGTGTTAGTGAGAGAATAGAGAACGTTAACATTTATGAGTGAGTGAGTGAGTGAGTGAGTGAGTGAGTGAGTGAGTGAGTCAGTCAGTCAGTCAGTCAGTGAGTCAGTCAGTGAGTCAGTGAGTAAGTGAGTCACTGAATGAGTGAGTGTGTCAGTGAGTCAGTGAATCAATGAAGGAGCAAGTAAGTCAGTGGGTGAGTGAGTGAGTGAGTGAGTGAGTGAGTGAGTGAGTGAGTCAATGAGTGAGTGAGTGAGTGAGCGAATAAAGAAAAATAATTAGTGAGTTTAATGAGAAAATGAAACGAGAGAATCAATAAGTGAATTGATTGAGTGCATGTATGAATTGACACATAAGTGAATGATATGGTTGACTGAATGAATTAGTAAGAACGTGAATGCGTGGGTGGGTGCGTGAGTGAATGAGTGAGTGGGTGGGTGGGTGCGTGAATCAGTGGGTGGGTGCGTGAGTGAGTGGGTGGGTGAGTGGGTGGGTGGGTGAGTGAGTGGGTGAGTGAGTGGGTGGGTGGGTGGGTGAGTGAGTGTGTGTGTGGGCGAGTGAGTGAGTGGGTGGGTGAGTGGGTGGGTGGGTGGGTGAGTGAGTGAGTTGATGGGTGGGTGAGTGAGTGAGTGGGTGGATGGGTGAGTGAGTGGGTGGGTGGGTGGGTGGGTGGGTGGGTGAGTGGGTGGGTGGGTGAGTGAGTGAGTGAGTTGGTGGGTGGGTGCGTGAATCAGTGGGTGGGTGCGTGAGTGAGTGAGTGGGTGGGTGGGTGAGTGAGTGGGTGGGTGGGTGAGTGAGTGAGTGCGTTAAAAACAAAGTCAGGATATGTGGTGTTCGGAGACTCCTGTCTAATGTCGCCTCAAATGTCGTCACTCACGAGTGAGACACCATTCCCAACCTACTCAGAGTGCTACTCTAGTTCCCATTTCTGTCAGCGGCTGGGTCGACCGCGGGGGTAGTTTTTTTTCCCAACCGTGAGTACAACTCACACTGCTTCCAACGGAAATCGAACATATGTTGTCCGAACCTAGTTGTAGCTTGTGGGTTCGTTCTCCCAACCAGGCTACTGGGGCCTCCCACAACAGGTTGTATATAAGTAAAAGAAAATAAACGAACATTAAAAAGTGGAAGTTTAAGAGAAAGGTGGAAACTGTAAACAAAACAAAAAAAGCGAGAAAACGTAATAGAAAGAGAGAAAGTAAGAGAAAAAAAGGGTAAGAGAAAGAGAAAATCGAAAGGGAAAGCGTAAGAGGAAGAAAGTGTAAGAGAGGAAAAGATGGCGTTCAATAAAAAAAATGAACGTGAAAGAAAAATAGAGAAAGCGTTAGAGAAAGATAGGAAAGTGTAAGAGAAAAAGGGAAAGTGTAAGAGCAAGAGAAAGCGAGAAGGGAAGCGTCAGAGAATGGTCGAAAGTGTGAGAGAAAGATAGAGAAAGGAAATTAGAAAGAAGTGAAGGAAATTAGATAAACGGTAAGGGAGAGAAATATTAGAGTTTTAGAAAGTATAGATCTGTTTTTAAATGAGAGAGTGAGAAGAGTAATTGAGATAGAACTAGAGAAAGAGAGACGGAGGATACGAGATTGTGTGAGTGTGTGTCTGTGTGTGAATGACGACGATCGTGCATGCACACAAATTTGTCACGCGCTTCAGCATGACCTTGAACGTGTCAAATTTGAAGGACAAATGTGAAACAAATCAATGATCGGGGAGTTTGACAATATCAGGTGGTGATGTTGATGGTGGTGGTTGGTGGGAGTGAGGTGGGTTTGACAATATCAGGTGGTGATGTCGATGTTGGTGGTTGGTGGAGGCGAGGTGGGTTTGACAATATCAGGTGGTGGTGTAGATGTTGGTGGTTGGTGGGAGTGAGGTGGGTTTGACAATATCAGGTGGTGATGTCGATGTTGGTGTTGGTGGAGGCGAGGTGTGTTTGACTATATCAGGGGGTGATGTTGAAGTTGGTGGTTGGTGGGAATGAGGTGGGTTTGACAATATCGAGTGGTGATGTTGATGGTGGTGGTTGGTGGGAGTGAGGTGGGTTTGACAATATCGAGTGGTGATGTTGGTGGTTGGTGGGAGCGAGGAGGGTTTGACAATATCAGGTGGTGATGTCAATGTTGATGGTTGGTGGGAGCGAGGAAGGTTTGACAATATCAGGTGGTGATGTCAATGTTGGTGGTTGGTGGGAGCGAGATGGATTTGGCAATGTGAGGTGGTGATGTCAGGGTTGGTGGAGGCGAGGTGGGATTGACAATATCAGGTGGTGATGTCCGTTTTGGTGGTTGGTGGAGGCGAGGTGGGTTTGACAATATCAGGTGGTGATGTCAGTGTTGGTGGTCGGTGGGAGGGAGGGAGGAGGGTTTGACAATATCAGGTGGTGATGTCAATGTTAGTGGTTGGTGGAGGCGAGAGGGCTTTGACAATATCAGGTGGTGATGTCAATGTTGATGGTTAGTGGGAGCGAGGAGGGTTTGACAATATCAGGTGGTGATGTCAATGTTGATGGTTGGTGGGAGTGAGGAGGGTTTGACAATATCAGGTGGTGATGTCAATGTTGATGGTTGGTGGGAGCGAGGAGGGTTTGACAATATCACGTGGTGATGTCAATGTTAGTGGTTGAAGCGAGGTGGGTTTGACATTATCAGGTGGTGATGTGGACGCCAGTTTGCTTGCAGTTTGGGACACGTTAACCAGTAGAAAAGATGTACCTGAGTTAATTAGTTTAGAAAATTAAAAAAGACAGCAAAGAAGAACTCAGTCCTCATCGTCTTCAAATAGTGTAGCCTAGTACGGTGTAGCCTAGTACGGTGTAGCCTAGTACGGTGTAGCCTAATACGGTGTAGTCTATTACGGTGTATCCTGGTACGGTGAAGACTTGTACAGTGTATTCTAGAACGGTGTAGCCTGGTACAGTGTAGACTGGAACGATGTAGCATGGTGTGGTATAGACTGGTGCTATGTAGCCTAGTACGGTGTAGACTGCTACGATGTTGTCTAGTACATTGTAGCCTGGTACGGTTTAGCCGAGTACAAAGTAATTTGTGCTTCACTGTCATAAACTCCTCTGCAACATCTGGGCTATTTGTATTCAGTGATCCATAGCAGACCGCCTGATTTAAGACCAAACTAACATCATATGATGAACATTCTCTGGATTAAAACTGATCAAGTAAGAAGGGATAGCAGAAGGAAGGCAACCCTGTAATAAAAAATTACCGTGTTGAAGTCGGATGTGTTGGGTCGAAGAGCAAAAAAATCAAACTTGACATAAACTACAAGCAAAATCAAAAGCTTTCTGCTTCAGAGCATCAGGTCAGTGAGCAGGAGGGAAATCAGTAAAGGAAACGATAGATCGACAGAATTAAAGACAAAAACAGAAACATTGATATCGTAACATCGGATGGAAGATGCAACACAGAAATAAAAATCAGAATAGCTCAGGCGAAAATCGCATTTGAGAACATGAAAAATATCTTATGCAACAAATCTATGTCAATATAAATGAGAAGGAGAGTTCATCGATGCTATATAGAACCAATTCTGACCTATGGAAGCGAATCATGGACAATAGACAAACAAATGAAAAGACGATTAGAGACCATAGAGATGGGATTTCTCAGAAGAATGTTGAAAGTTCCCTGGACAGCTAAAAATACCAATGAGAAAGTTCTCAAAGAGGCCAACACAAAAAGGGAGCTCTTAAAAAACATCAGAAAGAAGGAATCAACATTTTTTGGGCACATCATGAGAAGAATAAAGTTGGAATACTTGGTTACAACTGGCAAAATAAAAGGAAAGAGAGATCGCGGACGAAAAAGAGAGAAAATACTGGATAGCTTGGTGTCATGGCATGGAAAACAGTCAACAACAGAACTCATACGAAGCACTGTGGATAGAAGATTGTGGAAGGGCATGATCGCTAACGCCAACCGGTACGGCACATAATGTTGATGATGATGATGATAACCTAACAGCGCACATATACGTACAATTTCGACGCTATATCATAAAGGGAAGTGATTAAAAGAACAAGCAACACATCTACAAACATTAAACATTACTCCTTTCTCCCCCGATGCAATGGCAGCAGCAAATAAACAACATAAAAAGACATAAATCATATCACATCGCATCTACGCCTGTCTTATCGTCCTTTCAAGCGCGTACGATGAAGAGTAGAAGTCGTTAGATGGGCGCAAGAAATAAATAACTTCCCTAGATGTAATTGTGTTACGTGACACCTTTAGTATTATTAGTATTATTATTATTATTTTTAAACAATATTTTTTTTTACTTACTAACGTAATATCACTAAGATATTATGACTATATAACTATGATCATAAACAAAGAAAAGTCTCAAGACCTACAATTAAATATCAAAGTTGAAGGAATGCATCTGGAGACAGTCCAGAGCTACAACTACCTGGGACATACTATAACCAGTGATGGAAAATGTACAACTGAAATAAATAAATAAAAGAATAGGAATGGCAAAAAGTAATTTCAATGCCATGAAAAATATACTAACATCAAAACAAATAACACCAGAGCTGAAACTAAGAATAGCAAAATGTTACATCTTCTCAATATTCCTGTATGGTTCAGAAACATGGACATTAGACCAGAAAACAGAACAGAAAATTGAAGCCTTTGAAATGTGGATTTATAGAAGAATGGGTAGAATTGGATGGAAAGAAAAGAAAACAAACGAAGAAGTTTTAAATCAACTAAAAATGAAAAAAAGAACTACTAAACACAATTAGAGCAAGACAAATGAAATTTTTTGGTCATGTTAAAAGACACAACAGTCTAAAAAAAAGTAATATTAGAAGGGAAAATACAAGGTAAAAGAGGCAGAGGCAGACCAAAACTAACATGGCCGAGTAACATCAAAAGATGGACAAGTCAGCCTATGGCAATCTGCACCATCAGAGCAAGAGACAGAGTGGAATGGCGCTCTATGGTAGCCAACCTTCGATGCGGAGACGGCACTCAATGATGATGATGATATAAATATGATAATATGAAATAAATTAACATACATTTTATGAAGTCCTGGCCGCCATAGATTAATCCATTATCTTCATGAGACAAGTTTCATTCTTCGAGAACGAGGCTTGCAAAAAAAAAAACATAATAATAAATAAATAAATATGGAGCTCTCATGAGCTACACAAGGGCCATTGTTTGTTGGGTGTTGGGAATATTATTAAAACTGTTGACGTGCCATTAGAACAGGAAACGACAGAATTTACCCACACTGCAAGGCGCATGTGTGTTGCATACATGGTTGCTATAGACGCCACTGTCATGTTAGGAAGGAGACAATAACTGAATCCAAGGGCCTCGGGTCATGTATCCGAGCGAGCTACAGACCCCAAGAACTGCCGTTCTGATCACCGATGTTTGTCTTCCATTACTTGAGAGCAAGCTTGCACCTGAGTTCTTTTGTTCGTCTCATACACGATCGGCAGTTACATGGGTCTGGACTTTCAAGGCTGAGTCTTGCTTTTCTGTTCTTTCGTTTCATTTTTCTTCTCTCCATTGTTTTCAATTGCTTTACCGCTACGCTACACTTAGGCGGAGACCAAGCAGATGTAAACAAAGAATGTAGCTGTATTTGTGTGGATTGAATGTAGCAAGTAGTTATTTGAAATGTATTTGAGGGCGTTAGACACAGCTGTTTACTGTTGATTATTTAGTCTTCTTGCTCTCGTACTCATTTCAGACGTAAAATCAATTGACAGCTATTCTGCAGTAACTTGAAGATATCCTCCCAGTGTAGGGATGGACCGCGTGACCTAGACTTGGTACACATTGTTAATTACGGTTGGGTGAACATCATCATCATCATTATGTGCAAGAACCGGTTGGCATATGCGATTATCTCCTTCCACAATTTTCTATCGACAGTGTACCGTATCAATTCTGTTGTTGACTGTTTCCCGTGTCATGACACCAAGCTATCGAATATCTCCTCTCTTTATTGTCCGCAATCTCTCTTTCCCTGTATTTTGCCAGTTGTAACCGAGTATTATCAACTTTCCTCTTCTCATGATGTGCTCGAAAAATGTTGATTGTTTCTTCCTGATGTTTTTTTAAAAACTCCCTTTTTGTGTTGGCCTCTTTGAGATTGTTCTCGTTGGTCTTTTTAGCTGCCCAGTGAACTCTCAGCATTCTTCTGAGAAATCCCATCTGTAGCCTCGAATCGTCTTTTCATGTGTTTGTCTAATGTTCATGATTCGCTTCCATAGGTCAGAATTGATCTATTCCCTTCTACTGAAATAGACTTGTTGCACAAAATCTTTATTTTCTGAAATGCAACTTTGGTCTGTGCCATTCTACTTTTTATTTCTGTGGTGCATCTTCTGTCTGATATTATTATTGTGCACAAGTATCTGACGCGGATCAACGACAAAGAGGTAAAGAAAGAAAGAAATGCTATTTTACAACATTTAACGTCTTTCTATGCACTTCTTCTTTCTTTATTTGCGTGTCAGCGCTGAGTGGGGCTACACAGATAAGGTATGGGGTTTATATCTTTTATGTTGGTCCCCTGCTGCTATATTTCCTAGTGGTTCTACAATTCATCAACCCATCGTTCGAGTAATTATCTCGTATTCTCATCGCTTTTGTTGATGTTTCTGTGAGTAATTTCACATTATTGTTTTATTTCTCGTCACGTTATCATTGCCTGCTGTGACGAAGTTTTCTATTTTTTTTTTTTTTTTACTCTAATAATCACACGACAGCAATCAATAAAAGTAAGGGCAGCGGGGATAAAGAAAATACTCCACTTTTGTGACGTTTTCAACTTTACAGTGCGCGTGGCCGTGCGGCTAAAACCCCTGTTCCGCTGGTTGAAAAGCAGCCTTACGGTGTTCGAAACCCGCGGTAGACAGAAAGGATTTTTTCTATCGGGGTTGAAATAAAAATCCTGATTCTCACACGTCGTGGCGACTGCTTGACCAAGCGGCCTTTATCCCTCTGGATCTATCGTCCCCCCCTCCCCCCCCCACGACATACACCAGCAACGGTACTATGTGTCGTAAAGATAGTTTTTTTTTTTCAACTATGCGGGCAGGGATGGTTGTGGGTAAAACCTAGTCGGCCGTCTATAGCTTGCATAGCTGAAGACGTCATGATTGTGGGGGTTTTATGGTATTCCTCTCTCTGTCTGCTGGGCTTGCTACTACAGATGGCAATGATCATCGCCATCGATAGAAGTAAGCCTGAGTACTGAAAGGGAAACCTCAGAATACGCTTACTAGCGTGACGTTTTAACTATATGAGCTAAAGACGACTGACGTCATTATACAAATTTCTACCCATGATTGCAAAGCTGAAACTTCTTGCTGGTTGGGGGTTTCCCGGGGCTTCTCACACCATCATTTTCGTGGTCGACCCTTTAATGTCATATTATCATTTCTTTTGTAGATGTGTCTCGGGTCTGCAGGGAGAGATTTTTTATTCAACAGGAGAACAAAGAAAATCGGATTCACTGTACTGCCGCAACGTGGTGTACAGGTCAAACATTTTATTTTACTTCAGCTAGGAAAAAAAAATGTGATTCTATCCAGAATCGAACCCGATCTCGCCTGAGTGACCCTGAGTTCTTAATCCACGCAGCCCCCAGCTCTTGCTAATTTAGTTGTCGCGTCCTTGTTCAACACTACACTACCTGTGGTCAGTAATTGTGTTGTCGGTTTGCAGCAGAAAAGTAAGAAAGAGAGAACAAACGAAAGAAAGAAAGGAATGAAACAAAAAAACAAAAAAACAAAGAAATGAAATTTCGTAGAAAAAACTAGCCCTTAAATTCTTCCAAAATTCCATTCTGTGAAACAGTAAAAAAAAACTCTACAGTGTTTCAGAACATGATATATCATTTACACTTATACATCGTTTATTTAATGGGAAACTATGTGTATCAATCTATGTATATCTTCAGTAATCAAGAAAAGATGATGGTCATATGTTGGAAATGTGATGAGAAGAGATAATAACCGAATAGCAAAGCAAGCCCTCATGTGGGAAACAACAGGTAAGAGTAAAAGAGGAAGACACAGAGAGACACTGAGAAGAACATTGATGAGAGAGGCAAAAGCAGCAGGAATCGGCTCCCTCAATGAGATAGAGCTGCTTGCACAGAACAGAGACAAATGGCGAGATTTTATAAAATATCTTTAAAAGAATTGAAAACTGCTAGAACAAAAATTTAGATAAGAGAAGGAGTATCTTGGTCTACGCCCTATGGGCAGACTACGCCTTGAAAGGTCAATAGGTAGATAGATGTTTATCAAGTAGAACATTAATACAAAACTAAACATGTTATTAAACATTGATCAAAGGAATTTGAGATTCATCCCCATATTTTAGCACAGTGAAGCTAAAGGGTCGTTTGTTTAGATATTGTCCATGTTCTTCTCAGTCGTTTACCATATGTGAACCATAATGACACCACCCTTGTTGTCATTGTAAAAAAAGTAAAAAGCCCCCGTCACGCCAAGTGGCGTATAGGGAATATGTTGTTAGGGACCATAAATTTTACAGACCTTCGGCACTTGACTTTTGGGGTAATATGGTCGGTATTAAACCCGTGCCGCTTTAATTTCCTTGAAAAAAAATCCGGTACCAATTGAAGGCTGGGTGAACCTGGAAGCCGCCGATTGGGATCGAACCTTACCTCTTGTCCTTTGTAGTCCATTTCACTAACCACTGAGCTATCGCGGCTCCTTTGTTGTTATTGTGGTAGATGAAAATGGCGCAAATTTGGTGGAAGGAAAACAAAACAAACAGTGAAGTTTCGATGCATTTGAAAATATAAAAGAACTACTTAACACAATTTGAACAAGAAAAAATACAATTTTTGGGACATGAGACGAGACACAAAACCCTATACAAGAGCATCTTAGAATGGAAACTTTAAAAGTAGACAGGGCAGAGGCAGACCAAGATTAAATTGGGCTCATAACATTAAAAGGTGGACACGTGAAGCTATGACAAAGTGCGTTATCAAAACAAGAGGCTAAGTAAAATGAAGACATCAGTGTTAGAAAATGTAAAACTGAAATAAACAAAATAATAGAAACGCCAAAAAGCAATTTTAATGTCATGAAATGTACATTAACATCAAAACAAATAACACCAAGGCTAAAACTAAAAAATAGTGAATTGGCATATCTTCTCAACATTCCTGTATGGTGCAGAAACATGGATATTCGTCAAGAAAAGAGAACAGAAAATGGAAGCCTTTGAAATGTGGATTTGTAACAGATTATGAAGAATTGGATGGAAAAAAAGAAAATAAACAATTAAGTCTTAAAACAACTAAAAATGAAAAGAAAACTACATAGACAATTCAGTCTATATGCACTATCAAAGCAAGAGACGGAACGTAATGGCGCTCCACTGGAGCCAAACTTCGATGCGGAGACGGCACTCGATGATGATGAACACAATTCAAACAAGAAAAATGAGATTTTTGGGGCATGTTAAATGACACAGTAGTCAACTAAAAATAATCTTGAAAGGGAAAATACAAGGTTAAAGCGACTGAGACAGACCAAGATTATCATGGACGAGTAACATCAAAAGATAGACATTTCAGACTATGTCAACTTGCACTACCAAAGCAAGAGACAGAGCGAAATGAGGCTCTATGGCAGCCAACTTTCGATGCGGAGACGGCAACCAATGATGATGATCATTTTTTTTTGTTCCAAAAAGACATTTCCAAAATGCACAACCAAAGTAATCGGGACAGTATTAAAACAAGTTAATGCATTTAAAAAAGGTAAAAAAGGCAATCATCATTTTTTTGGCCATGTAATGAGAAGAGAACAACTTGAATATATTGTAACAACTGGGAAAATTGAGGGACGAAGAGATAGAGGGAAGCAAAGAGAAAAAATAACAGACAGCGTAAGAGAATGGCTTGGCAGAAGGTCAACAACAGAAATGATAAATAGCTACCGAGATCGAAAATTGTGGAGAGACATGATCACCTACGCCACTAGGCCCGGTACTTGATGATAATGATGAAAAAAGGCAGAGGCAGACCAAGACTAACATGGACGAGTAACATCAAAAGATGGACAAGTTAGCCTATGATAACCTGCGCCATCAAAGCAAGAGACAGCAGAATTATGCTCCATGGTAGCCAACCTTCGATGCGGAGGTGGCACTCGATGATGATGGTGATGATGATGAATTTAAATGCCTGAGGAAGATGTTAGCTTTCATAGGTGTAGCAGGTGAGTGCAGAAAAAGAACCGACAAAAGCTGAATTCCAAATAATCAGGAAGAAGTTATCCAATCTGATTTTGTCAATGGAAATAAGAAAAAAGAGTTCATCATTTTTATGCGCAGCCAGTCTTGAAGTATGGATGTGAATCTTGGACAAAATAGAACAACAGAAAAGAAAATTGTTAGATGCCACAGAAATGTGGTTTTACAGAAAAACGTTCGGAATACCATGGACAGATAACAAGAATAATAAAGACATTATAAAAGAGAACAAAGCAAAATAAAGATAATTTCCAATATCAGAATACCATGGACAGATAACAAGAATAATAAAGACATTATAAAAGAGAACAAAGCAAAATAAAGATAATTTCCAATATCAGATTGAAACAATCATCAGTTTGTATCATGTAATGAGAAAGTAAAAGCCGCGATAGCTCAATGGTTAGTGAACTGGACTACAAAGGACAAGAAGTAGGGTTCAATCCCAATCGACGGCTTCCTGGTTCACCCAGCCTTAAATGGGTACCGGATTTTTTCTGTGAAAGTAAAGCGGCACGGGCGTAATACCGACCACATTACTCCAGAAATCATGTACTGGAGATCTGTAAAATTTATGGTCACTAACACCATATTCCCTATAGGCCACTTGGCGTGACAGGGGCTCTTTACTTACTTTACTTTTTAATGAGAAAGGATCAACTAAAGTGACAACATGAACAATTGATAGAATATAAGATAAAGAAGAACAAGGAGTAAAGATTCGAGACAGCTTAAGAAAATTGGTTGGAGTTCAACAATAAAAATAATGGACCAGACACTCGAGATCCGTGGGCTAGCTATTTCATTTTTATATCGAAGAAAATTATTGGAGTGCACATACACTCTATGGGTCAATAAACAGGATTGGACATATTCGAGTACGCCATAACTCTAAGGGTCAATAAACAGGATCGGATATATTCGAGTATACAATCACTCTAAGGGTCAAAACACAGGACTGGACATATTCAAGTACACAAGCACTATCGGACTATACACAGGATTGAACATATTCGAGTACATAAACACTCTATCGGGCAAAACACAGGATTGGACATATTCTAGTACACAAGCTCTATCGGTTAATACACAGGATTGAACATATTCGAGTACATAAACACTCTATCGGACAAAACCCAGGATTGGACATATTAGAGTACACAAGCACTATCGGTCAATGTACAGGATTGGACATATTCGAGTACACAATCACTCTATCGGGCAAAACACAGGATTGGACATATTCGAGTACACAAGCACTATCGGTTAATTCACAGGATTGAACATATTCGAGTACACAATCACTCTATCGGGCAAAACACAGGATTGGACATATTCGAGTACACAATCACTCTATCGGGCAAAACACAGGATTGGACATATTCGAGTACACAAGCACTATCGGTTAATACACAGGATTGAACATATTCGAGTACACAATCACTCTATCGGGCAAAACACAGGATTGGCCATATTCGAGTACACAAGCACTATCGGACTATACACAGAATTGAACATATTCGAGTACACAAGCACTATCGGTCAATATACAGGATTGAACATATTCGAGTACACAACCACTATCGGACTATACATAGGATTGAACATATTCGAGTACACAAGCACTATCGGTCAATATAAAGGATTGAACATATTCGAGTACACAAGCTCTATCGGACTATACACAGGATTGAACATATTCGAGTACACAAGCACTATAGGTCAATATACAGGATTGGACATATTCTAGTACACAAGCACTATCGGTCAATATACAGGATTGGACATATTCTAGAAACCTGAATCAGTCTCAATCCAGTGCGTACTAGGTCAGAAAATAGCGCAGGTTTATCACAGCGGGCGAGTCACCATTGCTCAGTGCCTTACCTTATTATCACTACTCACCGTGTTTGTGTTTTCACGTTGACGGCGATCACGTGATCGCACAGGTCGGCAAGAAATATCGATTTTGCTCCACGCAGAGTACACCTTAGTCGGACCTGTTGTTATTCTACAACCACTGTCACCCCTTCAGAAAACGCCAACGATTCGCGGCAAACACGGCAGTTGACAGAGCCTGTTTAGAAAGAACTGAAAGCGGGTGTTGTTTAAACTGAAGTCTGTAGAGGGTCCTCAAGGACTTCTGTGTAAGATAATAAATCTGGGACTCTTCTGTTTCTTTGTCAAGGTCGCTAAGAATACGCCTTGGAAAGTTCAGATTTAAGGAGAGAAAATTGTTTGGAGTTTAGCCCATGATATTTATATCTTTAATTAAAAAAAAAAGTTTATGTTCAAAAGAGGTGAGATGTAGAATAGCTCAGGAGACGAGAGTTAAAGAAAATGTTTAAAACATATCCATCATTATTATTATCATCTTCATCAGGTACAGTGCCTGCTGGCGTAGGTGATCATGTCTCTCCACAACTTTCGAAGACGACAGTTACTTATCATTTCTGGTGTTGATCTTCTGCCAAGCCATTCTCTTAAGCTGTCTGGTATCTTTTCTCTTTGCTTCCCTCTATCTCTTCGTTCCTAGATTTTTCCAACATCACAATATATCCCAGCTGTTCCCTTCTCATTACATGGCCAAAAAATGATGATTGTTTCTTCCTAATATTGGATATTGCATATCATTTTGATATGGCCTCTCTCAGAGCGCTGTCATTACTCTTATTAGCTGTCCATGGTATTCTCAATATTCTTCTGTAAAACCATATTTCTACAGCCTCCAGTGATTTTCTTGTCCTTTTGTCCATGATTAACATCCGTATGTTAAGACTGGCTCTACATAACATTTCAGAACTCTTTTTTTATTTCTATTGTCAAAAATTTGCATGCACAGTATCTTCCTCATTTTGTGGAAAGCTGCTTTTGCCTGAGCCATTCTGTATCTCACATATGTTGTACATCTACCAGCTCACATTTGTTGTACATCTACTATCTCACATCTGTTGTACATCTACCATCTCACATCTGCTGTATATCTACCATCTCACATATGTTGTACATCTACCATCTCACATCTGTTGTACATCTACCATCTCACATCTGTTGTACATCTACCATCTCACATCTGTTGTACATCTACCATCTCACATCTGTTGTACATCTACCATCTCACATCTGTTGTACATCTACCATCTCACATCTGTTGTACATCTACCATCTCACAGCTTTTGTACATCTACCATCTCACATCTGTTATACATCTACCATCTCACATCTGTTGTACATCTACCATCTCACATCTGTTGTACATCTACCATCTCACATCTGTTGTACATCTACCATCTCACATCTGTTGTACATCTACCATCTCACATCTGTTGTACATCTACCATCTCACATCTGTTGTACATCTACTATCTGAGGTTAAACTACATTATGTAATCAATTTATTTATGCAGAAGAGAAAGAGTTCTTTACTTTATGTGTGAGTATATAATTGTTCAACATATTTTTGGTAGCAATCATGATACATGTTTCAGAAGCTCATGAAAGTAGTTTGTATATTGTGAAGCGACACTATCCAGAAGAACGCAAACACTTCAGGAAAAGCGGCCGAGCACATATGGGTGAAACGCAAGTGAAATGACTCCGATTCAGGTCTCGAACTTTACCTTTACCTTTACATTTACCTTTACATTTACCTTTACATTTACCTTTACGATTTGAAAAGTTTGCTAAAGGAAACAAACAATAGTAGAGTAGGTTGATGATTTGACTGTTGTGAAGAAACGCAAAATGGAAAGGTTTGACCACGTAACTAGATCATCTAATCTGGAAAGACCATTTTGTAAGAAATGGGAAAGGAGGAAGAAGAAAATATAGAGAGAAAAAAATATTGGAAGAAAACCTGAGAGAAAACCGCAGGCTTCACTTTACAGAGTCTCAAGGAACGCCTGAAGATGGAGATCAATGGAGACGGATGATGGAGTCTGGCAGTCGCGCCCCCACCAACTGCCCTTACTGTTATGGGATGATGATGATGATGATGATGATGAAGAAGGCGACGTAAAAGAAGAAAATTGAAATATATTTTTGCGCAACTACACGCTTGCAAGATTCCACCTGCAACTGGTCTTTTTTTCTGGGAGCATGCTCTATCCCGGAGTTATTTCTCCCTTCAACATACCCTCAAACTTGTCAACTAACGTGAAGAAAAATAGATACTAACAGCACATATCACATGCAGGAATGCGCTGAGAAAGCAATACCAATTCACAATATTTCTGCAAAAAAAACAATAGTTCATTGGACAGGAAAAGCATCGATATTATGTGAACGTATGTAAATTGTAAAAATTAGAAAGAGAGTTCATCGGTGCTATATAGAACCAATTCTGACCTATGGAAGCGAATCATGGACAGTAGACAAACAAATGAAAAGACGATTAGAGGCCACAGAGATGGGATTTCTCAGAAGAATGTTGAAAGTTCCCTGGACAGCTAAAAAGACAAATGAGGAAGTTCTCAAAGAGGCCAACACAAAAATGGAGCTCTTAAAAAACATCAGAAAGAAGCAATCAACATTTTTCGGGCACATCATGAGAAGAGAAAAGTTGAAATACTTGGTTACAACTGGCAAAATAAAAGGAAAAAGAGATCGTGGACGACAAAGAGAGAAAATACTGGATAGCTTGGTGTCATGGCATGGAAAACAGTCAACAACAGAACTGATACGATGCAGTGTAGATAGAAGATTGTGGAAGGACATGATCGCCTACTCCAACCGGTATGACACATGATGATGATGTAAATTGTAAATCATTAAAGCCAATAATTATGCCAGTTGTGAGCTCATCACATAGACCAGGCCGTTGCAGGACGTCCTTGACTCACCATTATCTTGAACCAGTGAAACCTTATGACCAAATAGCGTAGATCCTCCCAAAATTAACATAACCGTTCACATACTGTTTTGGAGATTGTAATCAAAGTAAACTACATTGGACCCACCATTACCTATAATCTACCACTGGGTATAAGACTATAGAAAATATAAAGTATGATCTCAAGAACGTTATCTAGGTTGGTATGAAGAGTGTGAAATAGCAACCTGGGACAATGAGTGTACCACTGTGTGGCAGAAAATCCTGGACTATATTCTTGTAGACCTGATATCTATCTGTCTATCTATCTATCTATCTATCTATCTATCTATCTATCTATCTATCTATCTATCTATCTATCTATCTATCTATCTATCTATCTATCTATCTATCTATCTATCTATCTATCTATCTATCTATCTATCTATCTATCTATCTATCTATCTATCTATCTACCTATCTATCTATCTATATATCTATCTATCTATCTATCTATCTATCTATCTATCTATCTATCTGTATGTCTGTCTGTCTGTCTGTATGTCTGTCTGTCTGTCTATTGTCCTTTCGAGCCGAAGACGGCACATTGGGCAGAACCACAATCTTAAAAACAGAAACCTCGCGTGCCAAAGTGGCACATATTGCAGAGAATACTTTTTAAGCGTATACTTACTACTTATACGTAATAATGAGAATTTTATTTTTGTTGAGATGATGCTTGAACCACTAGCATCTTGATGCTTAGTAATATTAACCCTTTCTTATCTTAAAAGTACTTTGGTAAATAATTTTAAAATAATTATTAGAAGTCACAATAAGTGCAATCCTAGCTGACCCGGAAGTCGTCTGCTATCAGATTATAAACTCGCCTGATTGTGTTTTCCCTGAAGATAAGACATACTTATGTTGCTGTTTACGTGCATCCCTGGTGACTGAGATGTTAGAGCGCTCGTCAGAGACGCAAAAGTCCAGGATTCAATTCCAAGATGCCTATCACCACATTCTACTAAATCTAATATTGTCAGCACTAGACCAGTACTGTCTTTATTGCCATCCCCCCCCCCCCCAATCGTCAATATCCTTTTCCATCAGCCGTCTCCATAGATCTTCCGTCATTCTTTGGGACTCTGTAAAGTGATGCCTGCGCATTCTCTCAGGTTTTCTTGTATATTTTTTTTCAGTCTATATTTTCTCCTTCCTCCTTTCCAAGTTTCTTACAAAATAGCCTTTCCTGATGAGTTGATCGAGTTACGTGTTCAAACCTTTCCATTTTGCGTGTCTTCACAATAGTCAAGTCACCAACCTGCTCTACCATTGTTTGTTTCATTTCGCAAACTTTTTAAATCGTAAAGGTAATTGTGACGGTAAAGGAAAAGGTAACGTTAAAGATAAAGGTAAAGGTAAAGGTAACGATAAAGATAAAGGTAAAGGTAACGGTAACGGTAAAGGTAAAGGTAAAGATAATGGTAAAGGTAAAGGTAAAGGTAAAGGTAAAGGTAAAGGTAAAGATAAAGGTAAAGGTAACGGTAAAGGTAACGGTAAAGGTAAAGGTAAAGGTAACGGTAAAGGTAAAGGTAACGGTAAAGGTAACCGTAAAGGTAAAGCTAACGATAAAGATAAATGTAATGGTAAATGTAATAGTGACGGTAAAGGTAACAGTAAAGGTAAAGGTAACAGTAAAGATAAAGGTAACGGTAACGGTAACGATAACGGTAACGGTAAAGGTAACGGTAAAGGTAACGGTAACGGTAACGTAAAGGTAAAGGTAAAGCTAAAGTTCGAGACTTGAATCGGATTCTTTTCACTTGAGTTTTCACCCATATGTGCTCGGCCACCTTTCCAGAAGTCTTCGGAGACTTCTGGATAGTGTCGCTTCAAGCGATGTGAGGCGGCATTCCTCACCTTCCCAGAATACTATCCTGGTATCCATTTCTGCCTGCGGCTGGGTCGACCTCGGGGGTATTATTTTTACAATGAGTAGAGATGAATTGACTCCCCTTCCAGACAGTAATATTCTCTCTCCTGTCCACCTCTTATTTAAGCCATCAGCTCTATAAAATGCATGTTGTTGTTGACGGCTTGCCACGAGTTGGTGCGAGCAGGTTGCCCTTTGACTCATAAGATGTGGCGGGTCGTAATGACTTTCTTGACATTCCCGGCTCTTACTGGAGAGGTTGGAGTTCGTCTATCCCAGGCTATGCTGGGAAATTACTAGTCCAGCCCAGAGGTACTGCAATACTGGGTCCTCTATATCGATAACAGCCACCACTACAGGGAACACGGCGATCCTAGCTTCTGTTAGCCAGTCTGTTTTGACTGTTACCAGGGGAGACCACGAGGAGGTAGATCTGCTAGGTCTTGGTCGGCTGATGGTGCTCCGACCCTGCTATTGCGACCGCAGATCACACGCGCTTCTGCTCCCCCATAAAATGTGTGTAAAATGCAATTAAATTTTCATTGTTATACTTTCAGTTACATTTATTGTTTGTGTGTTATTTGTATGAATGATTGTATGCATTAAATATACAATTAAAACATGTATATTAAGGAATTTTATATTAACAATAATTAGTGATCGGAAACGAATTAATTCCAGTTTAAATTTTTTTCTTGAATAAGAAATTGATTCATCATTTGTACACAACACAATTTTAATATATAATAGCTGAACTCCATTGACTATATATGTGTAAAATAAAAAAAAGATAATATTGTGTTTATAACTAGAAAAATAGACACACCGTGAGAGACAGAGAGACAGACAGAGAGAAAGAGAGAGAGAGAGAGAGAGAGAGAGAGAGAGAGAGAGAATCCAACATTTGGGTAATAATCCCTTCAAGTTACACTTTCCCAGCCAGATAGTCAGACCATTTTATCCTTTTACCAAACACAAATATGCGGACTCCCACACAAACACGGCTTAAACTATTCATTTCAGGCAGAATTATTTTCTCCAGAACATTGAAAGCTTGTCTTTGAAGATCTCTCATATTCCAAGGATCGCCCGATTTACGGCTAACAAGATAAAAATCTAGTCCTGTGAAAGTGCTCTGTTTACAAAATGAACAGTTTTTTTGGAGGGCGCCTTTTTCCTTTCTTCATCTTAAGGAGCAGAATTCTCCGCAAGCGATGCCCAAAGCAAACACAGACCATTGCAGCTTCTATCTGGACACGTGATCTAAAATTCTGTAGCTGGAATTTCTGCGCATGCGTGATTTCTGCTGGTTCCGGGGGGAAGATGCTGTCGTTTCGTACGGGGAGTGTGTGACGCAACTTTGGGTTGTTTAGTTGGAAGTGGTCGTGACAGGCTGAGGAAATATCGTGGGAATCTGGCGTATGTGGTCTGATGTTGCCATGTACTGACGGCAATCTATGAGAAACATACAGATATGTCAGGGTGAAGGAAACGTGTGTGTTTGTGATCGTGTTTGTAAAGTATATGTGCGTGTCAGCATGTGTGTGTTTGTGAATGCGTGTCAGCATGTGTGTGTGCGTTTATGAGTGGCCGAGTGCCTGTATGTATTTTTAAGTACGTATGTGATCATAAGTGTGTTTATGCATGTTTTCCGTGCGTGTATGTGTTTGTGAGTGAGTGTGTATGTTTTGTGTGTTTACCTGTGTTACCACGCTGAAAAGCATATGAGAAAGAAAAGAAGAAGACCTGTGTTGCCATGTATGTGTGTGTGTATGTATAATTATATATGTTCCTTTGTGAATGCATCTATGCGTACATGTGTGTTTGCGTATGTCTGAGTGATTCTCTATGTGTAACTTTCTTTGTGTAGTTCTGTGTTGTTTTTTATGTTGGTTTTTTTTGCGAGCTATTCTGTGTTGAGTTGTGTGTGCTTGCATTGTCCTTGTAGATGTATTTGTGTATCCTCATTTGTTGTTGAATGTGTGCGTGTTTCTCGTTGGGTGCACGTGTGTGTATGTTTGATGTTATGTGTTGAGGGACGTTCAAGTCAATTAAATTATTAATTCACAATGAGCCTTTTATTTACTTTAATAATACAGGCAGGAATAACTTGCAAGAAATAATAATTAAATGAATATTTTCATATTAGCAAGTTACAAATGAAATGCTAGATCGCTTGTCTACTGTTCAACTGTGTCTTTGTTCGTTCCTCCTGTATATATATATCATCATCATCATCATCATCGAGTGCCTTCTCCGCAACGAAGGTTGGCTACCATGGAGCGCCATTTGCTCTGTCTTTTGCTTTGATGGTGCAGGTTGTCATAGGCTAATTTGTCCATCTTTTGATGTTACTCGTCCATGTTAGTCTTGGTCTGCCTCTGCCTGTTTTACCTTGTATTTTTCCCTCCAGGATTACTTTTAGTAGGCTGTTGTGTCTTTTAACATGGCCCAAAAATCGCATTTGTCTTGTTTGAATTGTGCTTAGTAGTTCTCTTTTCATTTTTAGTTGTTTTAAGACTTCATCGTTTGTTTTCTTTTCCTTCCATCCAATTCTACCTATTCTTCTATATATCCACATTTCAAAGGCTTCAATTCTCTGTTCTGTTTTCTTGTCTAATGTCCATGTTTCTGCACCATATATGAATATTGAGAAGATGTAATTGCTATTCTTAGTTTTAGACCTGGTGTTATTTGTTTTGATGTTAGTATGTTCTTCATGACATTATAATTACTTTTTGCCATTCCTATTCTTTTGTTTATATATATATATGTTGTTGTTGTTGTTACGTTCGCCAGCTTTCAACTCTGACGAAGTCCCTAGAGACTAGGAACTGAATTTTGCTTGTTAATCCCTTTTTCCCTGGCAGCCGTGTGCACAGGGGTCCCTCGCCGCACAGGCAGATACCTCCGACTTCGGAGATACTCATGTTTTTTTCTGTCGATGAGTAACTGACGTTTCAAGCCGGGCCTCGCTGTTGAGACCAGGGGTGGTTGTCGCAGAGAGAAATCATAAATAAAAATCTCAACATATGTATATATATTTATATCCTCTTATTCTTTCCTTCCTCGTTTGTCTCTCAGCGTCGAGGGGAGATATAATTTGCGGTCTTTTGCTCTTCTGTTAGCTTCTGCTGCTGTTATATTTCCTAGTGTTTCTAATATTCCATCCATTCATCTTTTTCGTGGTCGACCCTTGGGTCTGGGGTTCTCACGACATTTGCTGAAGGCTCGTTGTGTTGTGTTTTGATCTTTCTGCCTTGTCACGTGGCCAAACCGTTTTATCTGTTGTTCTTTATATATCCTATGGCGGGGCGCTATTCCTAACTTTTTTCTCAGTTCTTCATTTCTGATCTTATCTCTCAGACTGTTTCCTGTCATTCGTCAAACACATTTCATCTCAGTAGGGGTGATGATTGTTTCTTCGAAATGACCATTACTTCTGTTTTCTTACAAATCAGACTTAGATCTTTCTTGTTCTTTTCTTTTACTATTATGTCTATCATTTCTTGTACTTCATTCACTGTATCTGCTATTAAGACTATCTATCTATCTATTGACTTTTCGAGCCGTAGCCGGCCCATAGGGCATAGACTTAGATACCCTTTCTCTTATCTAAATTTTATTCTAGCAGTTTTCAATTCTTCTAAAGATATTTTATCAAATCTCGCCATTTGTCTCTTTTCTGTGCAAGCAGCTCTATCTCATTGAAGCAGCCGATTCCTGCTGCTCTTGCCTCTCTGATCAATGTTTTGCTCAGTGTCTCTCTGGGTCGGCCTCTTTTTCACTTACCTGTTGTTTCCGACATGAGGGCTTGCTTTGTTATTCGGTTATTATCTCTCCTCATCACATGCCCACCATATGACCATCGTCTTTTCTTGATTACTGAAGATATTAGTGGTTGATTGGCTATTTCTCTAATTTCCTCGTTTGTTTTGAATTCGTTCCACGCAATACCAAGTATTTTCCTTAGACATTTATTTTCGAATGCGTTCAACTTTGTTTCTATGTCTCTTGTTGTTTTCCAGCTCTCACATGCATACGTAAGGGTAGATAGTACTTTTGACTTCAACAGTTTAAGTTTTGTGTTTGTGCCGATGAGTTTTGATTTCCACAAATTTTCAAGGCTTCTGAAAGACTTTGCTGCTGTAGTTATTCTGATTCTAATTTCTTTACTTGTATACCCTTACCGATCAATGTGACTTCCAAGAGAGATAAAGTGATCGATCTCTTCCACTGGTTTATTCTCCATGTATATTCTGTCATCTGCTGGAATTCAGTTTTTCATGACTTTAGTCTTTACATGATTGATCTCAAGCCCAATTTTGCTAGCTGTTGATGATAGTTCATTTGTGTCTTCCTGCATCGTTTTTATCTGACTGCTGATGAGAACTATGTCATCAGCAAAGTCGAGGTCCTTCAAATGGTCTCCTTGTATCCGTTCGATGCCTTTATTACTAGTGCAGCATTTCTTCATTATGAAGTCCATAACAATTCCAAATAACAAGGGCGATAAAATACATCCTTGTTTAACCCCAGTTTCTATTGGAAAACTTTCGCTCAGTCCTTCCTCTGTTCGAACTGCACATGTGTAGCCATCATACATGTCTTTGATAATATTTATGTATTAAGACTGTGTCATCCGCATATCGTGAATTATTTATGTTGTGACCGTTGACTTCAGATCTTTTATGTCGACTTTTGTCCTCATAATTTCTTCGCTGTAAAGTGAAAACAAATCCAGCGACAGAACACAGCCTTGTCTGACTCTTTTTTTTATATATTGGAATTGCCCTGTTTGGTTGCTTAATTCTTATGGTTGATGTTTGTTGTCAGTACATGTTTTTTTATAATGATTTTCAAATCCTTACCATTTTAATTTCTCCAGCATATTGATTATTTCTACATGCGTTACTTTGTCAAATTTTGTGTGTGTAGTCTATAAAGTATATATATATATATATATATATATATATATATATATATACATATATATATATATATATATATATGTATATATATATATCTTTACCTCTGTAGCTCTTTCTATCAATGTTCTCATGATGTATATTGCATTATTGGTGTCCTTTCCTTCCACAAATCCACATTGTTCCTCACTTATTTCTGGTTTTATTTTGTTTCTTACAAGTCTCATGATGATTCTTAGTAATATTTTAGTCATATGGTTCATGAGACTAATAGTGCGATGGTCTTCACAATCAGTGGCTCCTGACTTCCTCGGTATGGCTACAAAGATAGATTTTAGTAGATCTTCGGGTATGTGTCCAGTGTTATATATGTCATTGAGTAATTTTGTTATGATTTGTACTCCCAGCTCCCCTAATACATTTATCTCTTCGATTATTATATTGTCGGGACCTGGAGCTTTGCCTCTTTTCATGTGTCGAATTTCCTCCTCCACTTCACTCTGCATTATTGGTGTTCCTGTGTCTTTTTTTTGAAATTTTAGCTCTGGTCTTTCATCATCAAAGAGTTGACTGATATATTCTGTCCATCTTTCCATTATCTTCTCCTGTCCCATTATTATATTTCCTTCCTTTGATTTTACACATCCTGAAACTTTGACCTCTTTTCTTCATGTTAATTAATTTTAACTGATTGTGCATACATTCTTGCGTGTTTTTTGTTGTTGTTGTTTTTCATTTTTTTCACATTTTGCTTTAACCATCCTTCCTTTGTTTCTCTGCATTTGTTTTGGATCTCTTTGTGCAATATTTTGTATGTCCGTTCTTCTTTCTTATATTTTCGTCTTTCGTCCATTAGTTCTAGTACTTCATCTGGCATCCATTTCTTTTTTTATTATTCTTCAAGTCACTAATATTACTTTTGTTTATGTTTGTAGAATCGATTGTTTGAACATTTCCTACTGCACCTCGATGTTCTGTATTTTCTCAATAGCATTATATGTATTTTGTACTATTGTACTGCACTTACCTCTCATCTGTCTATCTACTTTGAGTATATCTAATTCTATTTTCGTATTTCTTGGGGATGTCTGTGCCCCATGCACTTTGCAGAATGTTGCATTCACCACAGCCCGTCTGACAGTGTCTATATTATGCAAGGCATCTTAAGGATTTTTTTTCTGTAGCATTTAAGACAAAGATAAAATAAGAAGAGATAAGATAAGATGCTAGTTGCACCTATGTCTTTTAAAATGTCGTGATATCGCTACCTAAAAAAATAATGACATAACAAGAAGAAAGATGAATAAATGGACAGATAACACGAGTACAGCAGATACGTGTACAGACTTAATTATTTTGTCTCGTAACATTCACTGTATAACATTATTTAGTTTCAACGTGAATGCCTGTTGTGACATTTCAAATGTTTATAAAAGTAATACTGTAATTTCATTCACATGACTGGAAACATTTAAACTTATTAGTCTTACTAAAATAGGAACATTGACATTTCACTGTCGTTTTAAATTGTTTCTGCGCGTGTTATAACTGCTTATGTCATGAACTGGTAATGTGTGGAGTAGTGGGGATACACGTGTGGAGTGAGCATGTGGGTTGAGGTGGGAGGAAGGGAGTTAAGAGTTCAAACACTCCCTGTTAAATACAACAGGTAGGAGATGTTGTTGCTTGCTATATTGTTATATGTTTTTATATGTATTCGTCCGTTGTAGTCTTCAGTAACTGTTATTTAAATTGGTATCATGTGCTAATGTACCGTTATCAGAATAAGTTATTTCATAATTGACCTGATTGTTATCAGACACGACCTACTGTTCTCACAATCGACTTAATACTGTTTCAAAATTGACCTTGGTGTTCTTAGGACCGACCTATTTTTCTCCTAAAAGACCTTATTGTTCTCAGAATTAACTGTATTTTTCTCAGAATTGACCTTGTTGTTCTCAGGATCGAGTTACTGTTCTCAGAAGTGATCTTATTATACTCTGAATTGACACTATTGTTCTCAGAAATGATCTTACTGTTCTTTGACTTTGTTGTTTTAAAAATAGACTTCTTGTTCTCAAAATTGACTTTATTATCCACAGAAATGACCTTGCTGTTCTCATGATCAACTTATTTTTTTCCCTAGAATACCATATTACTTTCATAATTAGCTTTAGTATTCTCACATTCGACATTACAGTTTCCACCAAAACCTATGAGCTGAGACTTGGGCTATCCTGTAACGATGAGAGCAATGCGCTCGCCTTCAGTTCAGAAGTATCCAATTTGAATTATATGTCCTGAAATTTATTTTCTTTTTCTGATAAATAATACATTTAGATCGAGTGCCTAGTTCTGATGGACGCGGATAACTTAAACCAGTTGTTTACGTTTTTACGTTGAGCGCACACAAGAACCATCTTCTTTTCTCTTTTCACTGATACATAAAAGGTGTCGTGGTTTATATCATTTGTCGTTCTTGTGCTGCTCGAATTGTCTGAATTAGTGATTTTCCTTTGTTGTTACATGTCTCTGTCACTGCATCTATCCATCTTCTTCTGGGTCTTCCTCTTGGTCTTTTTCTATGCATTCTCGAGAAGAACGCCCTTGATGGTGATTGGTGAGGATTCATTCTGACCAGGTGACCAAATCATTTAAGTTGTTGTTGTTCTATATATTCTTGGCAGGGTTTTGTTCCTACTATTTTTCTAATGGTTTCATTTGGTATTCTATCTCTTCTGGTGTTGTTTGTTACTTTTCTCAAGCATCGCATCTCACATGTATTTATCTTTCTTAAATGTGATTTAGAAAGGGTCCATGTTTGACTTTCATAGCATAAAGTTGGTATGAAGATGCTATTTATCATTTGTTGTTTAGCTGGCATAGAAATGTTTGAATGTCTTAGTAATGGTGAAAGCTGGTATGTGACAGCATTTGCTTTTTGTATTCTCATGTCAATTTCTCTGTTTAGTTTTCCACCTTCTGTCACCGTGAAGAACCATACCAGTTGAAATTAAATCGTCGTTGACTGTCAGTGTATATTCATTCCAACATTGTGTTACCAATGCCAGACTTGGACACTCACGTCTAAGAACAAGGTTTCATGTCACTACATAGTTGCGATGTCTGAGAGAAGCGCTTTGAGTTAAAGTGAAAATGAAGAATCAGAAGTGAGATTATAAGAGAAAGGATAGGCATTGAACCAATCCTAAGCTACATACAGAAACAACAAATAAACAAGTAGTGCCCATGTAGAAAGAATGCCATGTTATTTCTTGTCATAGAAAGCGTATATATAAAGAGGAGAAAGGAGAAGAGCAAGAGGCAGACCCAGAGTAAGAGGGACAGACAACATCAAAGAAACGCCACAACAGCATCAATTGACAACGATTGAAGCCACCACAAGGGCGAGAACCAGAATTTTGTATCTCCCTCAACACCTGAAAGGGTACAACTGGAAGGGGAAAAAAGGGCTGTTAGCGACTCAAAGCTGATGGGTTGAAGCAGGATAGGTGAACCAGAACTATTCAGATTCTACTCCACCTCTTCGTGGTGCCCCTAGAAACAGACCAAACAGTCTAGTCTCGACATGTGAGTAGGTATAGATGGGGTTGGCAATTCGGTACACAAAATCTTCTCAATGTCTGCCCGACATATGTCCATCTTCTCAATGTCTGCCCGACATATGTCTATCTTCTCAATGTCTGCCCGACATATGTCCATCTTCTCAATGTCTGCCCAACATATGTCCATCTTCTCTTCCTAATTGCAGATGAGATCGCTGGCTCCATTACCATTTCTCTTATCTCTGTATTATAGTAGCCTCTCATTACCATTTCTCTTATCTCTATATTATAGTAGCCTCTCGTTACTATTTCTCTTATCTCTGTATTATAGTAGCCTCTCGTTACCATTTCTCTTATCTCTATATTATAGTAGCCTCTCGTTACCATTTCTCTTGTCTCTATATTATAGTAACCTCTCGTTACCATTTCTCTTATCTCTATATTATAGTAGCCTCTCGTTACCATTTCTCTTATCTCTATATTATAGTAGCCTCTCGTTACCATTTCTCTTATCTCTATATTATTGTAACCTCTCGTTACAATTTTTCTGTTGTTGACCTTCTGCCAAACCATTTTCTTAAGCTATCTGGTATCTTTTCCTTTGCTTCCCTCTGTCTCTTCGTCCCTCAATTTTTCCAGTTGTTACAATATATTCCAGTTGTTCTCTTTTCGTTACATGGCCAAAAATGATGATTGTTTCTTCCTAATATTGGAAATTAGCTCTCTTTTTGCTTTGGCCTCTTTCAAAACGTTTCCATTACTTCTCTTTGCTGCTCATGGTATTCTGAACATTCTTCTGTAAAACCACATTTCTGCAGACTCCAGTTATTTTCTTGTCTGTTGTCCTATTGTCAATGATTCACATCCATATGTTAAGACTGGCTCTACATAGCATTCAAGAACTATTTTTCGTGTTCCTATTGTCACAAACGGATTGCACAGTATCTTCCTAATTTTTGCAATGCTGCTTTTGCATGAGCCATTCTGCATCTCACCTCTGTTGTGCGTCTACCATCTGAGGTTAACAATGTTCACAGATATTTAAATTCATTTACCTGTTTTAATATTGTTCCACTTGTCTCCTTTGCTAGGAGAATAAGAAGAACAGCGAATGTGAAGAACAAGAAGGAGACGAAGAAGAAAACAAAGAAGAAAAAGCAGCTGCGGCGAGGGAATTGTCTATTGCAATGTCTTATATATTGTGAAGCTGTAACAATGTCTGCTTTTTTATTTTGTTTGCACAAAAATCGTGTCAATTGCCGTGCCATCTAAATGGCTATTATTGATCAACTACGTCATAAACATTTCAGTAATTGCCGCCCTCTCACGCCCCTCGTCCATTCCACGCATGTCAAGATGTCAACAAAGTAATTTAACAAGGTCTCCAGATATTCTTCTTCTTCGGCCAGTTTTAGTTGTCTCACTCTCTTTCTCTCCCTCCCTTTCACACACACACACACACACACACACACACACACACACACAGTGACAAAGAGAGAGAAAGAGAGAGAGAGAGAGAGAGAGAGGAGAGATAGAGAGAGAGAAGTAATGAAATTGGTGAACAACCTCAGCGTGTCTGGCCGTCAGCGTCATGTTCCCATGAGTAACCTATTGCTTGCCTGTAATCCCGCTTTTATAGAGCAATATTTATTTACGGTAAGCACATCGTATGTTCATCTAGCCTCGGTGGCTGAGTGGTTAGTGTGCTCACTTCCTGATCAGAGGGCTCCGGGTTTAATTTCCAGATTTGGCGGACCCGTTTAAAACAACAAAATGCAAGACAAGAAGAGACCACACATGAAGTAATGGAAACACCCATTACACAAAGAGAGCTAGAGCTGGCAATATCCAAATTAAAAATGAAAAAGTCACCAGACAGTGATGGAGTGTCCAATGAAATGATTAAGAACTTGGGAACTGCAGCTAAAGCAAAACTACTGCAGATCTACAACATTTGCTGGATCACAGGTAGAGTGCCACAGGCATGGAGAGAAGCAATTATGATACCATTACTAAAGCCAGGAAAAGATGGTTCAATGACATCCAGCTATAGACCAATCAGCCTTACAAGCTGTTTGTGTAAAACAATGGAACGTATAATCAATCTCAGACTGCAGTGGTACCTGGAAAGTGAAAATCTCCTTGTCCCACAACAAGCAGGCTTTAGACAGTGTTACTCTACCGAAGATCAAGCAACCTATCTTTCCCAGGAAATTGAAGATGCGTTTCAAGAAAAGAAACTGGTACTAGCAGCATGGATAGACCTAAAGAAAGCATTTGATAAGGTATGGAAGGAAGGGCTTTTGAAGAAACTGAGAAATTATGGAGTAAATGGCAGGATGTACAAATGGGTCAAAGCATACCTGCATAATAGGAGAGCCAGAGTGCAACTGGATGGTCTTAAGAGTAAGAAGGTCTTATTGCGCCAGGGCGTTCCACAAGGAGGGGTACTATCTCCAACACTTTTTCTGATCTACATCAATGACCTAGTTACTGAACTACCACATGGCATCAAAGTGGCAATGTATGCAGATGACTTGGTAATGTGGTGCACAGAGGAGTATGCAACAGTGGCCTCCAAATTGCTACAAAGAGCTATGAATGCACTGAATTCATGGACAAATAGATGGTGTATCAGCATCAATACAGACAAATGCAGTACTACACTTTTCACACTCTCCCCAAAACAAAAAGCAGGAGCCATCTACATAAACAATGAGCCTGTGAAAGAAGACATACAAGCTACATATCTCGGAGTTACATTTGATAACAAACTATCTTGGAAACAGCAGATAAATAAGGCAACCCAAAAAGCAAGGAGGAAATTGGCTATTCTAAGAAAGTTGTGTGGAACCACATGGGGTGCGAGTGGGAAAATACTCAGTAAAGTTTACCAACAGAGTATACGCCCACATTTAGAATATGGATCATCCGCATGGTGCTCAGCATCAAACACCACATTGCAAGAACTGGATAAAGTACAAAACCAGGCACTTAGGGTCATCACAGGAGCAATGAAATCAACACCAATATTGGAGATGGAGAAATTGTGGAGGATACCAGCACTGAGAGAACGGAGAGACACAAAGGTGCTGATACAGGCAGAAAAATTTGTATGCATGCCGAGACATCCAATGAAGGACAGATTCCAAAATCTTGCATTGGGACGACTTAAGAGAAGCAGTTTTATCCACCAAGCCAAGCGTATTAGTAGACAAACACCAGACATGCCAAGAGTTGTTAAACCCCTTCTGCCCATACCAGAACAGACTCCCTGGACAGATGAATCAGGATTATCAGTTCAAATACGGACAGAAGTGAAAGGAATAGTTGACAAAGAGGAACAAAATAGTCTACAGCGAAAAACAATAACTCTCAGTTTCCTGGATGAAGAATACCCACAAGACCTATGGATCCGTGTGTACACAGATGGATCAGCACAGAATGCAGTAAAGAATGGGGGAGCAGGTGCATATATAGAGTACCCAAATAACACTAGGGATATGAATAAAATAGCAACAGGGAAATATTGTCACAATTATGATGCAGAAATACAAGCAATAAAGTTGGCAATAGAAAAGCTGCTGAACAGTAATCTTAGCCCACAGCCTGTAGTGTTTTTGACAGATGCAAGATCAGTACTCCAGGCACTACAATCCAGAAAATTACCACATCTACAGACCTTATTGACTGAACTCTGCAAGCACCACAGGGTTGCCCTGCAGTGGATCCCGTCTCACTGTGGAATACCAGGAAATGAGAAAGCAGATCAGTTGGCAAAGGAAGGTTCAACAGGCACACAACTAGATACACCAGTCACATACCATCATAAGAAACAGATAATCAAATCAATCAGAGGACCACAAGCCCCATATCAGGATGCCTTTCATAATATGAATAGATATGAACAAGTTATCATTATACGCCTAAGAACAGGACACAATCGACTCCATAGTCACATGTATACAAAATTCAAGATCGGCACATCAACTACTTGTACATGTGGACAGGCACCCCAGACTGCTGAACACATACTTCAAGACTGCACTGAATATAGTAGACTGAGGAAAATCCATTGGCCCATAGATACAACACTACAGACAAAACTATATGGGCCACTGCAAGAATTACAAAAGACAGTAAAATTCATACAGAAAACGACATTGCTGATATAGACAATACTTCGAGCGAACGAAAGATAGATAGATAGATAGCGTGTCTGGCCGTCAGCGTCATGTTCCCATGAGTAACCTATTGCTTGCCTGTAATCCCGCTTTTATAGAGCAATATTTATTTACGGTAAGCACATCGTATGTTCATCTAGCCTCGGTGGCTGAGTGGTTAGTGTGCTCACTTCCTGATCAGAGGGCTCCGGGTTTAATTTCCAGATTTGGCGGATTGTTACCATAGGTACCATATAATTTACTGAAATGTAACGGCGGCCTGACGTGATGGCGACCATATAACCCAAAAGTAGTCATCATGAAAAAAATATGTCCACAAACAACATAATTCCATACAACAACATAATAATACGTCTAGCAAGGCGTGGAGGGACCTTTACCTTACTTTACTTTACATTTACTTTACCCTACTTTACATTTACTTTACATTTACTTTACATTTACTTTACCCTACTTTACATTTACTTTACATTTACTTTACATTTACTTTACCCTACTTTACATTTACTTTACATTTACTTTACCCTACTTTACATTTACTTTACATTTACTTTACCCTACTTTACATTTAATTTACATTTACTTTACCCTACTTTACTTTACATTTACTTTACCCTACTTTACATTTACTTTACATTTACTTTACCCTACTTTACTTTACATTTACTTTACCCTACTTTACATTTACTTTACCCTACTTTACATTTACTTTACCCTACTTTACATTTACTTTACCCTACTTTACATTTACTTTACCCTACTTTACATTTACTTTACATTTACTTTATCTTACTTTATTTTACATTTACTTTACCCTACTTTACATTTACTTTACATTTGCTTTATCTTACTTTAATTTACATGTACTTTACCTTATTTTACATTTACTTTGACCTTACTTTACCGTACTTTACCTTGCTTTACTTTACATTTACCTTACCTTACTTTACATTTGCTTTACTTTACTTCATTTACATCATGGACAGACAAAGTTCCAACTGGTCCAACAGTGCCTTAGAGACAGAGAAAGCCACACCACCACGACGAGACTAAAAGTTAAACACTTACATATACTCAGTTGCATTCAGATCATTTTCCGATATGTCAGAACAGTGGCTACAGCAAAAAAAAAAGGTCAATGGTCAACAACAAAAAAACAATCATATATTCAAGCAGAGAAGATGGAAACACCGAGAATCGTAGGAATGATGATAATGATGAATACAGTTGATGAAAGACTCATAGAATGGGAGCCAGTTATTAATCGTATAAGTCCTCAAATTGGAACCAGAGGGTAATAGATAAAGAAGCCAATCTATGCAAAAATGGAAATAACACTGAGGTGAGAGGCAACAACAGCAGGCAGTTGCGCCCTTATCGATTAAGCGGCTCGTCCGGAGCAAGGGCGTGTGGCGAGATACAACGCAGGAGCCGTGCAAGATGTGACGTGGGAGCTGTGCAAGGTGTGACGTGGGAGCTGTGCAAGGTGTGACGAGGGAGCTGTGCAAGGTGTGACGAGGGAGCTGTGCAAGGTGTGACGTGGGAGCTGTGCCAGGTGCGACGTGGGAGCTGTGCCAGGTGTGACGTGGGATAACAAAGATCAGCCGTCAGACAGAGTTAGAATCTCTGCACTGTCTGTCTTCGGAGGGGGGTGAGGGGAGGCAATAGATAGACAGACAGAGGGATGGAGACACAGATAGATAGATAGATAGATAGCTAGATAGATAGGTAGATAGATAGATAGATAGATAGATAGATAGATAGATAGATAGATAGATAGATAGATAGATAGATAGATAGATAGATAGATAGATAGATAGATAGATAGATAGATAGATAGATAGATAGATAGATAGATAGATAGATAGATAGATAGATAGATAGATAGATAGATAGATAGATAGATAGATAGATAGATAGATAGATAGATAGATAGATAGATAGATAGATAGATAGATAAAGATCAAAGGCATAAACCTTAAGTAACTTTGTTTTCACTATTTTGATTCTGCGACATAAAAGTAAAGGATACTCCTCACAATTTGTGAGACCACCAGATGTCAAGGACGAGGTGTGTTCTTGAGCCTGAATAACCAGGAAGAGATTACCAAATCGATAGCTACCGGGAAATCTCAAACTATAAAGCAGAAAATGAAACCCTCAAAGATGCTGCAAAATTGGCTATTCAACACAAAATAACGTGCAGAAGAAATTGGTGATACTGACTGACGCACTGTCAGTCGTAAAATGTTCTAAATAAAGACAATCCAGGTACAGTGAGCTAGATGACCAGAGAACAACCCTAGACCAATTGTGAAATAACTTCCAGAGAGTGGTCATCCAGGGGTTATCATCACACTGTAATATACACGGGAACGAACGCGCAGACAAACTAGCTAAGGAGGGAGGGAGATTGCTACAAGAGAACCATCTGGTCATCTACGATGAAGCCAAATCCATCATCAAAGGCCAGTATCATGAAAAATGGAAATAAGAACACCCAAAGCATAACGAGAAGGATGGATACCTCCAACTATCAAGGAGGGATCAAGTTATACGTCGTCTACGCACTGGCCACAACAGAATGAGAAACCACATGTTCTCCAAACTCAAAATAGGAACTACCAGAAAATGCTGGATAACATGACAACAAAACATGTTCTACAGGATTGCCACTAGTACACAGACCTGAGAAGGACAATGTGGCCCACACCCACCTCCCTGGAAGGGAAACTCTACTTGGCATCTGAATCACTGAAAAAGACAGCTGCATTCTAAGAGCGTCCATAATCCTAGTCATAACGAGCCACAGCTGCCTTCTAAGAGCGTCCATAATCCTAGTCATAACGAGCCACAGCTGCCTTCTAAGAGCGTCCATAATCCTAGTCATAACGAGCCACAGCTGCCTTCTAAGAGCGTCCATAATCCTAGTCATAACGAGCCACAGCTGCCTTCTAAGAGCGTCCATAATCCTAGTCATAACGAGCCACAGCTGCCTTCTAAGAGCGTCCATAATCCTAGTCATAACGAGCCACAGCTGCCTTCTAAGAGCGTCCATAATCCTAGTCATAACGAGCCACAGCTGCCTTCTAAGAGCGTCCATAATCCTAGTCATAACGAGCCACAGCTGCCTTCTAAGAGCGTCCATAATCCTAGTCATAACGAGCCACAGCTGCCTTCTAAGAGCGTCCATAATCCTAGTCATAACGAGCCACAGCTGCCTTCTAAGAGCGTCCATAATCCTAGTCATAACGAGCCACAGCTGCCTTCTAAGAGCGTCCATAATCCTAGTCATAACGAGCCACAGCTGCCTTCTAAGAGCGTCCATAATCCTAGTCATAACGAGCCACAGCTGCCTTCTAAGAGCGTCCATAATCCTAGTCATAACGAGCCACAGCTGCCTTCTAAGAGCGTCCATAATCCTAGTCATAACGAGCCACAGCTGCCTTCTAAGAGCGTCCATAATCCTAGTCATAACGAGCCACAGCTGCCTTCTAAGAGCGTCCATAATCCTAGTCATAACGAGCCACAGCTGCCTTCTAAGAGCGTCCATAATCCTAGTCATAACGAGCCACAGCTGCCTTCTAAGAGCGTCCATAATCCTAGAAGAGCCATAATCCTAGAAGAGCCATAATCCTAGAAGAGCCATAATCCTAGAAGAGCCATAATCCTAGAAGAGCCATAATCGTAGAAGAGCCATAATCGTAGAAGAAGAAACGGAAACATTTTGTGTCTTTTAAGGAATAGTATATTCATTCATAGTGTAGTCATTGCCAATATCTTGGTCTACTATTGGTCTTCGGCACATTTATGTCTGATGTAGTCATTGCCAATATCTTGGTCTACTATTGGTCTTCGGCACATTTATGTCTGATGTAGTCATTGCCAATATCTTGGTCTACTATTGGTCTTCGGCACATTTATGTCTGATGTTGTCGTTGCCAATATCTTGGTCTACTATTGGTCTTCGGCACATTTATGTCTGATGTAGTCATTGCCAATATCTTGGTCTACTATTGGTCTTCGGCACATTTATGTCTGATGTGGTCATTGCCAATATCTTGGTCTACTATTGGTCTTCGGCACATTTATGTCTGATGTGGTCATTGCCAATATATTGGTCTACTATTGGTCTTCGGCACATTTATGTCTGATGTGGTCATTGCCAATATATTGGTCTACTATTGGTCTTCGGCACATTTATGTCTGATGTGGTCATTGCCAATATATTGGTCTACTATTGGTCTTCGGCACATTTATGTCTGATGTTGTCATTGCCAATATCTTGGTCTGCTATTGGTCTTCGGAACATTTATGTCTGATGTGGTCATTGCCAATATCTTGGTCTACTATTGGTCTTCGGCACATTTATGTCTGATGTGGTCATTAAAACGCCAGATCGGATTTTATTAACAAAACTTTCGGGACTCATTTTTAGAGTGTTGGTGAACATAACATAACTACCATGTGAACTAGATTCTAGTTAGAATCGAAGATTATGGGAATACACCCAGAGTAAAAATCCGGAGGGAGGGACTCTAAGGCAGAAGACGGCGTTAACCGTCTTTCTGGCATCCCCTGCATCTTCTTTCAATTCCGAACGTATGGACTTTGTCCCTCCTTCGGAAATCCTTGAAACGAAGTCGAGAGGGGGATAGTGCGACTGGGTAACGTACTATCTCCATATTCCGTGCCCAGGCAGAGTAGGTAAAGTGAAATTAGGAAGAAATTACCAATGTTAAAACTTGGCACATGGAACGTAAGGACCATGTGCCCTGGACTTACTAAAACAAGCACACTGAAAGAAGGACAAATTAGAACAACAGCACTCATAGATAAAGAACTAAATAGGCTACATGTCGATATCGCTGCCCTACAAGAAACAAGACTCTCAGACTATGGTTCTGTAAAGGAAGAAAATTATACTTTTTTCTGGCGGGGTCTAAGTGTCGAAAAGCCACGTCTACATGGAGTAGGCTTCGCTGTACATAACAAACATATTAACTCCATAACCACGTCTACATGGAGTAGGCTTCGCAGTACATAACAAACATATAAACTCCATAACCACGTCTACATGGAGTAGGCTTCGCAGTACATAACAAACATATAAACTCCATAACCACGTCTACATGGAGTAGGCTTTGCTGTACATAACAAACATATAAACTCCACAACCACGTCTACATGGAGTAGGCTTCGCTGTACATAACAAACATATAAACTCCATAACCACGTCTACATGGAGTAGGCTTCGCTGTACATAACAAACATATAAACTCCATAACCACGTCTACATGGAGTAGGCTTCGCAGTACATAACAAACATATAAACTCCATAACCACGCCAAAAGGAGTGTCCGAACGCTCAATGATACTTCAGCTGCATACAAAGAGTGGATTAATAAACATCATTAGTGCCTATGCACCAACGTTGGCTGCATCAGATGAAGAGAAAGACAATTTCTACCAACAACTTCAAATGATCAGTGACTCACTTCCAAAAGCGCATTCCTAGGCAAATACTATATGGTGAACTAATACACGGAAAAAGACAAATCGACAGACCTAAACTACGATATAGATATATCTGTAAATCATCTCGGAATGACTTCTCCATCTGTGAAAATGACTGGGGACATCTGGCAAGTAATCGCACATCATGGAGAGCATGTATAAGTAATGGTATAACATCATTTGAGACTGTGCTAAGGTAAAACTTAGAAGAGAAAAGACTAATGAAAAAGGATGGAAAACCCTGTGGATCAGTGGGTCTGACGAGTTCATTATGTGACCGAGTGTGTTTGTCAAACATTGGTAGAATTAGCCACGAGAGAAGCTGTTCGACAAAAACAAAACTTTAAAAAAGTGCACAATAGCCTCCACTAGACCATCTGACAAGACGAAAAGGGCCATATATGAACAAAAAACCCGTCCCACAAAAAAACTCGGGTGAAAGAAAAAAAGTATTCAACACATTCATCATCATCATCATGTGCCATACCAATTAGCGTCAACGATCATGTCCTTCCTCAACTTTCTACCCACAGTGCATCATATTAATGTCTGTTGTTGACTGTTTCCCATGCCATAACACCAAGCTATCTAGTATTCAACACATGAGGGCAGGGGATTAAATCTGACCCCACCTGATGAAGAGATAAAACCACTAACCACTTCGTCTAGCGATATCGTTGTGCACAGTACAGCAGCTTAACGGGAATCACTCTCAGAAATATCAAGGGTTATATTTTCCGTGAAGTTTGCTAATAATAGACATTTCAGAAAGAGGCCATGTGATATCTTCTTCTTAGTGGACATGGATGATTTGTGTTGAAAGTTTGTGACAAATCTGCGAGATCTGTGATTTTCGGACCGGAAAATCCGTCTTCGACATTAGTTGATAAGTTCAATAATTATTTAGGGGTTTGAACATAAATGTTTGTTCACAGTTCGTTAACCTTCGCTGTAGATAAAGTCGTTAAATTGATAGGTTAGTCTGTGACCTTGGTTGCTAAGGACCTTACTTGTGCAAACGGATGGCATTGGCAAGGATCATTTTGAATCTATGAAGTGGGCTCATTTTGTGTTTAACTCAAAAGCATATGTGCTTTTTAACCAAAGACTTTTTTTGGGACTCAATGAAGATATCCCCGATGGAAGAATAAATTGTACTATTAATCCCATAAATGATTCGCTTCCAGAGGTTTATGATGTAAACAAAGCAGTTTTGTCAATTGCAAGTGAATAATGTCCACACCTATAATTGGTCAGGATTGGGTAGCAGCAGCAGCTTTATAGCGAACACAGAAAACATCACAGGATTGTGCTGTTCTCAAAACAGCTATGCCATGCTACCCTAGAATTGCCTTTAATGGGATTACTGTGACCACAAACCACTCTCCATGTGTGTGCCACATATTTACACCACAGAAAGAAATTCTGAATATAACAACATCATGTGCCTTCTGTGATATTAATTACCACAGACCAGGAGCCTCCAGTATGATTGATACAACTGTTGCACCAAGCACTTCATCAACAAAGCCATATCTATGGAATGTTCATCTGACATTGTTCTTGAATGATGTCCAAGATAATGAGACATCAGAATTGTGTGGCGGCAGCTACAAGAAGGGAGCGGAGAACATCATCAATTGTGTTTTTACTAACTACAGGTCATGTGGCTTCTGTTGGATTGGAAATGATAACTTACCACCACTGTGTGTCTATATGTTTTGAATTGGAGTCATCAGCGATGGCCTAACATCATCAGGTGCTACGACGATCATCGTTTTCGGGAGGACGTAAACTCCCATGGTGTATGGTGGATAGGCGGCGGGAACTATTGAGGGCTATGTCTGAAAACTGTTCCTTCTTGCAGTTTCCTCATATTCCAAGTCCGGCTTGTTGCAGGAGCTACTGAGTTAAGTGTTCTGTGCACACCGTGAGCTGTGTGTCTCATCCGTTTTTATCCTGCTTCGATATCCCGCTTGTTTGCGATGAATGATGATATCGTATGACGGGAAACAGTTGGCTGTGTTCACTTTCTGCGCGGTTTCGCCTATGTCTTTTGGCGTGTGCTGAGACTGCTGCGATGGGGACTACAGTTACCTTTCTTTGTTTGGGAGATGAGTTGGTAATTCGGATGATTCCACTGGCACGGGCGGTTGAGCAATTATGGATTTTAATTCGTTTGCTGTGAGACCGAGGCCTTCCATAACCAATAACAATAACAAATTATTGTTCGGGCACCAGCCTTTTTTGGTCGACTCTTTTCGACTTTTAAATACCAAGAGTTGTTAACGTGTGCGAGTGTACTTGGGAGCTCCTGTTTTTCGGCTTTATCCGATAGGGCTAGGCATCGGATCCTACCACCCAGTGACCAGGGGAAGGTAAAGCAGCGAAGAAACCACGAATATGAAGTGAAAATTGTCCACTGCCTGTTATGAGCTGCGAACCTAATGCCTAAATGCCGCGAGGTCGACGTCTGACCTCAGTCCTCTCCAAGAAGATGAATGGGTCGAATATTTGAGATGCCAGGAAACTTGGCAACAGGGGAGGTCAATCTAAGAGAAAACAAACGTTAAAGCAAATTATCTCCCACTTTATAAATAATAAAGTATAAGATATAGAGTATATAGAAGAATAAAGGACCATTTTTTTTTTCGTTCGCCAGCTTTTACCTCTGACGAAGTCTCTAGAGACTAGGAACTGAAATTTGCACGTTGATCCGTTTTTCCCTGGCAGCCGTGTGTACAGGGGTCTCTCATCGCAAAGGCAGATAACTCCGTCTTCGGAGGTACTCATATTTTTTACGTGCCATGAGTAATTGACGTTTCAAGTCGGACCTCGCTGCTGAGACCAGGGGTGGTTGCCTTAGAGAGAAATCATAAATAAAAATCCCAACTGGTGCAGCCGGGATTTGAACCCACAACCTCTCTGTCTCGAGGCCGGCGTCTTGCCTCGAGACCAAACAGTCCCCGCGATTCAGAACAATAAAAAAGTCTTGGGCAACAGGTCTATGTTAGAAAGAGAGTTCATTGGTGCTATATAAAGCCAAATCTTGTATGACATATGAAAGCAATCATGGACTGTATACAAACAAATGAAAAGACGATTAGAGGTCACAGAAAAGACCAACGATGAAATTCTCAAAGAGACAAACACAAAAAGGGACTTCCTTCAAAACTTCAGAAAATATCAATCGACATATTTCGGACACATCATGAGAAGAGGAAAATGTGAGTACTTGGATACATCTGGCAAAATACAAAGAAAGAGAGATCGCGGACGACAAAGAGAGAAGATACTAGATAGCTTGTGACATGACACGAAAAACAGTCACCAACAACAGAACTGATACGATGTACTGTGGATAGAAAATTGTGGAAGGACATGATCGTCTACGCCAACCGGTATGGCACATGATGATAATTTATTTTAAGATCGTTATTGAATTGTTTATAAATTAATTTAAACGAATTCTTGAATGTATAAGATCTTGAAGATGTTAAATGTTGCAGAATGAGCAACAATTTTGTCACAGTGACAGTTATCTCCCTTTTACATTCCAGCATTGACGGTCTTAATTTCTTCGGGTAACACGACCCCACAGCCCCTATTAGAAACGGGTGACTCGACGCCGAGCTGTCAGCCCCACAGCGGATCAAGTTTGAAACCTCTGGCGCTGAAATTGGAATATACAGCTGGGAGGAGTGAGAAAATGAGGAAAATAAGGGGAGGGAACGTCGGTATTCCAGAGTTAAAGACACGCTTGTGTTTCAGAACACGCTTGAGTCTAGCACGACATGAGTCTGGAACTTTCTTTCAATTCCTGCGTCAGCTGAGTCTTCCGGTATGAAATGTCATAGAGCAGTGGTTTTCAAACCTTGAGATATGTGATACACAATATTTTTTTTCCGTTCGCCAGCTTTGACCTCTAACGAAGTTCCTAGAGACTAGGAACTGAATTTAGCGTGTTAATCCATTTTCCCTGGCAGCCGTGTGCACAGTGGTCCCTCGCCGCACAGGCAGATAATTCCGACACTGCAATGTGGTTAGGAATTTGATTGACAATTTTCTTGTTACTGTTAATGCGGTACATGCATACTGATCTGGAATGGCTTCAACTTCAGAAGACACGGTGCTTGATATGCAGACCAGAATAACAATGAGCCCTAATAAATCTTTAAGGCGGTTCTCTCAACAGGTAAATTCACCAATGAGTACCGTCCACACGGTTCTGAAAACTTAGTTGCACTTTCATCCTTACAGATTAACTGGATCGTCTCAAATCCATGGAGGAGATTGCCAATCCTGACTGAACTACTGCATGTGGTTTAAGAACCCTATTTCTGAACAAGGTGATTAAGTCTTTGACGTGACTTTCTACACTGATGAGGCATGGTTTCATCTATCCGGTTACGTCAACAGTCAGAACAGTCGTTTGTGGAGCAGTAAAAACCCCCATGAATTACATCAAGTGCCGCTTCACGATCAGAAAGTCAGAGTGTAGTTATCCATAAGTCCTGTACGCATAATTGGGCCGATATTTTGTAATGCTACAATCAACATAGAACGTTACCGTACTTTAATCCTGGAATCATTAATAGCCCATCTCACAGACTGGGAAATTAAAGAAGTCTGGTTTCAACAAGATGGTGCAACAGCAAGCACAGCCGCAACATCATTTACCTATTTAGAAAGCATATTTGCAAATCTCATTATTTCACGTGGAATCTAGTCTGCTCGTTCACCAGATTTAACTCCGCCTGACTATTCTCTGTGGGGTGCGCTGAAAGGAAAGTAAGTAAAAAAAGTAAAGTACCCCCCGTCACGCCAAGTGGCGTATAGGGAAATATGGTATTAGTGACTCTATATTTTACAGACCTTCGGCACATGATTTTTGGGGTAATGTGGTCGATATTACGCCCGTGCTACTTTACTTTCCCAGAAAAAAATCCGGTACCCATTTAAGGCTGGGTGAACCCGGAAGCCGTCGGTTGGGATCAAGCTCTACCCCTTGTCCGTTGTAGTCCAGTTCACTAACCACTGAGCTATCGCGGCTCCCGCGCTGAAAGGAAAAGTTGATCTAAATTATTCCGCAAATAGCGAATGAGAAGAAGACAGAAACGGTCACCCAGATCCAACAAATATCATCGTCATCATCCAGAAGGTTTCCGAAAACATGAAGAGGCGAGTCAACAAATGTCTCAAGGCCCGTGGTGGACATTTTGAATACATGCTGTAGACACATCATCATCGTGTAAACACCCACTCTACCCAATACAAGCCAACTAAGGGCAGTAGTGTCTAGAAGAATAAAAATTTGCGAGAGATATGATCAGAAATGAAGAACTGAGAAAAAAGCTAGGAATAGCCCCCGCCATAGAATATAAAAGGAAACAACATATAAAATGGTTTGGCCACGTGACAAGGCAGAAAGATCAAAACACAACACAACGAGTCTTCAGCAAACGTTGTGAGAACACCAGACCCAAGGGTCGACCACGAAAAACTTGGATCGATGGAATATTAGAAACACTAGGAAACATAACAGCAGCAGAAGCGAACAGAAGAGTTTTGCATACCGGAAATTATATCTCCCCTCGACGCTGAAAGGCAGATGAGGAAAGAAAGAAAGAAAGAAAGAAGAAGATACATATATGTTCACGGCATTTTCGTTATTAGTGGCGTCTTGCGGGGGGTGGGGGAGACTTATAAGATCAGAGTCTAAAGGCCACGTGTCCAGTGCAGCCGTTATGAGGTTTTCGGGTCTGAGTTTGTATTTCACAGCCGATAGAAAAAAAAAATGTTTTGACCCCGTCGGGATTCGAATCCGTGTTCTTCTAGTTTGGAGCCCAACAATGGAGCCCAACAAGTTATCGATTCGTCAACCTGCTCTTCCATATATATATGACAAAATATAAAGGTGAAAAAGCAAGGCTTGCCTATACACCATGCAGAAACTGCACTAAGTTATGCGACCTATATTCTTCAGCCATCACAATAATGTCCCGGCACACCGCAAACATGCGAGCCGCGATAGCTCAGTGGTTAGGGAACTGGACTACAAAGGACAAGGGGTAGGGTTCGATCCCAACCGACGGCTTCTGGGTTCACCTAGCCTTTAATGGGTACCGGATTTTTTTCTGGAAAGTGAAGCGGCACGGGCGTAATACCGACCACATTACCCCAAAAATCATGTGCCGAAGGTCTGTAAAATTTATGGTCACTAACACCGTATTCCCTATACGCCACTTGGCGTGACGGGGGTACTTTATTTTTACTTTTCACACCGCAAACATTGGGGGTATGTGTGATAAAAATAGTCTCATAATGAAGTATTACATTAATAACTTTTTCAGCACGGACAGTCTTTATTAATTTAACGGTACATATTTGAGAGACAAAATTGTTCATGTTTTTAAATTATTAATTTGCATCTTTATATTTATCTAACACATAACATGTTATATGAAATTTTAGATAATTGAACAAGGAATTATATTTCACCAATATCAAGATTATACAAGACATTTAAAAAGAATATGGTTTGATGACAATTTACACTAATCAAATTGAGAGTGACGCACTGTGCGGCTAAACGTACATGACAGAAATCGGAATGCCGCTTGGTGTGTCGAAAGATACGGAAGAAGTTTATGATCACATTCATTAATAGCCATAAGTGGGCTTGGTGGTATAGAGGTAAGATGTCAGACTCGAACTCGAACCTCTCGTGTCGACTATACAGGGTATGTGGACCTGATTTATAGATCCCATATAGGCAGATTATGGATCTCATACAAGTCACCGGAAATTATATCTTTCTTTCTTTCTTTCTTTCTTTCTTTCTCGTGATCACTTAACAAGTAAAGAAATAAGTACTTCTTCTCATCGTCCGCCCTTAAAACGACGTTAAATAGGAGTCGGTCCCACGTGATGTGGTTTACAAGCTGTAATATTTTTGCCTTTTGACCCAAGACATCCGACTTCAGCATCGAGTTTCTCAGCACCGAGTTTTCATCCATCTCGATCCTTACACACTTGTCCTTAATGGTCAGTCTGTTTCTTGGCGCACAGCGAAGAGGTGGAGCACGATCTAGATAGTTCTGGTTCACAAATCTTGGCTCAATGTATCAACGTTGCTTCACTGACCACTTCCGGTCTTGATGCTGAGCATAAGCCTATGCGCTCCACATGGAGGAATGTCGTAATGAAAGTTTGTATTTTTTATTTTGAAAATCAATTCACTTGTTTTTTTCCTTTGGCACATCAGGTTGTCAATAGTAATTATCACTGTTATCTATCCTGCATCATCTACTATAGTAACTATCACTATTATCTATCCTGCATCATTTACTATAGTAACCATCATTGCTATCTATCCTGTATCATTTACTATAGTAACCGTCATTGTTATCTATCCTGTATCATTTACTATAGTAACTATCACTATTATTTATCCTGAATCGTTTACTATAGTAACCATCACTGTTATTTATCCAGAATCATTTACGATAGAAACCATCACTATTATTTATCCTGAATCGTTTACTATAGTAACCATCACTGTTATTTATCCTGAATCGTTTACTATAGTAACCATCACTGTTATTTATCCAGAATAATTTACGATAGTAACCATCACTGTTATTTATCCAGAATCATTTACTATAGTAACCATCACTGTTATTTATCCTGAATCGTTTACTATAGTAACCATCACTGTTATTTATCCTGAATCGTTTACTATAGCAACCATCACTGTTATTTATCCAGAATCACTTACTATAGTAACCATCACTATTATTTATCCTGAATCGTTTACTATAGTAACCATCACTGTTATTTATCCTGAATCATTTACGATTGTAAGCATCACTGTTATTTATCCAGAATCATTTACTATAGTAACTATCACTGTTATTTATCCAGAATAATTTACGATAGTAACCATCACTGTTATTTATCCAGAATCATTTACTATAGTAACCATCACTGTTATTTATCCAGAATCATCTACTATAGTAACCATCACTGTTATTTATCCAGAATCGTTTACTATAGTAATCATCACTGTTATTTATCCAGAATCACTTACTATAGTAACCATCACTGTTATTTATCCTGAATCGTTTACTATAGTAACCATCACTGTTATTTATCCAGAATCACTTACTATAGTAACCATCACTATTATTTATCCTGAATCGTTTACTATAGTAACCATCACTGTTATTTATCCTGAATCATTTACGATTGTAAGCATCACTGTTATTTATCCAGGATCATTTACTATAGTAACCATCACTGTTATTTATCAAGAATCGTTTACTATAGTAACCATCACTGTTATTTATCCAGAATCACTTACTATAGTAACGATCACTGTTATTTATCCTGAATCGTTTACTATAGTAACCATCACTGTTATTTATCCAGAATCACTTACTATAGTAACCATCACTATTATTTATCCTGAATCGTTTACTATAGTAACCATCACTGTTATTTATCCTGAATCATTAACGATTGTAAGCATCACTGTTATTTATCCAGAATCATTTACTATAGTAACCATCACTGTTATTTATCAAGAATCGTTTACTATAGTAACCATCACTGTTATTTATCCAGAATCATCTACTATAGTAACCATCACTGTTATTTATCCAGAATCGTTTACTATAGTAACCATCACTGTTATTTATCCAGAATCACTTACTATAGTAACCATCACTATTATTTATCCTGAATCGTTTACTATAGTAACCATCACTGTTATTTATCCTGAATCATTTACGATTGTAAGCATCACTGTTATTTATCCAGAATAATTTACTATAGTAACTATCACTGTTATTTATCCAGAATAATTTACGATAGTAACCATCACTGTTATTTATCCAGAATCATTTACTATAGTAACCATCACTGTTATTTATCCAGAATCATCTACTATAGTAACCATCACTGTTATTTATCCAGAATCGTTTACTATTGTAACCATCACTGTTATTTATCCAGAATCATCTACTATAGTAACCATCACTGTTATTTATCCTGAATCGTTTACTATAGTAACCATCACTGTTATTTATCAAGAATCACTTACTATACTAACCATCACTATTATTTATCCAGAATCATTTACTATAGTAACCATCCTATTATTTATCCAGAATCATTTACGATAGTAACCATCACTGTTATTTATCCAGAATCATTTACTATAGTAACCATCCTATTATCTATACTGTATCATTTACTATAGTAACCATCACTGTTATTTATCCAGAATCATTTACTATAGTAACCATCACTGTTATTTATCCAGAATCATTTACTATAGTAACCATCACTGTTATTTATCCAGAATCATCTACTATAGTAACCATCACTGTTATTTATCCAGAATCATTTACTATAGTAACCATCCTATTATTTATCCAGAATCATTTACGATAGTAACCATCACTGTTATTTATCCAGAATCATTTACTATAGTAACCATCCTATTATCTATACTGTATCATTTACTATAGTAACCATCACTATTATTTATCCAGAATCATTTACTATAGTAACCATCACTGTTATTTATCCAGAATCATTTACTATAGTAACCATCACTGTTATTTATCCAGAATCATCTACTATAGTAACCATCACTGTTATTTATCCAGAATCATTTACTATAGTAACCATCACTGTTATTTATCCAGAATCATTTACTATAGTAACCATCCTATTATTTATCCAGAATTATTTACGATAGTAACCATCACTGTTATTTATCCAGAATCATTTACTATAGTAACCATCCTATTATCTATACTGTATCATTTACTATAGTAACCATCACTATTATTTATCCTGAATCGTTTGCTATAGTAACTATCACTGCTATTTATACTGAAGCATCTACTATAATAATCTGTACAGTTATTTCTATTGAATAATTTACGATAGTCATCACCACTTTTATTTATCCTAATTCATTTCAAAAGTAATCACTACTGTTATTTATCCTGATTCATTTCAAACAGTAATCACCATTGTTATTTATCCTGATTCATTGACAACAGTAATCACCACTGTTATTTATCCTGATTCATTTACAACAGTAATCACCACTGTTATTTATCGTGATTCATTTCAAACAGTAATCACCACTGTTATTTATCGTGATTCATTTCAAACAGTAATCACCACTGTTATTTATCGTGATTCATTTCAAACAGTAATCACCACTGTTATTTATCGTGATTCATTTCAAACAGTAATCACCACTGTTATTTATCGTGATTCATTTCAAACAGTAATCACCACTGTTATTTATCGTGATTCATTTCAAACAGTAATCACCACTGTTATTTATCCTGATACATTTCAAACAGTAATCACCACTGTTATTTATCCTGATTCATTTCAAACAGTAATCACCACTGTTATTTATCCTGATTCATTTCAAACAGTAATCACCACTGTTATTTATCGTGATTCATTTACAACAGTATATATATTCAGTTATATCTCATATCTTTATGTGCATGTTTATGTTAGTCATGTGTCATATATCTTGATGTGTGTCAGTGTTAGTCATGCCTCGTATCGCTGTGTGCATGTCTGTATTAGTCACATCTCATATCTTTGTGTGTGCATGTCTGTATTAGTCACATCTCACATCTTAGTGTGTGTATGTCTGTGTTAGTCACATCTCACATCTTTGTGTGTTCGTGTCTGTGTTAGTCACATCTCACATCTTTGTGTGTGCATGTCTGTGTTAGTCACCTCTAGTGACTCGGGCAGATGGTGCTCGTAAACCAGGGAGGGCCTACCATCTAAGGGCAGAATCCCCCTACGGAAAAGACAATCTGCTGCCTTGCAGGAAGATTGGGGACAATCATAGGCTAGGGAAAGCAAACCCGAATAAAATGCTGGCTGAAATCGGATGCACTGGGCCACTGGCGCAGAACACAGTGCAACGTATTAACGGGTGTTCAGTCAGAGTGTATCTGACAGACTCTAATTGTGATGTTCTGAGTGTGGGGGCGATCAACACACTTAGCCTGACAGCTGACTTCATATGAGAGTCTGGAATCCTTACTCTGATTGAGTCCTGAACGCAGAGAGAGAGAGAGAGAGAGAGAGAGAGAGAGAGAGAGAGAAAGAGAGAGAGAGAGAGAGAGATTTACAACAGTAAGCATCACTGTTATTCATTTAGAATCATTTACTATAGTAACTATCACTGTTATTTATCCTGAATCATTTACTATAGTAACCATAATTCATTGACAACAGTTATCACCGCTGTTATTTATCTTCATTCATTGATAACAGTAATCACCACTGTTATTTATCTTCATTCATTGATAACAGTAATCACCTCTGTTAATGACCCTGAATCGCCCACACTTTCACCGTGTATCTCTTTATTGAAGTTTATCTCATTCACCAAAATGGGGTCAGTTGAAGACTTATCGTTAGCAGCATTATCCAAACATTATATTCCTTTTCTGATCCCGGTGTGGACAAAGACAAAGCAATTACTGATGTGAAGATCTATGCTGAAGATGGTGTTCAGCCAGGAGACTGCTTGTTTTGCATGGTGAAGTCTCTTCTGGGAATGTTCCAGGCCGTGACAGATTTTTTTTTTTTTTTTCCGTTTGTCAGCTTTGACCTCTGACGAAGTCCCTAGAGACTAGGAACTGAATTTTGCGTGTTAATCCAGTTTTCCCTTGCAGCTGTGTGCACAGGGGTCCCTCGCCGCACAGGCAGATAAAGATAGATTTATCAAGTTTGAATAGCTCTAGTCAATAGTCTACTTGATATATTAGTTTTGTTGACGATACGGATTTAGTTCTTTGTCCTCATGTCTTGAAATGCTCTAAAGCGAAACATTTGATGAAATTGTTGAAAATAAGAACATAACTTTAAAACAAAAATTATCATAATTTTTTGGCCAAGTAATGGGAAGGGTGCAGCTGGAATATGAAGTAACAACTGGAAAATCGAGGAACGAAGAGATAGAGGCAAGCAAAGAGAAAAGATACCAGACAGCTTTAAGAGATTAGGCTTAGCAGGAGGTCAACAACAGAAATGATAAATAACTGTCGAGATCGAAAGTTGTGGAGAGACATGATCACCTACGCCAGCAGGCATGGTACTTCGAATTACATAACTGTACCCGGATCTCCTCACACCTTGTGGCATTTGAGGAATTATGGTGTTAGTGCCCATATTTTTTTCAATCGCTAACGGAAAATTTTACGAGCGGTGTTGTCGGTATCACGCAAGGCCGCCCTCTTTAGCAGAAAATATATATGGTAATATGTTTCTGAGTTTAGGTAAAGTCCAAAGTCTGCTCGACCAGAAACAAAAAAATCAGCACATCCGGAAAGTCCAGACTCTTGGGATCAAAAATGAGAGCGCTAGCCACTCAGTCACCGAGGTTAATTTGGGACCCAGTCGCAGGGACTATACTGTACAACCCAATAACTGAGGCTATTGTGGGACCCAGTAACAGAGATTATATTTTACAACCCAGTCAGTAACCGACGCTATTGTGCGATCCAGTCACAGAGACTATATTGTACAACCGAGTAACCGAGGCTATTGTGGGACCCAGTAACAGAGACTATAGTACGGTCCAGTAACCAAGGCTATTGTGCGACCCAGTCACCGAGGCTACTGTACGATCCAGTAACAGTAGCTATAGAAGAACCCTGTCACGGAGGCTATTTTGTGACCACGTTACCGAGACTATTGTGCTATCCAGTCACATAGACTATTGTACGATCCATTAACCGAGGCTATTGTGCGACCCAGTAACCGAAGCTATTGAAGAACCTGAAGACTGGTATGAAATTAGTGGTACAGACACTAGACAGGGATCCACAAGCATGCATTGAAAGAGAAGCGAGAGGATCAAGAGACAGGCACGAACAAGATGGACCGACAACGTCAAAGAAATCTCACAACTTGATCAATTTAGGATGGTTGAAGCTGCTAAAAGGGCGAGAACCGGAGCATTGTGTCTCCTTCGACATTCGAACAGGTACAAGAGGAGTGCTGTAAACATACAGCCTCCGCCTATGATTCGCTGAATTATCGCCTCGGAAGTTTCCCTCTATAATAACATTCATTTATTATTATTTGTCTCCAGTGTAAATCACTGGAAACTACTATTCGTGCCGTTTCATCCTATAAAAGTTTATTCGCAACGCAAGTATTCAGCCTTACCGGGAGATACTTGTCTTAATAGGAAAATACAGATACACAATTTATTCCCGAGTTGGGATCGTAACCGTATGCTATAGTCATGCGAAAGCCTGCCTGAAAAATATCGCCAAGCTAATTTTTTAAAAAGCTGAATTGGCCGTGTTCCCTAGCGTTTAGCTTTTCGTGGCAGGGCGCTGTTCAATAGAGTACAGGTTCGATCCTGCTTCGGACCATGTATTCTTTGTTTTTTTTTTCTGTTGTTGGTTATTTGTCATTTTTTCCGAGTGCTGTAAACATATCCCCTCCTCCTCCTCCTATGATTTGATGCAAGAGGAAGAGAAGAAGATGAAGAAAAACAAAAAAGGAGAAGTAGGAAGGAGAATAAGAAAAGAAGGAAGAATAAGAAGAGGAGGAAGAAGAAGAATAAGAAGAGGAGGAAGAAGAAGAATAAGAAGAGGAGGAACAAGAAGAATAAGAAGAGGAGGAGGAAGAAGAATAAGAAGAGGAGGAAGAAGAAGAATAAGAAGAGGAGGAAGAAGAAGAAGAATAAGAAGAGGAGGAAGAAGAAGAATAAGAAGAGGAGGAAGAAGAAGAAGAATAAGAAGAGGAGGAAGAAGAAGAAGAATAAGAAGAGGAGGAAGAAGAAGAATAAGAAGAGGAGGAACAAGAAGAATAAGAAGAGGATGAAGAAGAAGAAGAATAAGAAGAGGAGGAACAAGAAGAAGAATAAGAAGAGGAGGAACAAGAAGAAGAAGAGGAGGAAGAAGAAGAAGAATAAGAAGAGGAGGAAGAAAAAGAATAAGAAAAGGAGGAAGAAGAAGAAGAATAAGAAGAGGAGGAAGAAGAAGAAGAATAAGAAGAGGAGGAAGAAGAAGAAGAATAAGAAGAGGAGGAAGAAGAAGAAGAATAAGAAGAGGAGGAACAAGAAGAAGAATAAGAAGAGGAGGAAGAAGAAGAATAAGAAGAGGAGGAAGAAGAAGAAGAATAAGAAGAGGAGGAACAAGAAGAAGAATAAGAAGAGGAGGAAGAAGAAGCAGAATAAGAAGAGGAGGAAGAAGAAGAATAAGAAGAGGAGGAAGAAGAAGAAGAATAAGAAGAGGAGGAAGAAGAAGAAGAAGAAGAATAAGAGGAGGAAGAAGAATAAGAAGAGGAGGAACAAGAAGAATAAGAAGAGGAGGAAGAAGAAGAAGAATAAGAAGAGGAGGAAGAAGAAGAATAAGAAGAGGAGGAAGAAGAAGAAGAATAAGAAGAGAAGGAAGAAGAAGAATAAGAAGAGGAGGAAGAAGAAGAAGAATAAGAGGAGGAACAAGAAGAATAAGAAGAGGAGGAAGAAGAAGAATAAGAAGAGGAGGAAGAAGAAGAATAAGAAGAGGAGGAAGAAGAAGAAGAATAAGAAGAAGATGAGGAGGAGGAAGAAGAAACACGAGAAGACAGGTATTAAGAAAACGGTAAAAAAAATACCGCCATGACAATGTTTGTTTAAAATAGAAGACTTGTGCCTCTCATGGAGTTGAAAGGAATTACATGAAATGCTTCTAGTCTCGTATATATATATATATATATATATATTAGTTTAATTGAATAAAGAGAAGCTTGTTTGTACTACAAAGAGCTGTGTTACTCCAGTTGGGAACCTCTACACTAGAAAATTATTTCCGGCGTGTGTGTCACGTTCTGACGTTAAGCAGAAGATGGCTGGCTGGGAAATAAACTTGCATAATGATTGGACGTTGTAGCCTAGCCACGTGACCCGACATTTTTGAAATGTGTCCCGCAACACGTGAATGTCGTAGGGAAGTGAAACAGTGATGTTTGTCATTTTAGGCCATATCGTTCGTGGGTGAGAGCTTTTCTTGGATGGTAATCTCATAAACCAACTATCCTGGCTAGGGTGGGCTAGAGGTTATTGGTTTGAGATTGATCCACTATCACTATAAAAAAAGGTGGAGGCGGACTCTGTAGGCATGCATTTAGTAGAGTCATTGTAAGTAATTAAGTAAAGTACCCCCGTCACGCGAAGTGGCGTATAGGGAAATATGGTGTTAGTGACCCTATATTTTACAGACCTTCAGCACATGATTTTTGGGGTAATGTGGTCGGTATTACGCCCGTGCTGCTTTACTTTCCCAGAAAAAAAATCCGGTACCCATTTAAGGCTGGGTGAACCCGGAAGCCGTCGGTTGGGATCGAACCCTACCCCTTGTCCTTTGTAGTCCAGTTCACTAACCACTGAGCTATCGCGGCTCAGAGTCATTGTAGAAGTCAAAAATACGTACGGGCACCTATGCTTACGTCCCTGGATATGCGGGAGTACGGGGAAATGAATAAGCGGACAGGTTGGCTAGCGTTTCACAAGTTGCGGATAAGTGATTCACGAACATTGGATGGACAAGTGCCAAGTAAACATTGCATTCCAAGGTTCACCAATTGTCAACATGACTAAATAAGATTTCTGTGTTGAGCTATTTTGATCGCCCTCCTCCTTCTCTTTCTTCTTCTTCTTTTGCTTGTTATTGTTGTTCTTTTTCTTCTTCTACCATTTAGCTCCCTGTGGAGCATAGGACCGTTCTATTTCTTGCCATTCTTTTAAGATCATTCCATGTAGTCCCTATCATCTTCGTTTCTACTTCCATCCGTTTTCTCTATAATATTTTCGTCATCCCCTTTGTTTTTGTTCATTGGAGATTCATAAAAAGGCCGCGATAGCTCAGTGGTTAGTGAACTGGACTACAAACGACAAGAGGTAAGGTTCGATTACAACCGACGGCTCCGGTTCACCCAGCCTTTAATGGGTTCCGGATTTTTTGGGGGCTTTGGTAGCCGAGTTGGGAAAACCACCCGACTGGACTACCGACGTTCGGACAACCCGTGTTCGATTCCCGCTGGGAGCAGTGTGAATTGTACTCGTGGTTAAAAAAAAAATTTTTAAATCCCCACGGTCGACCCAGCCGTTGGCAGAAATGGATACCAGGGTATTACCCTGAGAAGGTGAGGAATGTAGCCTCGCATCCGAGTTTCGATGCTTGAGGCGACACTAAACAGAAATTTCCGAACATTTCTGGATGGGTGCAAACATGGACATTTCTGGACATATGGGTGCAAACTCGCGTGCTAAGACGCCAGTTCAAGTCTCGTACTTTACCTTTGCCTTCATAAAAAGGGCCTTTTGTCTAATACTCTCAGTTGGCTTCAGCAGTGTGTGTCCTATCCTGCGCCATCGTCTTCGTTTGGGCGCCCTAGGTAAGATTAATTCGACTGTAGCAAGCAGTACTTGTATATAACAATTTCAGTGCTTGCTGAGAAACTATATACCAAAGATGGCCAAATTGCGGCCCGTTAGTCCATTTTTCTCGGACTTTGAAGCGTCTACAACAACTAGATTAAATATCTTTACATAAAAACCAAAGTTCCAGTCGGTTAAAAAATTATATAAAGGTAATTATAGCAAGCAGTGATCTCTGCAATATGTGCCATTTTGGCCCGCAAAGTTGATTTTTTTAAAAATTGTGATATGGGCCGACTTCGTCTCGAAAGGACAATAGATAGCTAGATAGCATTTTGAAGAAGAAAAAAATTGTTTCGTTACAAATGATAAAATATGTTGTCAAAGAGCAAGCATTATTTATATATTACCCAATCACAAAATGTAATTTTTTCTGACACTCTTAAGTTTGTCCATTCAGTCCTGGCCGTGCCTATAATTCAGCCCTCGGTGAACCTTAAGTCGACCACCACTGCTCTATAGGAAAATATGACCCAAGGCAAGAAAACAAAAAAGCCATATATTCCTTACAATAAAGTCTGTAAATGTTTACAAGTTGGAGTTAGTGTGAATGTAATTGGGAAAGGCTTGCTTGAAAGAGGAAGAACTCAAACTAAGACAGACTGGCAGTTCTAGATGTAGATTAAGAAATAAGATGCGGTCCTTATTTGTCTCCTAACACAGGAACTAGGTGTGAATATAACTGAATAGGAAACCTTATTTGTATCCAGACACAGGCTGGCGGTTCTAGATATAAAAAAAAGTAAAGTACCCCCGTCACGCAAAGTGGCGTATATGGAATATGGTGTTAGTGATCATAAAATGTACAGACCTTCAGCACATGATTTTTGGGGTAATGTGGTCGGTATTACGCCCGTGCCGCTTTGCTTTCCAAGAAAAAAATCCCATTAAAGGCTGGGTGAACCGGTACCCGTCGGTTGGGATCGAACCCTACCTCTTGTCCTTTGTAGACCAGTTCACTAACCACTGAGCTATCGCGGCTACCGGTTCTAGACACGGACTAAGAAAAAAGCTGCAAACTCTAGATGTCTCATCGGAGCAAGGACTCCCATCCAGGATATGAGCTGAGTCCGGTCAGCAACCTACAGCTGACTCCAGGCGTCAGGATCGGCGAACAACAAAGATAGTCAAGATCTAGCTAACTCACCTTCCGATGGTGCTCCTGTAACGAACTATCCAATCTGGTCAATCGAATTGGGATTAAAGAGGGGAGGCAATTTGATACTCAAAAACCTCGTGCTAAAATCGGATGTGTTGGGCCAAATGGCGCAAATATCACAGCCTAACTGCAGACCACACATTACAATGCATCTACGCCCACATAGGGAGCCGCGATAACTCAGTGGTTAGTGAACTGGACTACAAAGGACAAGAGGTAGGGTTCGATTCCAACAGACGGGTTCGGGTTCACCCAGCCTTAAATAGGTACCGGATTTTTTTTCTGGGAAAGTGAAGCGGCACGGGCGTAACACCGACCAAATTACCCCAAAAAGCATGTGTTGAAGGTCTGTAAAAACTAAGTTCACTAACACCATATTCCCTATACGCCACTTGTGACGGGGCTCTTTACTTGTTTTTTTACGTCCACAAAACACCCTTTTATAAGGGCGGATGATGAAGATTCATTCCTTTAGTAGCCAACGGATGAAAGCCAGTAAGAAAAAGAAAGAACTCAGTTGTCCTTGGAGACTAAAATATTGTCACCATCATCATCACTACGATCCTAGTAGCTTGCTAAATGAAAACATTGCATATCTGATATCATTTCTCCTTCAACTCGTACCATTTATTTCACATTTTTCATTATTTCGTGATTGTATGTTTTTTTTTTCCATTTAACCTGTCTTCTTTATCTCGGCAGCGGTAAAGGACTAAATTTGTCACCTTTCATTGGCAAGTAATCAAGGACTTATTCTGTGTCTTGTCTCATGTTACCACCAGCAGTCCCTTGAAAGCCACATTGCCTGTTCTGTCATTCAGTTATCCCACTTCGTTTTCATTTATTCTTATTTGTATGTAGAAGGAAATATATCGCTCTTGTTCTCTCTTCCTGCTATTTCATTCACTGTCGTTTCATGATGTGGAGTTTACTTCACTGTCGTTTCATGATGTGGAGTTTACTTCACTGTCGTTTCATGATGTGGAGTTTACTTCACTGTCGTTTCCTGATGTGGAGTTTACTTCACTGTCGTTTCATGATGTGGAGTTTACTTCACTGTCGTTTCATGATGTGGAGTTTACTTCACTGTCTTTACATGATGTGGAGTTTACTTCACTATCGTTTCATGATGTGGAGTTTACTTCACTATCGTTTCCTGATGTGGAGTTTACTTCACTGTCGTTTCATGATGTGGAGTTTACTTCACTATCGTTTCATGATGTGGAGTTTACTTCACTGTCTTTTCATGATGTGGAGTTTACTTCACTGTCGTTTCATGATGTGGAGTTTACTTCACTGTCGTTTCATGATGTGGAGTTTACTTCACTGTCGTTTGATGATGTGGAGTTTACTTCACTGTCGTTTCATGATGTGGAGTTTACTTCACTGTCGTTTCATGATGTGGAGTTTACTTCACTATCGTTTCATGATGTGGAGTTTACTTCACTATCGTTTCATGATGTGGAGTTTACTTCACTGTCGTTTCATGATGTGGAGTTTACTTCACTATCGTTTCATGATGTGGAGTTTACTTCACTGTCTTTTCATGATGTGGAGTTTACTTCACTGTCGTTTGATGATGTGGAGTTTACTTCACTGTCGTTTCATGATGTGGAGTTTACTTCACTGTCGTTTCATAATGTGGAGTTTACTTCACTGTCGTTTCATAATGTGGAGTTTACTTCACTGTCGTTTCATAATGTGGAGTTTACTTCACTGTCGTTTCATGATGTGGAGTTTACTTCACTGTCTTTTCATGATGTGGAGTTTACTTCACTGTCGTTTGATGATGTGGAGTTTACTTCACTGTCGTTTCATGATGTGGAGTTTACTTCATGTCGCTACTTCACCATATTCTGGATATTCCTCGGTCTCTGGTTCTTTTTCATCTTTTAATACAGACAAGTCACTCTCTCTCTCTCTCTCTCTCTCTCTCTCTCTCTCTCTCTCTCTCTCTCTCTCTCCAGGTCGGTAAGTCATTTTATTTGAAGTTTCAATGGAGCGGAGTTTGGACAAGGAAGAAAATGTGGACATGGAAGAGAACATGTGAAGTCTCAAGGAAAAGAATGTGGACAAAGAAGAGAATGTGAACAAGGAAGAGAACATGTGAAGTCTCAAGGAAAAGAATGTGGACAAAGAAGAGAATGTGAACAAGGAAAAGAATGTGTACAAGGAAGAGAGTGTGAACAAGGAAAAGAATGTGGACAAGGAAGAGAACATGTGAAGTCTCAAGGAAAATAATGTGGACAAGGAAGAGAATGTGGACAAGGAAGAAAATGTGGACATGGAAGAGAACATGTGAAGTCTCAAGGAAAAGAATGTGGACAAGGAAGATAATGTGAACAAGGAAAAGAATGTGGACAAGGAAGATAATGTGAACAAGGAAAAGAATGTGGACAAGGAAGAGAACGTGTGAAGTCTCAAGGAAAAGAATGTGGACAAAGAAGATAATGTGAACAAGGAAAAGAATGTGGACAAGGAAGATAATGTGAACAAGGAAAAGAATGTGGACAAAGAAGATAATGTAAACAAGGAAAAGAATGTGGACAAGGAAGAGAGTGTGAACAAGGAAGAGAATGTGGACAAGGAAGAGAATGTGGACAAGGAAGAGAACATGTGAAGTCTCAAGGAAAATAATGTGGACAAGGAAGAGAACATGTGAAGTCTCAAGGAAAATAATGTGGACAAGGAAGAGAACATGTGAAGTCTCAAGGAAAATAATGTGGACAAGGAAGAGAACATGTGAAGTCTCAAGGAAAATAATGTGGACAAGGAAGAGAGCATGTGAAGTCTCAAGGAAAATAATGTGGACAAGGAAGAGAACACGTGAAGACTGAAGGAAAATAATGTGAAGATGGAAAAAAAAATTAATACAAAAGCGTTTGAAATTTCTTACACAATTTTTTTTGTACATTTTTCCGAGTCAAACAAAATATATACGTTCTGTGTTGTTTCGCTTTTTCACGCGATAAACCGTAACACACTTCTAAATATTTTTTTTTTTTTTTGGGGGGGGGGGGCGGAATCATTGAAACAGACAGCTGCCCTCATAAGAAAGTCCGAATGAACTATAGTAGAAGAAGAAGAAAAAAAGAAGTAGAAGAACAGATGAAAATAAACAGCTGTGTCTATGCCAGTTTTGGTCTTCTATGGCCCTGTTTTACACTTTATCTTCTCCAAGCACAGCAGAATGTTACCACAAACATCACGTCCTGTTATCACTTACTGTCGTTTCTCTCTGGTTGTCTAGGACTGCATGTAGCACAGCTCGCTCAGTGTGAGACCAAGATTTTTTATCTAAAAATTTTCCTTATAAATAAGGATAATTGGGTGGAAGAAATAGAAGACAAACAGTAAAGTTTTTGAAAGAGCTGTACACGAAAAAAAGAACTTTCTTTCTGTTATTTCTTTACTTCTTTCATCACTTCCTCTTGTATCCTTCATGTGTCGGAGGAGATCAAAAGTTTTGGATCTGCCGCTTTTGGTGACTTTAATCATTATAAATTGATGTTGTAACGTTTCTTTGATGTTGTCTGTCCATCTTACCATATGTCTGCCTCTTGCTGTTCTCCCTTCTCCTAGTTTAATATATGCTTTCTCTATTGCTGGCTGTGGGGCAGACCAAAACAAAAGTTGGTAGAAAACATCAAAAGGTGAGCAGATGAACCTATGACAACGCGCAACATCAAGGCAAAAGACAAAGGTATACCAAGACTAAAGTGAACAGATAACATCAAAAGATGGACAGGTGAGCCTATGACAACGTACACCATTAAGGCAAGAGACAAAAGCGACCAATACTAAAGTGGACAGGTAACACCAAAAGAGGGACAGGTGAATCTATGACAACGTACACCATCAAAGCAAGAGGCAGAGGCAGATCAAGACTTAAGTGGACAGATAACATCAAAGGATGGTCAAGTGAACCATTGACAACGTACACCATTAAGGCAAGAGACAGAGGCAGACCAATACTTAAGCGGACAGTTGGACAGGTGAACCTATTACAACGTGCACCTTTAAGGCAAGAGACAGAGGCAGACCAAGACTTAAGTGGACAGATTACAGAGGACAGGTTGACAACGTACACCATTAAGGCAAGAGACAAAGGCAGTCGAATACTAAAGTGTACAGTTGGACAGGTGAACCTATTACAACGTGCTCCATTAAGGCAAGAGACAAAGGCAGTCGAATACTAAAGTGTACAGTTGGACAGGCGAACCAATTACAACGTACACCATTAAGGCAAGAGACAAAGGCAGTCGAATACTAAAGTGTACAGTTGGACAGGTGAACCTATTACAACGTACACCATTAAGGCAAGAGACAAAGGCAGTCGAATACTAAAGTGTACAGTTGGACAGGTGAACCTATTACAACGTACACCATTAAGGCAAGAGACAAAGGCAGTCGAATACTAAAGTGTACAGTTGGACAGGTGAACCTATTACAACGTGCTCCATTAAGGCAAGAGACAAAGGCAGTCGAATACTAAAGTGTACAGTTGGACAGGTGAACCTATTACAACGTACACCATTAAGGCAAGAGACAAAGGCAGTCGAATACTAAAGTGTACAGTTGGACAGGTGAACCTATTACAACGTACACCATTAAGGCAAGAGACAAAGGCAGTCGAATACTAAAGTGTACAGTTGGACAGGTGAACCTATTACAACGTACACCATTAAGGCAAGAGACAAAGGCAGTCGAATACTAAAGTGTACAGTTGGACAGGTGAACCTATTACAACGTGCTCCATTAAGGCAAGAAACCGTAAAACAACACCTCATGGTGGCCAACCTTTGGTGTGGAAAGGGCACCCAATGAATGAATGAAGTAGTCACGCTACAGTAAGCATATATACTACTGTTATTTCATTTAATATTTCTTTACTATTTAACAATGGCTCTCTAGGGATAAAAAAAAATCTTTGAAATCTGTGAGCCAGCCTTCGATACGGAGACGGCACCTAATGAACAAAGTAAATAAAAACCTTACTTTGTGCAAACAGACCAGGCTTAATATTGCTGCAGAGAGACCATCTACCACCTTATTTCATTAGCAGCCTTCTCAATCCCTTACAAAGTTGTATTTCCTTGACAACACATCTTACCTACAACGCAAATAAACAAAGTCATACAGGAAAATGCTCATAAAAAATGCTTAGTATTACTGAAGCTGAAAAAAAAAAATATAAATCAATATTTCCTTCCACTGTATAATTTATCGTCGCTATTACAGCCAAAGGCATAAGTGCGACGGAAAGCGATGCTGTCACTGTTATTAAAAATGTTATGATACTAGTTGTAGCAGTAGGTTTTTAAAAAAACATAACAAAAAAAACATGCTAACTTTTTTTTAAATAGCTAGACTGACACACACAAAATTAGATAGCAAGAATAATATAAGCTACATCATGCTTTTTTTTCTCTTTTCTTAATGCTAGCTGGTGTTTTAGTTGTTTTGTTCCGTGTCTGCTTTAAGAAGCATATTATTTGTTGAAAATTAGAAAGGAAAAAATTGCAGAGCTAGACAATTTTGCTTGTGAAACACATTCAAGTATTGAACTATCAGGAGATGTAGATCACTGTGACCACTTGGCATTCATGTCAATAGTACTATGATAAATTACTGCAAGAATTCAAGTACTTCGGAAGCACTTTCACAGATAATGCCGACACAAAAGCGAATCTGAAATAAGACAGTAGGAGTCCAGGGAAGTGGCATGCTCTTTTGTTATTACTACTTCGATACACAAATATCAAAATGACAATAGGATAGAATCAGATAGAAATGATATTTTGCAAAATCTAAGACGCAAGAAAGGAAGGTTACGTGTGTCATGATATGTTTGAGGAATGACGTTAACGTCGCCAAGAAATACCAAATGACAAATTAAAGCATTACAAACAATTTCAGAGTACTCCTCACGTCAAAAAAAAAAATCATCATCATCAAGTACCCGGCCTGCTGGCGTAGGTGATCATGTCTCTCCACAACTACCGATCTCGACAGTTATTTATCATTTCCGTTGTTGACCTTCTGCCAAGCCATTCTCTTAAGCTGTCTGGTATCTTTTCTCTTTGCTTCCCTTTATCTCTTCGTCCCTCAATTTTCTCTGTTGTTACAATATATTCCAGCAGTTCTCTTCTCATTACACGGCCAAAAAAATGATGATTGTTTCTTCCTAATATTAGAAATTAGCTCTCTTTTTGCTTTGGCCTCTTTCAAAACGTTTTCATTACTCTTCTTAGCTGTCCATGGTATTCTCAACATTCTTCTGTAAAACCACATTTATAGAGACTCCAGTGATTTTCTTGACTGTTGTCATATTGTCTATGATTCACATCCATATGTTAAGACTGGCTCTACATAACATTTAAGAACTCTTTTTCTTGTTTCTATTGTCAAAAATGGATTGCATAGTATCTTCCTCATTTTTTGGAAAACTGCTTTTGCCTGTGCCATTCTGCATATCACCTAATAGGACAGAAATGATATTTTTGCCAAATCTTAGCTGCAAGAAAGGAAGATTACATGTGTGATGATATGTTTGAGGAATGACGTTAATGTCACCAAGAAATACCAAATGACAAATTAAAGCATTACAGACAGTTTCAGAGTACTCTTTACGTCAAAGAAATACACAAATTAAAACTAAAACTGCACGTCCATCTTTCCATTGTCTTCTCCTGTCCCATTATTATATTTCCTTCCCTTGATTTCACACATCCTGAAACTTTGAAGAGTACTCTTTACGTCAAAGAAATAAAACAAATACAAACTAAAACTGCACGTCCATCTTTCCATTGTCTTCTCCTATCCCATTATTATATTTCCTTCCTTTGATTTCACACATCCTGAAACTTTGAAGAGTACTCTTTACGTCAAAGAAATAAAACAAATACAAACTAAAACTGTACGTCCATCTTGTCAGAATCGAGCAAAGTACTTCATGTGTTTGCAAAACGATCAAGAAGGTTGAGATTTACTATCTGCAAATGACAAATGTATCTCGACATCTATGGTTCTGATGTTAAACCAGTTTCTGAAAATGGGTACCAGATAGTTTCTCCTTTAGCCAAAAAAAAAGTGAGGTTAACGAGCACAGATTTATGATCATAAAAAAATATAGGCAATAAAACCTTAACAACATACGGCAGAACTCGCTACAGACATCATTTTATCCACTTGTATTTGTTATTGAATAGTCAAACTATAAATGCAATAGACCACAAACAACCAAAGACAAAATTGTTTATAATTTAGCACTTTTTAAAATTATTATTAATAATCACAGTAAAGAAAAAAGAAAAACGTGGAGTGAAAGAGGGGGAAGGATAGGGGGTAGTGAGGGGTAGAGGGGGAAAGAGGTGGGAAGGAAGAGGGGGAGTGTGTGGAGAGATAAAATGGGGAGAGAGTGGGGAGAGAGAGGGGAGAGAGAGTGGGGAGAGAGGGGTGAGACAGAGAGGGGAAATAAAAGGGGAATAGAGAGAAGGGGTGAAAGGGGGAAGAGAGAGAGAGAGGGGGAGAGAACAGTACAACATTTCTGTCAACACTGAGCTGTCAACGCAAAACATGGACATTAACACTATAAGTGTATAATATAAAATATTAATAATCAAGGAGACCGGGTGTCCAAATCGATGGCTCGGCGGGCTCAAAACCAGGAGACCGCGGGTTCGAATGCCGGTAGGGTCCAAATATGTTTCTATCGGGGGTGAAATTAAAACCCAGACCCGAACACCTCGTGGCGACTGCACTGGCCAAGTGGTCTTTATTATATATATATTTATATATTTATATTTATACTAAATATATATATATATATATATATATATATATATATATATATATATATATGTATGTATTTAACAATCGTTTAAAAAATGATGATACTGTACTACTAGCAGAAAATCCTAAAGATCTACAATTACTTAATGAAATAAACATGATAAGCAAAAAATATGGACTAGATATGAATATCAAAAAGATTAAAACTATGATCATAAACAAAGAAAATACTCAAAACCCACAGGTGGATATCACAATTGAAGGAATAGGCCTGGAGACAGCTCAGAACTACAACTACCTGGGACATAATATAACCAGTGATGGTAAATGTACAACTGAAATAAACAAAAGAATAGAAATGACAAAAAGTAATTTTAATGTCATGAAGAACATACTAACATCAAAATAAATAACACCAGGGCTAAAACTAAGAATAGCAAAATGTTACATCTTCTCAATATTCATATATGGTGCAGAAACATGGACATTGGACAAGAAAACAGATCAGAGAATTGAAGCCTTTGAAATGTGGGTATATAGAAGAATAGGTAGAATTGGATGGAAAAAAGAAAACAAACGACGAAGTCTTAAAACAACTAAAAATGAAAAGAGAACTACTAAACACAATTCAAACAAGGCAAATTCGATTTTTGGGCCATGTTAAAAGACACAACAGCCTACTAAAAGTAACCCTGGAGGGGAAAATACAAGGTAAAAGAGGCAGAGACAGACCAAGACTAACATGGACGAGTAACATCAAAAGATGGACAAATCAACCTATGACAACCTGCACCATCAAAGCAAGAGACAGAACACAATGGCGCTCCATGGCAGCCAACCTTCGTTGTGGAGACGGCACTCGATGATGATGATGATTTAAAAAAGGTACCGTGTACGCATGCGTTGAAAATGACATTCTGTTCCTGACAATTCCAGGTTCATGACCCCTTATAGTAGTCATAGGAGACAAGCGAACTGATTTGGAATGAAAAGTAATAATTAAACTGTGACTGGTTCGTGATGAGCTCTGACATTCAGTGGTGCAAACTCAACTAATACGGCGACGCTAAAACAATGTAGACAACACGATTTTGTCCTCGTTCAGAAATCAACATTTGTCTCCTCCATTACAGGCCTCTCTCAACGAAGAAACAAAGAATGTACTTCAACATCATCATCATCGTCTCAATGTCGGACTACCACAACGGCGATATTCAAAAGAAGCTATGAGGCCAGGATTCCTCTAATATTTTATCAGAAGATATAACACAATCACATTTAAGTTCAATAAGTCAAGTGTCAATGTACGCCGTATGGGAGAGTTTGCCGGAATTTAGTTAAAATAGACGCGCCTCACATCACTAGAGCTGGAAGTTGTCACCGACCCAGAGCTGATGGCTTGCGCTAAGATCGGTGAACCAGAACCATCCAGACTCTGCTCCACCTCTCCGTGGTGTCTCTAGTAACAGACTAAGCTGTCTAGTCTGACCAAGCGAGTAGGGATCGAAGAGGGAAGACAACCCGGTACTCAAAAATGTCGTGCTGAGATCGGGTGTGTTGGACTGAAAGGCGCAAATATCAAAGTTATACTGTAAACCACAACACAACGCAGACACGCCCACTTAGCGTCCTTTTAAGGGCAGATGATTAAGACGTACACTCCTTTAGTTATCGGGCGAACGCAAGCAAGCAAGCAAACAAGCAAGCAAACAAGCAAGCAAACAAGCAAGCAAGCAAACAAGCAAGCAAGCAAGCAAACAAGCAAGCAAACAAGCAAGCAAGCAAACAAGCAAGCAAACAAGCAAGCAAACAAGCAAGCATGTTCAAATAATTCGAGCCGTTACTAATAGATAGGTGTCCATGTTATGGAGATCAGGTCTCCTACAACCGTGCAACAGCATCTATCAACATTGCAATGTGTATGAGAATTAGGTAGGCTATATCTGCAATCACCTCTCTGGTTGCCACAACAACAGTGTGTCAATATGTGTAAGATAGCGATTTCTCCAACTTGATCGTAACTTATACATGAAAAGAAGTTATATTTTTCATAGGAGCAAGTAGTGAGGTTTAACGTATGGGGCCTACAGTATTGTGACAATTTTACCAAAAAAAAAAAAAAAAAAAAGGAAGGGGCTTTCTTCAGAAACATGAACATAGAGAAACGCACAACGAAATTTAGAATACCCAAACTACATGTTCTAGAGTAAACAAAAGCTAGTGGATAAAGAATAGAGAGTGAAATAAAAATAGAAGACAAATCGAGAGGAGAAAGTAATATGTTACAGGAAAATCGATACTTAAAAATAGGAATGAAATAAAATATTAAAAACAATTAGCTGGAAATCTAAGCTGGGGCTCCGATCTGCATACCACTGGGATGTAGATGAGAGATTGTATGGGGAAAACCAAGCCACGCAATAATAATTGGTGGAGCGGATGAGAAGGGGAGAAAAACGAAGATGTTGACCGAGGGTGTGAATGACGAAGCTATGATACGGATGAGAAGAGGCGGGTACTAGCTAGATAAGGAATTGTATAATACAGTGTGATAGTCCACCAGGAATGGCTAAGGTGTGAGTAAACAGAGGAAGGTGGCAGCACTAAGGGCTGCATCACGCGAACCATGGATTATAGAGGATTAGTGGGTCCGAAGAACACAACATAAGTAGTTGGATGGTATGGAAGTAAGAGAAAGAGGGTATTAAATGGCTGATAGGAGGAAATAGTAACAGGTAAGTAATGTAGTCCTGAACTACCCACGGCGAATGAGACGAAAATGGTAGAGTATGTATTGATAAAGATCTGAATTACTAGTCGCTAAAGAGGAGTCATAGCTCCTGTAGAAGGGTGACGATGAGCATACAAATATATAGTGTGTTTTTATATTGAGTGTTATCTAGAGAAATCAGTGTCCACGAAACCAAAGCAGGAGAATTAGAGGGAAGAGGAAGGGAAGAGTGAAAGGGAGAAGGAGAAGGACGGGTGAGATGGATATAAGGGAGAAAAGAGGAGGGAAAAAGAAGGTGGGGGATAGGTGGGGATAGAAGGTGCAGGATAGAAGAGTGATTGATTACCCGTGAGAAAGGGATACATTAAGCCCCTGTGGAGTGAGGCAACCCATGCGAACGATCAGGCGATTCTATAAGGTGAATCGGCTTTACCTGTCAGAAGAACAAGACAACAAACATGTGATTTGGACATCCACCTTACTCTTATGGTTCTGAGTTTTGAAGTGGAGCATTACTGGGGTACATGCATCTTGTGCAATGTCACACAGATGTTCACGACATCGTTCTAAAAGACGGCCACCTGATTCGCCAATGTAGGTCATCTTACATCGCTTACATATGATGTCATCGATAATGTTAAGCGATGTGTAAGTGAACTCTTCCCTCCTCTCAAAAGGACCGCTAGAAAAGAGAACATTATCCATCTGGAGAACGTGGTTGCAAGTCATACATTGATTGCGATTGCAAGGGACAGTGTCCCGTGGTTATGGAGGGAGACGGGATCTGATTACCACATAGTGATGAGGGTGATGAGTGATAGCAAATACTACTCTATCGAGGGAGGGACGGGTAGAGGAGCTAATGGCAGCCTGGTGGGAGGTGCGGAGAACCCGTTGGAGAGCAGTTAGAAGGGCCAGTTCGAGATACGCCACTTGCTATTTGCTACCAGCTTTACTGCAGCACTTTAATTATTTGCCTGTTCCCATCTCTTTTATAACTTACAATGCACATTACGAAGATATTTTGATGTAAATTTGATCATTTATGGCAATATTTGAAGGAACTATTTCACAGCGTAATCTTGATGTTGTAAATTATCAAGTTATAAAGGTAACCCTAAACGTTGGAATGCATGTGAGAGATGCTACTGTTACTTCTTTATTGAATGTTTCCTTTTCACACGAAATGACCCTGAGAGAAGAGTTAACTTGCAACAAGGTAGTCCTGCTCCAAAATGTTCACATCTTCAAAAGGAAGGAGCCGCGATAGCTCAGTGGTTAGTGAACTGGACTACCACGGACAAGGGGTAGGGTTCGATCCCAACCGACGGCTTCCGGGTTCACCCAGCCTTAAATGGGTACCGGATTTTTTTCTGGGAAAGTAAAGCAGCACGGGCGTAATACCGACCACATTACCCCAAAAATCATGTGCTGAAGGTCTGTAAAATATAGGGTCACTAACACCATATTTCCCTATACGCCACTTGGCGTGACGGGGGTACTTTACTTTTTTACATCAAAATGAAACATTTCTGATTTAAGCCTTTATGGTACAACATAAATGGCTACCTGGCAGTAAAACGAAGTAAAATATATTTTGTCGGCGTTGCAAAGAAAAAAGATCGGCGAATGAATTTGCTGTTCAAGTAATAGCCTAATGAGGCAAATGTAAGTGCGCGAGTAATCTATGCGTTATTATATACATGTATTGCGACCACTCATCACTTCCTGGTCTCCTCAAGTTTCGAATCCACCGTCATCCGCTGTCAATGTCTAATTTCGACTCTAGATTAATCAATAAGTTAAATAGTACCGAAGTAAAAGCTTTATGACTTACGGTGGTCACGAACTTGTCAAACAAAGTTAAAGTTCAAGGCGACAGGAATCACCCCCTACAATATCAGATATAAAAAAAGAAACAATTTAATGGTTTAGCCCCATTACAAAATAGAAACAACCAATCATAATGCAAATTTTAATCAACAAACGTCATTCTTTTTTTAATTTCTCAGCTTTCACCCGTTAAGTGGGCGCTAATGTGTTGTGTTGCCAGTTTACTGTAAGGTCGCAATATCTGCGTCTTTAAGGGCCAACATATCCGTCATCAGTATGTGTGAATGACGTAATGACTTACGTCTTGCAACTTCTCGAGGAGCAAAGGGCTGCAACCACAATCTGCCAACGGACCCGGTTCTGTGCTATCTTCTCCATCTGGGCCTACATCCATTCTGCAACTTTTGCTTCTGCCACAACGGTTCTTCCCCAGGTCTGATTGGACCTTCCAACTTTCCTAGTTTCCTGTGGTTTCCAGTTCGTTGATAGCTTGCTGGTCTTCGCAATATTAAGCTAACCAATCCCCATTTTTCTTGACTCCGTTATTAGTGGAGATCTGTGCTGTTCTTTTCCAAACAAGCTTTCATTTGTAATTTTTGTTGGTCATCTAATATTAAGAAACTTCCTGAGACATTAAATATTTGAATCTATTGCTATTTGTCTTTGCTTCCCTTCATGTTTCCGAACCACAGAGTAGGACTGTCTTGGCGTCTGTGTTGAAGATCTTGATTTCGTTCAGCAGAGAAAGTACATTTGGACTTGTACACGAGGCGAAAAGTGACGTAGGCAATTCTGGCTTTGTTAATTCTGCCTGCAATGTCTTCAACACTTGCATCGTCTATGCACCGACTCGCCATCATCAATGTATTGTTCGCCGTCTCCACATCGAAGGTTGCCTACCATGGATCGTCATTCCGCTATGTCTCTTGCTTTGACAGCGCAGCTTGTTATAGACTGACTTGTCGATCTTTTAATGTTACTCGTTCATGTAGTCTTTGTTTATCTCTGCCTCTTTTACCTTGTATTTTCTCTTCTAAGATTATTTTTAGTAGACCGTGTCTTTTAACATGCCCCCAAAATCTCATTTTTCTTGTTGAATTGTGTTTAGTAGTTCGCTTTTAATTTTTAGTTGTTTCAAGACTACATCGTTTTTCTTTTCTTTCCACCCAATTCTCCCTATTCTTCTATAAATTCACATTTCAAATGCTTCAATTTTCTGTTCAGTTTTCTTGTCTAATGTCCATATTTTTGCACATACAGGAATGTTAAGAAGATATAACATTTTGCTAATCTTTAATTTCAGCCCTGGTGTTATCTGTTTTGATGTTAATAATATTTGGCTCCGACAACAGGGCATAAATAGGCTCACCTTATGTTAGGTTTCTTCAGCCGCCGGCTTTATCCAGACTCGATCCTCCAGTCTGCTCTCAAGCGGGTCCTCCTTATCTCCCATCCCGAGGTACTCACTCCTTCCAACCGCCCCCCCCACTGAGAGAACTATACTCACTCTCCCCTATCATCTTCACAACTTAGCTGCTGTGAAGATACTCAACCGCTACCATATCATTCTCCTCTCTGATCCCACTACCCGTCTACTTTTTAGTGATCTCCCGATGATCGCCTTCAAGCGCGACAGGAATTTGGGAGATATTCTGGTTAGGAACCATCTCCCTCGCTCCGACCATCAACATTTCGGTACGGCCCCTTGTGGTCGGAACTGTATCACCTGTGCCTATGTGCTCCTTACTGACTCGGTCTTATTCCCTAATGGACGGTTCGAGATCAAGCATGGCTTCACGTGTGTGTCCCGTAACATCATCTATGTCATCATATGCCAACGATGCCACGTGACTTATATTGGCGAGTTGGCAGACGGTTAGCGGTAAGATTTTGTGAACATCTTTGAGATGTTCAACAGAATACTGGAACTCCAGTGTCTTCCCATTTCAACTCCCAAGAGATAGGAATAAGGCCATTGTCATCTGCCATGCCAGTATGGCTACCAGGGCCCTGACCACGGTAAGTGCAGGAAAGAATGGGGTCATTGTCATCTGTTACGCAATTGTGGCTACCAGGGCCCTGCCCACGGTAAGTGCAGGAAAGAATGGGGCCATTGTCATCTGTCACGCCAGTGTGGCTACCAGGGCTCTGACCACGATAAGTGCAGGAAAGAATGGGGCCATTGTCATCTGTCGAGCCATTATGGCTACCAGGGCTCTGACCACGATAAGTGCAGGAAAGAATGGGGCCATTGTCATCTGTCACGCCAGTGTGGCTACCAGGGCCCTGACCACGATAAGTGCAGGAAAGAATGGGGCCATTGTCATCTGCCACGCCAGTATGGCTAGCAGGGCCCTGGCCACGGTAAGTGCAGGGAAGAATGGGGCCATTATCATCTGTCACGCCAGTGTGGCTACCAGGCACCTAACCACGGTAAGTGCAGGAAAGAATGGGGCCATTGTCGTCTGTCACGCCAGTGTGGCTACCAGGGACCTGACCACGGTAAGTGCAGGAAAGAATGGGGCCATTGTCGTCTGTCACGCCAGTGTGGCTACAGGGACCTGACCACGGTAAGTGCAGGAAAGAATGGGGCCGTTGTCGTCTGTCACGCCAGTGTGGCTACCAGGGACCTGACCACGGTAAGTGCAGGAAAGAATGGGGCCATTGTCGTCTATCACGCCAGTGTGGCTACCAGGGACCTGACCACGGTAAGTGCAGGAAAGAATGGGGCCATTGTCATCTGTCACGCCAGTGTGGCTACCAGGGACCTGACCACAGTAAGTGCAGGACAGAATGGAGTCTTCTGTGGGATTCACAGCGGGATTTCAACACGGGACATTCTTGTCTAGAAGCCAATGTCTTACCTCTAGACCATCCCTTCACTAACAGAAGTCAGCAAACAACAGATCGAAAGAACGTCCTCAAAAATAGATGACTAGGCGGGAAACCAGAAACACCGAAAACGTGACATCAGCAGAAGCCAACCAAAGATCTTAAGATCAAAAGATTCCAAACTATGTCTCCACTCAACACTGAAGGTCAAATGAGGAAAGAAAGACGAAAACAGTCCTTGCAGTAAAAACGTTTATGTCATGACATTGAATTCCTGCCATGGCTGTCAGTGATTTCTATTTCTGCGTATAAAGAGTTCCAAAGTCGGTGTTGAGTGAAAAAAAGTCCCCACGTGATAATTTCCATCGATCTCAGTGTCTGTGAAAGGAGGCTTGGATTACATTTTATGAGGTTTTAAGAAACCATCCACTTCATTGAAATATTCGTCCTTAATATCATCATCAGTCTGCTCGCCTTGTTTATTGACTATCATTTCCACTTACATTATGGAAATTCCGATAATAAAAAAATGAAATATTGTATGCAGTCATCAAGAATGACTGAAGATAGACATAAATGGAAAAGGTTGACTAAGTCTGTCAGTAGTTCCCCAACGACCCGCAGGTTGACTAAGTCTGTCAGTAGTTCCCCAACGACCCGCAGGTTGACTAAGTCTGTCAGTAGTTCCCCAACGACCCGCAGGTTGACTAAGTCTGTCAGTAGTTCCCCAACGACCCGCAGGTTGACTAAGTCTGTCAGTAGTTCACAAACACCCCCAGGTTGACTAAGTCTGTCAGTAGTTCACAAACACCCTCAGGTTGACTAAGTCTGTCAGTAGTTCACAAATACCCCCAGGTTGACTAAGTCTGTCAGTAGTTCACAAACACCCCCAGGTTGACTAAGTCTGTCAGTAGTTCACAAACACCCCCAGGTTGACTAAGTCTGTCAGTAGTTCACAAATACCCCTAGGTTGACTAAGTCTGTCAGTAGTTTACAAACACCCCCAGGTTGACTAAGTCTGTCAGTAGTTCACAAACACCCCCAGGTTGACTAAGTCTGTCAGTAGTTCACAAACACCCCCAGGTTGACTAAGTCTGTCAGTAGTTCACAAACACCCCCAGGTTGACTAAGTCTGTCAGTAGTTCACAAACACCCCCAGGTTGACTAAGTCTGTCAGTAGTTCACAAACACCCCCAGGTTGACTAAGTCTGTCAGTAGTTCACAAACACCCCCAGGTTGACTAAGTCTGTCAGTAGTTCACAAACACCCCCAGGTTGACTAAGTCTGTCAGTAGTTCACAAACGCGCTCATGTTGACTAAGTCTGTCAGTAGTTCACAAACACCCCCAGGTTGACTAAGTCTGTCAGTAGTTCACAAACACCCCCAGGTTGACTAAGTCTGTCAGTAGTTCACAAACACCCCCAGGTTGACTAAGTCTGTCAGTAGTTCACAAACACCCCTAGATTAACTAAGTCTGTCAGTAGTTCACAAACACCCCCAGGTTGACTAAGTCTGTCAGTAGTTCACAAACACCCCCAGGTTGACTAAGTCTGTCAGTAGTTCACAAACACCCCCAGGTTGACTAAGTCTGTCAGTAGTTCACAAACACCCCCAGGTTGACTAAGTCTGTCAGTAGTTCACAAACACCCCCAGGTTGACTAAGTCTGTCAGTAGTTCACAAACACCCCCAGGTTGACTAAGTCTGTCAGTAGTTCACAAACACCCCCAGGTTGACTAAGTCTGTCAGTAGTTCACAAACACCCCCAGGTTGACTAAGTCTGTCAGTAGTTCACAAACACCCCCAGGTTGACTAAGTCTGTCAGTTGTTCCCCAACGACCCCACAGACTTATGGGATGATAAAGAAGAAGAAATATTTAAATAAAACTAGTATGTTGTTCTTTACTCATGACAAAAATAATAGGATATAGTCGTTAAATATTGACGGTCATTATATTTACCAATATTGACTATCAGACGATGACTATAGAGAAGCATTTGAACTAAGAACGGAAGTAAGGCAGGGATGCATGCTATCTTCATTTCTCTTTCTAATAGCCATAGATTGGATTCTGACAATAACATAGAACAACAGAAATGGAATCCAATGATCACTTACCAATCAACTTAATAGCTTAGACTTTGCTAATGACATAGGTCTCCTCAAACATAAACAAACGCAAGATAAAATGAGCATACTTGATGAGAGATCACGACAGCTGGGCTAGAAATTAAACAATGATAAGACCACAATCATGAGAATTAATACAGATGGCAATAACCAAATAACACTAGGAGAAATACCTCTACTAGATGTAAAATGTTATACACATCTAAGCAGTAACATGGATTAAGAAGAATGAACAATGAGCAATGCCAACATAAGCAAGAGGAGGCAAAGCCAGGATAAAATAATTAACATAGAACTGTGGGAGAGTACCAGATAAAAACCAGTGGACAAGGAGTAAAGACAAAGACAATTAAGCACTGGATAGGACACACACATCAGAAACCAACAGAAACCAACTTACACGACGATTCTTTTAATAAAATCAAGGGAAGAGACAGAGAGGAAGACCAAACTATTATTGAAGAAGACAGGGGGAATCATAGATGAAGAAGATGGGGAAGACATGAAAGGATCTTAAAGGAATGGCAAGAAACAGAACGACTTGGAAAGTGTTTGTTGAAGACCTATGCTCCACGGGGAGCTGAAAGGTAGAAGAATAATAATGACAATTATATACTGACGGTAAAATTCCATTTATCATTTGAAAATTTCAGTTTTTAAAATATTAAATGTTTATTACTACTAAGTTACACCGCAAAAAGAACACTGAGGTGAGATGCTCCAACGACAGGCATCTGTTCCTTAGGGAAAATTGAAAAAAAAAAAAGAAAAAAATGGTATGGTAAAAGCTTTACGTGATTAGTAGACGACACAGATTTTAACGACGTTTCGGCTCAATAGGCCTTCAGCAGGAACAAACAAACAACACGCACACACAGATATGTAAGTAAATAAAACTAATCCTACATAGCTAACTAGTAACGATATCTGTGTGTGCGTGTTGTTTGTTTGTTCCTGGTGAAGGACTATTGAGCCGAAACGAATTTAAAATCTGTGTCGTCTACTAATCACGTAAAGTTTTTTACCATACCATTTTTTCTTTTTTTTTTTTCAATTTTACCTCACATTCAGCTTTACTGCAGCCTCGCATTTTTATGCATTCATTTGGATTTCTTTTCCTTAACCCCTTATCCGTTCCTTAGCCAATGTTGAGAAGCTCACTCAGAACAGGGATGTGTGGCGAGGTACAATACAGTTCATGTGCAAGGTCTGACACTTAATAACAAAAATCGCCGAACATGAAGTGTTCAGAATTTTTTTTATTTATGCACCGGACTGTCTTCGCCTCGAAATGACAATAGATATATAAATTAATTCGTCATTTCTTGACATCAAATATTATTAAATACTGCGTTATTGAGTTATTTGCGGGTCATCATCACTGCACTCCGAACATGTCCGTAGGTGCTCAGATCACCTCCTCAGCAAGTCCCGCAATGCCCAGCGACTGAGGACTCCAGTTCTTTGTTGGTTGATAAGTCTTCTTACATGGCCACTAAGTTTCTCATTTCTGACTGTGCCCATCTGAACTCCTTTCATCCGAAGGAGTGTCGTGGATTTGTGGTTGTCGAAGTCCTGTACTCTTCCCACATCTCGGAGGGCATTGATGATGTCCACCCGATCCATTGGTTGACCGTCCTCAACGACAGCGCAGCTAGCCAACCTGTCCGCTCTTTCATTTCCCCGTACTCCCGCATGTCCAGGGACATGAACAAAGGTGACCTATTAAATACATTCCAGACATTAACTATACATTTTATTTGTTGTTTTTTTTTTAAATTGTAGCATTTCTCTTGACTTGTTTGTTTATATTTCAATCATTTTGTTTTTCCATCTTGAGATCCTCACTGTCTTCCTCGGTTTCTCCTTCCTTCTAATTTCCCATCGTCTTAATGACTTTTCTCCTAAAAATTAACTCACCAAAGTTTGCAAGTCGTCGTTTGACATCCGTTATCAGTGTTTCACTGATTATGTTTTTTTTTTTAATTTTCCTTGTTAGTCATCGGATTATCCTCATCGCACATCGAACAACGGTATATAAGCGCTCAGATCTCCTCCCCAGCAAGTCCCACAGCTTGACAAGAAGTTCATAAGTCCCGAGGTTCCCCGATCTCCTCCCCAGCAAGTCCCACAGCGTGACAAGAAGTTCATAAGTCCCGAGGTTCCCCGATCTCCTCCCCAGCAAGTCCCACAGCTTGACAAGAAGTTCATAAGTCCCGAGGTTCCCCGATCTCCTCCCCAGCAAGTCCCACAGCGTGACAAGAAGTTCATAAGTCCCGAGGTTTCCCGATCTTCTTGCAGGCCTCCAGAATCTAGACAACATCCATCCTAAATAACATGAAGATCAGTGAATCGCATCAGGGTTGCAGCAGATTCACGAACAGCATCGAGATCTTTATCTCGTTCTTACTCTCATGCCTACATTTAGGGGATATACGATCGTCCATCTTTTATTTTACTTCCACGAGGAATTGTGTAATTAACAATCACATCAACATGTAGATCTTTGAAGAGGTAAACTTATAGTTCTATGTGAGAATATTGTGATAATAGAAAACACAAACACACATTGCAATTGGTGTAACAACAGGACAATATAGAAAGAAAGAAAACGTCAGGGTATGACGGCGACAGAAATATGCGAGAATCTTGAGCAATTGGAGAAGCAATGCAATGAACATTATTATTGATTATACATACAATAATCAGTAACAAGAACAAATTGTCTATACCCGCATATGTAAGACACCTGATGATGGTTTCTATGAATATTTTGTTACCCTCCACCTCACCCACACAAAACTCTAAGCCACAAAGAAGAAACTATTGCTGCTTATCCATGACTCACGTTTACACGGAATCGTGAATTACATACAGCGTAGTCATGTTCACAAAACTCAAAATAGGAACTACCAGCCTATGCCACTGTATACTGGATAACATGACAACAAAACATGTTCTACAGGATTGCCCCAAGTACACAGACCTGAGAAGTACAATGTGGACCACACCCACCTCCCTGGAAGAGAAACTATACGGGGCAACCGAATCACTTAAACAGACAACTGTCTTCATAAAAGAGTCCGGAATCCTATTCTGAAAGATTCATGATCGCGGAAGAAGAAGAAGCAAAAACACTGTTTCATAAAATTATCCAAATTATACTGGCCCCAACTGGAATGCGCATATGTGGATGAAGTATAAGAATGTTATATGTAGTGAGTACAGGTTATCTGTAAAATAACGTAGGAAAATATGACATTCCAAACATTACATTACAAAGAAGCATAGAACATGACGGACGTTGTAGATGTAGTTAATCGAAGGCCTCGGTATCACTGCAAACGAATTAAAATCCATAATTGCTCAACCGCCTGCGCCAGTGAAATCATTTAAATTAACATCTCATCGCATTGAAGGATCCAAACAAAGAAAGACAGACTGATGTTATAGCGAAGGAGAGCAAATGATAAAGGTGCGACTTTCGGATGTTCATGTCAGTCAAGAGGGATGTTGTCAAAACTCAGGAGAAGAGAACGTGGGTAGACGTGTGAACCAATTTAGCATTTCAGAATGCGGGATTTACTGGCAGGATATCTCAGTGCTTATGGGCTGTTGTTAAATGTGCTTCTTCTTCTTTCCTTCCTCATTTGTCTTTCAGTGTCGAGGGGAGATATAATGTGCGGTTCATTGCGCTTCTGTTTATCTCTCCTGCTGTTATGTTTCCAATATTCTGTCAATCCATCTTTTTCGTGGTCGGCCCTTGGGTTTGGTGTTCTTGTAACGTTTATTGAAGGTTCATTGTGTTGTGGTTGATCTTTTTGCCTTATCACGTGGCGAAACAATTTTATCTGTTGTTTCTTTATATATTCTATGGTGGGTGTTATTCTTAACATTTTTCTCTGTTCTTCATTTCTGATCTTATCTCTCAGACTGTTTCCTGTCATTCGTCTAAAATATTCAATTTCGGAAGAAGTTATTCATCTTATTTTTCTTGCATCTAGGGTCCAGGTCTGGCATTGGTAGCACAAAGTCGAAATGATGATTGTATTGTAGAGTGCTCGTTTTGCCTCTAGTTATTTCCTTGTTCGGCAAAAGTGGTGATAACTGTCCAATGATTTGACAAGCTTTGTTGCATCTTGAGTCTATTTCTGCTGTTTGTAAATTGTCGTTTATCACTAGACGATATGCGATGAGGAAATCCAATGACTAGCACTAACACTAAAAAATGAAAGCCTTACCTTCAACAGCACAGAGAGAGAGATGTAACAGCTGCAACAAAAGTGGAACACTTATCTTCACTATTTCAGACAGTATGAAAATAGATTAATTAACTTTATTGCCTAGCACTATCGGTTACCGTCTCCGCATCGAAGTTTGAGGTACCATGAACGTCATTCCGCTCTGTCTCTTGCTTTGATAGTGGAGGTTGTCATATATTTATTTGTCCATCATTTTAAGCCACTTGTCCATGTCAGTCTTGGTCTGCCTCGTTACCTTTTATTTTCTCTTCCAATATTACTTTTAGTAGGCTGCTGTGTCTTTTAGCATGCTTCAAAAATATAATTTGTCTTGTTCTAACTGTGTTTAGTATTTTTCTTTTAATTTTTAGTTGTTTTAAAATTCATAATTTATTTAATTTTCTTTCAATGCATTCCTACCTATACTTCTATAAATCCACATTTCAAAGGCTTCACTTTCCTGAATTACCTGACAGCAACAATATCATATCGTGATTACATTAAGAATAGAAATGTATAGGAAAGCTCAGTGACAAGAAGCATCTAAAAAAATTAAAGAAAAAAAAAAACCCCGTTATTTAAACCATTGTTGTCAACGTATGACTAGAAGATTTGTTCCGTCTTTGTAGTTAGTGTGTCTTCGAATCTAACCCTGGACAATCTGACAAAGAAAATCTTCCGAAGTCGTAGACAAGTTCCGTTCAGTCGACAGATCATCTCATTGCACAAAGTCCACAGCACTGAGATCTCCTCCACAGCACTGAGATCTCCTCCACAGCACTGAGATCTCCTCCACAGCACTGAGATCTCCTCCACAGCACTGAGATCTCCTCCACAGCACTGAGATCTCCTCCACAGCACTGAGATCTCCTCCACAGCACTGAGATCTCCTCCACAGCACTGAGATCTCCTCAACAGCACTGAGATCTCCTCCACAGCACTGAGATCTCCTCCACAGCACTGAGATCTCCTCCACAGCACTGAGATCTCCTCCACAGCATGATGCACGTTCATCACACACTAGAGAAAGCACCGACGATGGCTTTAACTCAGATGCACGAACTTTGTAGCACCGGCGAAGACTTTTCTCCATAACGTCCTTAGTCGCCTCTTGCGAAATTCGTGGTGACAGTGACTATATTTTGTTCTCCTCTCATCGTGGACAGGGTTCCGGTAGACACAAGCAGAAGAGTGTTAAGAATATCACATGCATTTAACACGTTTAGCAAATATGTTCTAAGAGAAATCAGAGGATAAATAAAACTTACCAGAATTAGGGGAAAGCAATCACTTCTTGTGACACTGTGACCTTCCAGGGATGTCGTAAAAGGCGACTAAAGACGTTGATCGATGGTTTTGACAAGCTGTCATTGTAAAAAGTATTGTTATGGAAACAGAGCTCTCTGCAATATGTGCCATTCTGACATGCAAGGTTTCTGTTTTTTTAGATTGTGGTTCTGCCCTATGTGCCGTCTTCGGCTCGAAAGGACAATAGATAGATAGATAGATAGATAGATAGATAGATAGATAGATAGATAGATAGATAGATAGATAGATAGATAGATAGATAGATAGATAGATAGATAGATAGATAGATAGATAGATAGATAGATAGATAGATAGATAGATAGATAGATAGATAGATAGATAGATAGATAGATAGATAGATAGATAGATAGATAGATAGATAGATAGATAGATAGATAGATAGATAGATAGATAGATAGATAGATAGATAGATAGATAGATAGATAGATAGATAGATAGATAGATAGATAGATAGATAGATAGATAGATAGATAGATAGATAGATAGATAGATAGATAGATAGATAGATAGATAGATAGATAGATAGATAGATAGATAGATAGATAGATAGATAGATAGATAGATAGATAGATAGATAGATAGATAGATAGATAGATAGATAGATAGATAGATAGATAGATAGATAGATAGATAGATAGATAGATAGATAGATAGATAGATAGATAGATAGATAGATAGATAGATAGATAGATAGATAGATAGATAGATAGATAGATAGATAGATAGATAGATAGATAGATAGATAGATAGATAGATAGATAGATAGATAGATAGATAGATAGATAGATAGATAGATAGATAGATAGATAGATAGATAGATAGATAGATAGATAGATAGATAGATAGATAGATAGATAGATAGATAGATAGATAGATAGATAGATAGATAGATAGATAGATAGATAGATAGATAGATAGATAGATAGATAGATAGATAGATAGATAGATAGATAGATAGATAGATAGATAGATAGATAGATAGATAGATAGATAGATAGATAGATAGATAGATAGATAGATAGATAGATAGATAGATAGATAGATAGATAGATAGATAGATAGATAGATAGATAGATAGATAGATAGATAGATAGATAGATAGATAGATAGATAGATAGATAGATAGATAGATAGATAGATAGATAGATAGATAGATAGATAGATAGATAGATAGATAGATAGATAGATAGATAGATAGATAGATAGATAGATAGATAGATAGATAGATAGATAGATAGATAGATAGATAGATAGATAGATAGATAGATAGATAGATAGATAGATAGATAGATAGATAGATAGATAGATAGATAGATAGATAGATAGATAGATAGATAGATAGATAGATAGATAGATAGATAGATAGATAGATAGATAGATAGATAGATAGATAGATAGATAGATAGATAGATAGATAGATAGATAGATAGATAGATAGATAGATAGATAGATAGATAGATAGATAGATAGATAGATAGATAGATAGATAGATAGATAGATAGATAGATAGATAGATAGATAGATAGATAGATAGATAGATAGATAGATAGATAGATAGATAGATAGATAGATAGATAGATAGATAGATAGATAGATAGATAGATAGATAGATAGATAGATAGATAGATAGATAGATAGATAGATAGATAGATAGATAGATAGATAGATAGATAGATAGATAGATAGATAGATAGATAGATAGATAGATAGATAGATAGATAGATAGATAGATAGAATCACTTCTTGGCTAGTTATAGAAGGATGAGAGATCTGGGAGAAGCATCAAGACAAGTTGGGAACATTAGAAGGAAGGAGAGATAACGTTTAATGGTAGAGGGATGAAGTTAATAGATAAAGTGAAGGTAAACAAGAGTTAAATCGCTGTCTTAGAACGCGAGTTCTCACCACAAGTGTTCGGAGACCTCTGGATAGTATCGTTTCAAGCATCGAAACTCACGATGCGAGGCAGCACTCCTTCACATTCCCAGAGTACTACTCTGGTACCCATTTCTGCCAGCGGCTGGGTCGACCACCAGGGGTATGTTTTTTTTTTCCCCAACCACGAGTACAAGTCACACTGCTTCCAGCGAGAATCTAACACAGGACTGGTAGCCCAGTCGGGTGGCTTTCCCAAATAGGTTACGGATTTAACAGAACAACACAAGAAGTCTAAAATGATAAACAACTGCAGAGAAAAAGGTTATGATGAAACATGGTCACCAACGCCAGCGGGATGTGTTGTTTAAAGATCCCACAAAGGCAAAGCTGCATTAAAATAATAATAATAAATCAAATAGAAATGATTAAGGGTGAAAGGTCAGAATTAAATAACTTGCACTTCATCTTCTCTTTAGAGAGGTTTGAAATTAATGGGACAGCAATCAACAATCTTCATTTCTCTCTGCACTTTCTCTATCTCTGTCGAAACTGTCAGAAAGCCAACCCATTCATTCATTCAAATTGAAATCTATCTATCTATTGACCTTTCGAGCCGTAGCCGACCCATAGGGCATAGACCAAGATACTCCTTCTCTTATCTAAATTTTTGTTCTAGCAGTTTTCAATTTTTTTTAACGATATTTAATCAAATCTCACCATTTGTCTATGTTCTGTGCAAGCAGCTCTATCTCAATGAGGGAGCCGATTATTACTACTCTTGCCTCTCTCATCAGTGTTCTTCTCAGTGTCTCTATGGGTCTTCCTCGTTTCCTCTTACCTGTTGTTTCCCACATGAGGTCTTGCTTTGCTATAAATTGAAATACCTTGAAGAAATAAGTGTATCAAAAGCAAGAGGAGCTTTCGTTGCACTGGGAAACATATGGAAGTCCAAAGAAATTAGGTTAAATACAAAAATAAACATTTTCAACTCCAGTGTTACGTCAGCCCTTTTTATGGCTGTGAAACATGGAGAACAACAAAACTGACAATCATGGAGGTACATACTTTCATTAATGGATGCTTATGCAGAATAAAAGGATAGAAATGGCAGGACAAAATCACTAACATAGAATTATGGAAATGTACCAGTCAAATACCAGTGGATAAAGAGATACAGCGAAGACGATGGCGCTGTATAGGACACACGCTGCGGAAGCCAACTGAGAGTATTACACAACAGGCACTTATTTTGTAATCCTCAGGGGAAAAAAGACAATGAGGAAGACTAAGAAATTCTTGGAGAAGACAGACAGAAGCAGAGATTAAGATAATGGGGAAGACATGGAATGATCTTAAAAGAATGGCAAGAAACAGAACGGCTTGGAAAGTGTTTGTTGAAGACCTATGCTCCACAGGGAGCTGAAAGGTAGAAGAAGGAAAAATAGAAATGATTAAGAGTGAAAGGTCAGAATGAAATAACTTGTACTTCGCCTTCTCTTTAGAGAGGTTTGAAGTGAATGGGACAGCAATCAACAATCTTCATTTCTCCCTGCTCTCTCTCTCTCTCTCTCTCTCTCTCTCTCTCTCTCTCTCTCTGTCGAAACCGACAGAAAGCCGACCCATTCATTCTAATTGAAATACCTTCAAGCTGAATTCTCACATACCCACATACCCTTCACTTTCACAGGAAGAAAACGTGGTCCACAACTATCGTGGGAAAGACGCTATTTAATGCAACCAAAACCATGAGACAGAGTTGGAGACTTTCAAGAAAATCTAAAATACCAGTGTGAATGAGCCACGATAGCAGAAGTAGTGAATGTTTCATCAAAGTAGTGAATGTTTCATCAAAGTAGTGTATGTTTCATCAAAGGAGTATGTTTCATCAAAGGAGTGTATGTTTCATCAAAGGAGTGAATGTTTCATCAAAGGAGTGCATGTTTCATCAAAGGAGTGAATGTTTCATCAAAGGAGTGTATGTTTCATCAAAGGAGTGAATGTTTCATCAAAGGAGTGAATGTTTCATCAAAGTAGTGTATGTTTCATCAAAGGAGTATGTTTCATCAAAGTAGTGTATGTTTCATCAAAGGAGTGAATGTTTCATCAAAGTAGTGTATGTTTCATCAAAGGAGTGTATGTTTCATCAAAGGAGTGAATGTTTCATCAAAGAAGTGAATATTTCATGAAAGGAGTGAATGTTTCATCAAAGAAGTGAATATTTCATGAAAGGAGTGTATGTTTCATCAAAGGAGTATGTTTCATCAAAGGAGTGTAAGTTTCATCAAAGGAGTGTATGTTTCATCAAAGGAGTGAATGTTTCATCAAAGGAGTGTATGTTTCATCAAAGGAGTGTATGTACCATCAATGAAGTGAATGTTTCATCAAAGGAGTGAATGTTTCATCAAAGGAGTGTAAGTTTCATCAAAGGAGTGTATGTTTCATCAAAGGAGTGAATGTTTCATCAAAGGAGTGTATGTTTCATCAAAGGAGTGTATGTACCATCAATGAAGTGAATGTTTCATCAAAGGAGTGAATGTTTCATCAAAGGAGTGTATGTTCCATCAAAGAAGTGAATGTTTCATCAAAGGAGTGAATGTTTCATCAAAGGAGTGTATGTTTCATCAAAGGAGTGAATATTTCATCAAAGAAGTGAATGTTTCATAAAAGGAGTGTATGTTTCATCAAAGGAGTGAATGTTTCCTCAAAGAAGTGTATGTTTCATCAAAGGAGTGAATGTTTCATCAAAGAAGTGACATTTTCATCAAAGAAGTGTATGTTTCATCAAAGGAGTGAATGTTTCCTCAAAGAAGTGTATGCTTCATCAAAGGAGTGAATGTTTCCTCAAAGAATTGTATGTTTCATCAATGGAGTGAATGTTTCATCAAAGAAGTGACATTTTCATCAAAGTAGTGAATGTTTCATCAAAGAAGTGAAATTTTCATCAAAGGAGTGAATTTTTCATCAAAGAAGTGAATGTTTCATCAAACATCAAGGAGTGAATGGTTCATTAAAGAAGTGATTTTTTCATCAAAGAAGTGAAATTTTCATCAAAGTAGTGAATGTTTCATCAAAGAAGTGACATTTTCATCAAAGGAGTGAATGTTTCATCAAAGAAGTGAATGTTTCATCAAACATCAAGGAGTGAATGTTTCATCAAAGGAGTGACTGTTTCATCAAAGAAGTGAATGTTTCATCAAACATCAAGGAGTGAATGTTTCATCAAAGGAGTGACTGTTTCATCAAAGAAGTGAATGTTTCATCAAACATCAAGGAGTGAATGTTTCATCAAAGGAGTGACTGTTTCATCAAAGAAGTGAATGTTTGATCAAACATCAAGGAGTGACTGTTTCATCAAAGAAGTGAATGTTTCATTAAAGAATTGACTGTTTCATCAAAGGAGTGAATGTTTCATCAAAGGAGTGAATGTTTCATCAAAGTAGTGCATGTTTCATCAAAGGAGTGAATGTTTCATCAAAGGAGTGTATGTTTCATCAAAGGAGTGAATGTTTCATCAAAGGAGTGAATGTTTCATCAAAGTAGTGTATGTTTCATCAAAGGAGTATGTTTCATCAAAGTAGTGTATGTTTCATCAAAGGAGTGAATGTTTCATCAAAGTAGTGTATGTTTCATCAAAGGAGTGTATGTTTCATCAAAGGAGTGAATGTTTCATCAAAGAAGTGAATATTTCATGAAAGGAGTGAATGTTTCATCAAAGAAGTGAATATTTCATGAAAGGAGTGTATGTTTCATCAAAGGAGTATGTTTCATCAAAGGAGTGTAAGTTTCATCAAAGGAGTGTATGTTTCATCAAAGGAGTGAATGTTTCATCAAAGGAGTGTATGTTTCATCAAAGGAGTGTATGTACCATCAATGAAGTGAATGTTTCATCAAAGGAGTGAATGTTTCATCAAAGGAGTGTAAGTTTCATCAAAGGAGTGTATGTTTCATCAAAGGAGTGAATGTTTCATCAAAGGAGTGTATGTTTCATCAAAGGAGTGTATGTACCATCAATGAAGTGAATGTTTCATCAAAGGAGTGAATGTTTCATCAAAGGAGTGTATGTTCCATCAAAGAAGTGAATGTTTCATCAAAGGAGTGAATGTTTCATCAAAGGAGTGTATGTTTCATCAAAGGAGTGAATATTTCATCAAAGAAGTGAATGTTTCATAAAAGGAGTGTATGTTTCATCAAAGGAGTGAATGTTTCCTCAAAGAAGTGTATGTTTCATCAAAGGAGTGAATGTTTCATCAAAGAAGTGACATTTTCATCAAAGAAGTGTATGTTTCATCAAAGGAGTGAATGTTTCCTCAAAGAAGTGTATGCTTCATCAAAGGAGTGAATGTTTCCTCAAAGAATTGTATGTTTCATCAATGGAGTGAATGTTTCATCAAAGAAGTGACATTTTCATCAAAGTAGTGAATGTTTCATCAAAGAAATGAAATTTTCATCAAAGGAGTGAATTTTTCATCAAAGAAGTGAATGTTTCATCAAACATCAAGGAGTGAATGGTTCATTAAAGAAGTGATTTTTTCATCAAAGAAGTGAAATTTTCATCAAAGTAGTGAATGTTTCATCAAAGAAGTGACATTTTCATCAAAGGAGTGAATGTTTCATCAAAGAAGTGAATGTTTCATCAAACATCAAGGAGTGAATGTTTCATCAAAGGAGTGACTGTTTCATCAAAGAAGTGAATGTTTCATCAAACATCAAGGAGTGAATGTTTCATCAAAGGAGTGACTGTTTCATCAAAGAAGTGAATGTTTCATCAAACATCAAGGAGTGAATGTTTCATCAAAGGAGTGACTGTTTCATCAAAGAAGTGAATGTTTGATCAAACATCAAGGAGTGACTGTTTCATCAAAGAAGTGAATGTTTCATTAAAGAATTGACTGTTTCATCAAAGGAGTGAATGAATCATGAAAGGAGTGAATAGTTCGCTTGGATCTTTTATGATTTGTGAGGATGGACACGTCGTCCCCATTCTATAATCCAGGAGGTAGTTGGGGTACTATTGACAAGGCATGTCAACCCACTCCACTTCTCTCTATCTGCAGTCATTCTTTGGACCCCTGCAAAGTCGAGGCTTGTCCATTATATGATTGTATCTATCTTTCTTTGCCTACCTCTCCTTGCTCCATTCAGTTCCTTGCAGGATCGTCTTTGCTATGCCAAACGTCCTAGCAGTCCTTACAAGAATTTAAATATCCAGGGAGGTATAGTATTTGGTCTTCTTGCTCTTCTATTGAACTAATTTCATTCTAACAGTGCGGGTCGTTGACGATGTGACGAAGCTAGAGAATAAGATACAAATGGTTCTATTACGACAGCACACCTTCCAAGCTTGTATTCCTCTTTCTATCTACTGTGTCCTGTTGCACATTTAGGAAACTCCATTAACATAAAAAAAGTAAAGTGCCCCTGTCACGCCAAGTGGCGTATAGGGAAATATGGTGTTAGTGACCCCATATTTTACAGACCTTCAGCACATGATTTTTGGGGTAATGTGGTCAGTATTACGCCCGTGCTGCTTTACTTTCCCAGAAAAAAATCCGGTACCCATTTAAGGCTGGGTGAACCGGAAGCCTTCGGTGTTAAATGGAGCTTGTAAGACAGAGCAGAAAAAAAATGGTTTACGTTGTTGTTCATGTTTTCATGTAGGATATTGTTTAGTGATGGAGTGTTGATATGTTCACGGATAGATCTCTGAATTTTTACTTTTTGTTTGGAACTTTCTTCATTTCACTTTTTGTTTGGAACTTTCTTCATTTCACTTTTTGTTTGGAACTTTCTTCATTTCACTTTTTGTTTGGAACTTTCTTCATTTCACTTTTTGTTTGGAACTTTCTTCATTTCACTTTTTGTTTGGAACTTTCTTCATTTCACTTTTTGTTTGGAACTTTCTTCATTTCACTTTTTGTTTGGAACTTTCTTCATTTCACTTTTTGTTTGGAACTTTCTTCATTTCACTTTTTGTTTGGAACTTTCTTCATTTCACTTTTTGTTTGGAACTTTCTTCATTTCACTTTTTGTTTGGAACTTTCTTCATTTCACTTTTTGTTTGGAACTTTCTTCATTTCACTTTTCCAAAGCCTGTAATGTTGTTCCTCGGTGATTCTGGATTGTGTGTTGAAACTTCTGACTTTATCTTTACGGAGATTTTAACATTTTGGATAAGAAAGAACCCGTGGATCTGAAATATGGTAAACATTTTTTTGTAAACAAAACAACAAAAATGCTTTTTTTAAAAAAAAGAAGAAACACAAGTATTTTTTTTTTCCAGCGTGGTGCTTGATTTATTATTTTTTGTTTTGTTTTAAGTAGACATGTCGTACAGACAGACAGACAGACATAGTTCTAATATTTGCATAACTGTAAGGGCTCCAATATGCGGACAGTCCCGATGGCAACAGAGAGGGAGCGAAACATAAAAACTACAACGATTACACGGGTAAGGCCGGTATGCTCATCTGCTGTCTATTACCATATACATATTGGTCAAAGCTAGGAAAGAAAAATGTTTTGGACAACGTTTAAAATAATAAAATAAAAATATTGATCTATCCTGATAGAGCAGCAGGGAGGTGTTGTTTTACTTAAAAGACAAATTATTGTGGTAGAATATGAAATATTTATACATGTCTCACAAATGATTATGTAACAAAACATAACTCTACGCCATACTTTTAAAAAGGCGAAAATGTTATTTATTTGTTGTCAGCTTGCTTTCACTCTAGGCACTAAGTATTAAAATATAAAACGACAAATACCTGTTTTCTACCTTAATTAAAAACATCAAATTACCGCCCATGTATCTTGTCTATTATTATACGTCGCCGAAAAAAAAAAATCGACTCTCATTAGCAACTCATTTCTGACCTTATTTTAGCACGAGTCTTTGAGTAGGATGAAACAAAGGCTCATCGACTTTCTGATTGGTTGATTTATTTGAAATTAACATTGTTTTCTTTCCCTATTCGTAATGCGGGCGACGTTAACTAAAAACAAAGCATACATTAAGATCTGTTAGGTGCTGGTCGATGACATCTCAACATATATTATCTTCGCCCAGGTCGGTAAAAAAAAAACATCGTAAAATAATGGAGAAATGTTAAAAAGCTCTGGGTAAATAAATGAAACTGATGAACACGGTGATCAAACTTTTGGTTCACACTAGCGCACAGGCCTTTGAAACCAACCTTCTGCGACAATCATGCGTTCTTTAACAATAATTGCGCTATAGTTTGCTTGTTCTGCTGATTGAATTAACTTTAGTAACCATCAGAATACCCAGCTCATTTGCTATACCATTTATCTCTTAACCATACGCTATGCTTGAACACTTAGAAAGACATACAATTGTAGAGCTATCAGCGGTTCAATGCAAATTTAAAATTAAAAGAACATTTAATTATATAAATACTAAACACACAACAGAAGCTTGCAATATTTCCACTAAATCAGTATCCACTGCTAATAAATCATTTGTCAATTTTCTGTTTTCAAACATGACGTAATAACACATTTGAGAAAATAATCCAATTCGCTCATTGAGAATAACAAAACTGTTATAATGAACATAACAAATAACTGTCTCAGATCTGGAATGGGCTGAATGCGTTATTCAATATACCGTTATATCATCCATCAATTGTCCCGTTGATCATATCAACAAAAGTATGGGCATTAACATAATATTCTTTATACGTCAGAAGGGAGACCAAAACTGACTTTATAACGGTACCTATTTCTATGTCACGGCACAGACTGTATCGAAGTAAAACTGACTTTATAACGGTACCTATTTCTATGTCACGGCACAGACTGTATCGAAGTAAAACTGACTTTATAACGGTACCTATTTCTATGTCACGGCACAGACTGTATCGAAGTAAAACTGACTTTATAACGGTACCTATTTCTATGTCACGGCACAGACTGTATCGAAGAAAACTGACTTTATAACGGTACCTATTTCTATGTCACGGCACAGACTGTATCGAAGTAAAACTGACTTTATAACGGTACCTATTTCTATGTCACGGCACAGACTGTATCGAAGTAAAACTGACTTTATAACGGTACCTATTTCTATGTCACGGCACAGACTGTATCGAAGTAAAACTGACTTTATAACGGTACCTATTTCTATGTCACGGCACAGACTGTATCGAAGTAAAACTGACTTTATAACGGTACCTATTTCAATGTCACGGCACAGACTGTATCGAAGTAAAACCTACAATCATGAATCTAGAGAGATGAATATTTCATATTCGTTTATTTGTCCCATTGTCCCTACCAAGGGATGTATTTATAGCAATAAACACATACAGTAATACACAATGTAAGAAACAATGAGCCACCATGTTTGAAACTGATGAAATCATAATAAAACATGAACAAACAAATGTGTAGGGTTTAAGCAAACGAAGTCAAATATACCCGAATGTAAAGACATATACATAGGTTTTTATCAGTGAGTACTGAAGGTTATAAACAAATATTCATCAATATCGTTATTCTGTCAGACATTAAGTGTGTCGTCATTTGAAAAAAAATTACTCATACATGATTGACTGAAGGGCCAGCAATATCTATTTTTATATTTTTGTGGGTCTTCTATTGAAATGTTTTCAAACAGTCTGTCTCACTCTCTTCAATGTTTACCTATATTCCTTGCTAGGGGTGCGGTGTAGAAACTTGTACAAGTAAAACTAAATTATTATGTTCAGTCGACTCTACTATTGACCAGTTAATCCATGTTTTTTTTCCGTTATACATCTTCTGGTTTTAATAACTCATTCACAATTTCAGATCGCTTCTCCCAGGCAGATTGAGCTGGTTATAAAGTCCATATTTCTCGATATCCTGTCTCTTCGCTAGGCCTGGCAAGTGCCTGTTTCTGGGTGGAACCACTTCATTTGCAAATGACCACAGTTATGTCTAGAATAATTAATTACTGTGTAGCAATACGTCCAATTCTTACACAACTTTACAGCAATGCAGACAAATCATGGTCATGTATATATCTCATTTATGAGTGGATATCGATCTTAATATATATATAAATAAATAAAAAGGAAGATCTATATTTCTGTCACTCCTATTTTAAAAAAAAATATTATTACTATTTCAGAATCCCCCCTGGGAAAATACAGTTATGTGACAATATTGCCCTTATCCCACTGATAAAACATGTACTTGTCTGTACAGCTAATTATAGCCTGCCTCATTCGCTACTCGTTCTCACTTGTCATTACAAATATCCAATATAACTTTCTAATTATGAACACTTTTACTTTCTAATTGTGAACACTTTTATGTCCAAACTGGAACGGATGAAAGGCATGTCCTAATTAGAAAATGCGATGAACTAAATGTTCACTATTATGAACACCTATATTTGAACACTGACGACACACAGACTGCACTATTGCAGTCAAGCTTGTATTGCACTGTACCCATTTTTGTTAGTGGTTATTTAAAAAACAAACCTGAAACATAATTAAATAAAAAAGAAATGAAAAACAAATTGAATTAAAGAAGCGTAGATGACTAGTTTACAAATGTAATTATTATTGCCAATAAACTAAAAAAAACAACAACAACAAAAAGCTGGGAAATATACAAAGTAGACGTAATTCAAATGAGAAAGAATGAAATAACACTGTCTGCTGGGGAAACTACCTTGAAGAATGAACACTTTGAAAACTATACTCTTTAAGAACTCTATTAAGTCTCAATTCAATATACACTTGAGGATTAGTTTCTATTGAGAGGATAATGACTATCAAGTGAAATGCTAAACAGAAGGAATGGTTTGAAAGAAATAATACTCTTTCTGGTATTCCAACATCCTTTAACTACTCTTCTTCCAAATGAAACTTTAGTAACAGTTAACTTCAGTTTTCACAGTAATGTCAGTGCTGATATTTTCTTGCTATTCTATTCATATTTATGAAGACAGAGGATATGTCAACATACATCTTTACACTAATACAGATGTAGGACAGTGAAGTACTCAAACTTCTTCACCACATATATATGTTATATACTCATATCACTGGCTAACTTGTTTGTAACTGCTGTTTTGCCTTAAAGATCTACAACAATAAAAAAAAAATAATAAAAAATGAAGAATCAATTGAATCATTAACTATAAAAAATATCAATCTAAAAGAAGAGAAACTGGATCAAAGATACAAATTATTTCAGACACCAGATGCCACTCTATTAATTTAAAAGGAAAAAAAAAAACAAGTGTCCAAAACTACCATTTCAACATACATACTTTGTTTTCACAAATTGTAACATAAAAAAAAGAAAGAAATTAAATAAGTGAATATTAAAAGTATACCATCCTCTCGTTCTCTCACTCCCTCTCTCTCTCTCTCAAAAAAAAAAAAAAAAAAAAAAAAAAAAAAAATTAATAAATTTGCAAAACAGCAAAGACGTACTATACAGTATACAGTCTATACATAGTTCTATGTACAAGTAGTCTAAAACCATCCATATACCATAAAGTGTACAAGTGACAAGATGTAATGAAAATTTGTAAAAATCGACATGGCTTACTTTTTATATTACAAGATTGAACAATAAAGATGCATAAAATGAACAAGTAAAGAATGATTGATTCATTATTGAAGTGACACATGAAAATCATGAATGAATGAGCATATACTACAATGTGAACTATATATTGGTGAACTAACTATACGTAGATTGATATGAAGTGTATGATTACAATAGTCATTTGTTATGTTCATTCTATTTACATTGAAGTTATGACATTAACACAAGGCAAAATATTGACAAATCATTAAAGATCAATCATTGCTGCTTCTTTGTCTGAATAAAGACAATATTGTGTCTTTGTTTTCCCCACATGGTCCACCAGACAATATAAAATGCTTAAAAAAAAAAAAGATCAAATTTTGGCTAAAATAAATCCAAGCAAAAACAGATTTTACAACAAAAACATGAACTGTTGCACCACTGCACATTATCATTTTCTCTTAACCAGATTAAAAAAAAAAATCTCTAGAAATTCAATGTAAAACAGAGATCCATTCCACAGGAAAAAAAAAATTAAATCTAACTCAAGTGTTTTGTTCTCTAGTGGACTTTTTTTTTTATTGTTTGGAAAGATCATTAACGGTTGCTTGGCAACTCAGAATAACAAATGCTAGACTGCCTGATAGATATGAACAATTGTGAAGAAACCATAAATGTTGCACATCAAATATTGAAAACAGCATTTCTTTACGAATTTACAGCAAAATTATACAAATAAAAGAGTAAATAACTTTGAACTTTAGCACTTCATACTATCATGGAAAACCAATATATAAGTAGATATTACAGTAAAAGTCTAATTATTTGAACCTGCTCACAATGATCTGCTAAGACAATGAATAATGTTCTACAACTTGGAGTGACATACTGAAGACAAGTATACAACTTTACTATACTACACCACAACACATGCAGGTGAGAGGGCCAGTGCTATTTCTAGCTATATTACTCCAACATTTTCAGAAGGAACCAACTGATGGCTCTGAACTCAGCTTTAGTTATATGTCTGTGTACCAACCTCTAAGCTGCTAATGTTATCCTGCTATGAAATGGGCAATTCTTACAATTATTTCATTAACAAATTTCTACAAAGAAATATACTCAATAGCTGAAATATAAACTACTCAAAAAATGATACATCTAAATAATCAATAACTGAAATATAATCTGAACCTAAAAAAAATTTCTACTATTACAACAGTAACTAGGCTGATAATGATCAGTGACTCATAGCTGACTGCTTGTGTTAGGAAGTGGAAGCAGCTGCTTAAGACCTCCCACCACAGGGGGTTCTGGTACAAGTCAATCCAAGCGAGTAGTGACAGAGATGGAAGGATATTTTTGAACTCACAATCTACAAGACCACCCCCTGTAAATAGACTTAAGAAGGAAAAACATGGCCCACATCCAACTTTTATGGAAAATAAACTGTTAAGATGTGACTGAATCCCTGAAACAGGCAGCGGAGTCCATAAGAGAAATCAGAAACCTGCCTAAATGAGTCATGGTCAAAGAAAATTTGTTGACAAGCTTGCCCTGGCTGTGGCCATATGTGGCCTATTGTTTCAACTGCCAAGAGTGCTTTAACATGTGCTGAGTACACACAGGAGCTCCTGTTTTTCACGAGATGGCTAGACATGTGTGACTACACAAAGACCAGGGTTATGTCATGAGGAAACCACGGATTCTAAGAGAACAAATCCTGGAACCTTACTGTTTAGCTCTGGAAACAGCCTGCTCTAAAGTGAGTGAATGCCCTTTCATGATTGGATGAAGGAGAGCAGTTATTGTTGGGTGCAGACAGATTAACTATATCATCATCAGGTCACATGCCCTTCACAGAATGTTACATTAACCATAACTCATCTGAAAGAATCTCTGTCTCTAGCCAGATCTCCCACTTCTTCTGTTGTCATGTTCAAGGTCTCCTAAATGTCTTGAAAACATCTTCTTGGTCTGCCTCTGATGCGTCGCTCAGGAACTATTCCTTACATTATTGTTCTTTCCAGCCAGCTGTGTCTTTTGACAAGGCCATAGTATTTTAATTTACTCTGTAGAATGGTGTTTATAATCCAGTTCTTTTAATGTTTAAATCATTTAATATGTCTTCATTGTTCTTTTTCAGTATCCACAGTATCTTTAGAATTTTTCTGTAGCATTTTGTTTCAAATTAACGGATTTTCTTCCTTGCTGTTTGCGAGATTGTACATGATTCACAACCATATTTTGTGATCGGGAAGATACATGTGCCCTCAGTAATTTTAAATTTACTGCCTTGCAGATATTGCGTGCAATGTTCTTCATAGTAATAAATTTTTGTGCTGCTAATCTTATTTTGATCTCTTTCTGGCAGTCTCCATTGTTAGTTACTACTAAAAAAAAAAAAGTAAAGTACCCCCATCACGCCAAGTGGCGTATAGGGAAATATGGTGTTAGTGACCCTATATTTTACAGACCTTCAGCACATGATTTTTGGGTAATGTGGTCAGTATTACGCCCGCGCTGCTTTACTTTCCCAGAAAAAAATCCGGTTGGGTGAACCCGGAAGCCGTCGGTTGGGATCGAACCCTACCCCTTGTCCGTGGTAGTCCAGTTCACTAACCACTGAGCTATCGAGGTTCCCGTTAGTTACTACTAATCCCATATATTAATATTCTGTTACAATTTCAAATTATTCACTGTAGATGATTTTGCGCTGGCTTGTAGTTTTTACACGTAACTAATTAGAAATAATTTCTTTTCCTTTAATTTTAATGTTACCTCTGACAGTTATAAAAATGTGCTATTTTGTCACAAAGTATTTGTGACAATTCACTCAGAACTGTATAAAGCAAGCAAAAATATATATTTAAAAAAAAGTTTTTTCCACAGTAATGTAAGAAAAAAGTATGGCAGTGAAACATTGAGAACAACACAAATAACAATCACAAAGATACAGACGTTCTTTAATGGATGCTTATGGAGAATAAAAGGATGGAAATGGCAGGACAAAATCACAAACATAGAATTATGGGAAAGTACCAGTCAAATGCCAGTGGACACAGAGTTACAACAAAAACAATGGCGCTGCATCTTCTTCTTCTTCTTCCTTTTTAGCTCCCAGTGGAGCATAGGTCTTCAACAAACACTTTCCAAGTCGTTCTGTTTTTTGCCATTCTTTTAAGATCATTCCATGTCTTCCCCATCATCTTCACCTCTTCTTCTATCTGTCTTATCCAAGAATTCCTTGGACTTCCTCTTTGTCTTTTCCCCTGGGGATTTCAAAAAAAGGGCCTATTGCGTAATACTCTCAGTTGGCTTCCGTAGTGTGCGCCCTATCCAGCGCCATCGTCTTCGCTGTATCTCTTTATCCACTGGTATTTGACTGATACATTTCCATAATTCTATGTTAGTGATTTTGTCCTGCCATTTCCATCCTTTTATTCTGTTTAAGAATCCATTAATGAACGTCTGTATCATCATGAATGTCAATTTTGTTGTTCTCCATGTTTCACAGCCATATAATAGGACTGACTTAACCTTTGAGTTGAAAATGTTTATTTTGTATTTAACCTAATTTCTTTGGATTTCCATATGTTTCCCAGTGCAACGAAAGCTCTTATTGCTTTTGATATCCTTATTTTGGTTATCTATGGCGCTCGATGGTGGAAGCCAAATGAGAGCATTACACGACAGGCCCTTTTTTGGAACCCCCAGAGATTGAGACAAAGAGGAAGACCAAAATATTCTTGGAGAAGACAGGTGGAAGCAGAGATCAAGATGATGGGGAAAACATGGAAAAAGATGATCTTAAAGGAATGGCAAGAAACAGAATGGCTTCAAAAGTGTGTGTTGACGACCTATGCTCCACAGGGAGTTTGAAGGAAGAAAAAGGATAATGTAAGAAGAAGGATAATGTAAGAAAAAGTGACACTTCTAAATAGCTTTACTTTACTTGCTGTCCAGTTTTGAAGGGTTCACGTTTGGTAACTGTCATTTGATTGCACTGATTGTGATAACTAGCATTAATATCTACAATGGAACTAAATTGACATAACAAGAAGGCAATTATAAAATAAACAGAAGCACATTTACATGATATGTGTCCCAATGAAAAAAAAAACAATCTCATGTGAGCTTTCAAGATATTATGTGATATGTCCTTGTTTGTGGCATTTATTATAAGACTGACATGTGAATTTAACATTGAGTGTGAGAAACATAACCCAGTTTCAGAAAATCTTTACAATGTATAACAAGCAACAAGAGCAATCAATATTGACACACTATGACATACACAGCTATGAAGGAAAAGAAACAAATATGTGTAAGCAGGCAAACACTCTGCAAAAAAATCAATATCGCAAATACTGTCTTGTGTCACAGAAGGTGAGATATGCCTACAGATAATAATTAGCACACTTGCATCATGTAGCCACACTATAAAGAAAAATATGGAGGTGGGGGGATAAACAATTATAATAATAAAATACCTTATCTACTACAGCATTATTTCATTTCTTGGCAGAGAAGGAGGGTAAGTGTCACTGTGGGTCTGGGAACAAAGGAGACATGCCCAGTGCAGTTACAAATTTATGATCAGGTCAGAGAGTTTTTATTTTAATCCTGAAAGGGGAAAAGACCTTATGGGAATTAAACAGACATCCATATGATTGTCAAATGACTAGCTTAATCCTCATCAACACCAGCTACTAAGTTTCACATAATGAAAGTATAATGGAGATTGGGGAGTATATGAAGTATAATGGAGATTGGGTTAACATTTAAGTTCTCATCTAAATATCATAAACATAGAAGAAAAGAATTGGTTTAAATTGTCTGGGCATTAAAATGGTTGACATTTACTATTTAAAAAAAACAAAACAACAATTTTCATGCTGTAGAAAATGTCTACAAAATTCAAGACTTAATATTAAATTCTGAAAGAAACAAAGAGGATTAAAATTGGGTTACTTAAACAAACTGGGTAAATAAAAGGATGTAACTATGTATTCAAGGTAATGCTAAAAGGACACAAAATAAGACAGCCTTAGATAAGAAAGTAACATCCAGACGAGGATTAATTTAAAGAAAAACCCGGCTAAAATGCATTCCATCTATTGTCCTTTTGAGCCAAGGACGGCACCTGGGGTAGAGTTTCTAGACTCTTTGTGTCCAATCTTTTTTATCAAGCACCAGGCCTTCCACTGGATCCACAATGTATCTCACCAAACACCCCTGTTTTGGGCAAGTTGTTCCATTTTGGCAAGGAAGATGATGCCTGGTGTTGTTGCTTCTCGCCTCAGTGTTCCTTTTAATGTTTCTGCAGATCAGCCTCTCTCTCTTCTACCCTCTGGTTCTCATTTAAAGGCCTGTTTTGAGATTTTCTTGTTGTCTCCTCTCATCCTTGTATGCTAACATATGGACACCTTCTTCTCTTGATTAAAGATGATATTTTACTATATATTATTTCCCAAAGTAAAAATATAAGGTATTGGAGATCCCTTGCAGTCAATATTTGTTGTTGTTGTTGCGTTCGCCAGCTTTCAACTCTGATGAAGTCCCTAGAGACTAGGAACTGAATTTTGCGTGTTAATCCATTTTTCCCTGGCAGCCGTGCGCACAGGAGTCCCTTGCTGCACAGGCAGATAACTCCGACTTCGGAGGTACTCATGTTTTTTCCGTCAATGTGTAACTCAGTCAATATTTCAGGTAGAGCCTAACATTTTATATGTTACACTGAGAATAGCAGACTAGAAGTAGATATTATTCTATTGATTTTGATAGCATTTATTGCTGTCTTACTGATGGGAAATGGTGAGTGATCTGTTATAATCTAGAACCACACGTTCGAAGATCATTCAATGGAACAGCCAACAGGCTCATATCGATGACACCTATTGTAAGTGTAAGGACATTCACAAGAAGTAAGGACTTATATAATTACACCTTGGAGAATTAAAAAAACAACAACTAATTAGAGTTAAATTCTGAGAATTATGAAATAGAACTACATTAAGGTGATACTTAGGACTACAGAATATAATAACACTAAAATGTACTTAGGACTACAGAATATAATAACACTAAAATGTACTTAGGACTACAGAATATAATAACACTAAAATGTACTTAGGACTACAGAATATAATAACACTAAAATGTACTTAGGACTACAGAATATAATAGCACTAAAATGTACTTAGGACTACAGAATATAATAGCACTAAAATGTACTTAGGACTACAGAATATAATAGCACTAAAATGTACTTAGGACTACAGAATATAATAACACTAAAATGTACTTAGGACTACAGAATATAATAGCACTAAAATGTACTTAGGACTACAGAATATAATAGCACTAAAATGTACTTAGGACTACAGAATGTTAGTGACTATAATTTTTATAGCCCTTCTGCACACAATTTTTGGGGTAATGCGGTTGGAATTATGCCCGTGCCACTTTATTATCCAAGAAAAAAAATCTGGTACCCATTAAGGTTGGGTGAACCTGGAAGCCGTCAATCAGGATCGACCTCTTGTACTTTCTAGGCCAGTTCACTAACCACTGAGCCATCGCAGCTCCCATTAGGCTTAGGACTGAATCCCTATTTATCATCAAGCCAGTATTCTACCACTGCATTATTGATGCTAGTTAATAAAACAGTCATAAAACTGTTATTTTTCTTACACAGAGAATAGCATAATACATAAGATAGAGAAAAGAAAAAGTTACTGAAACACTGAAAGTAATGTAAAGTAAATCATTATATAAAGTCTAAATGAAAATAAAAGTAAAGTAAAATAAAATAAAAGTAAAGTAAAATAAAATAAAATATATAAATATAAGGAAATAATAATTACTCTAAATGAAGAAGCAATAAGATTTAAAGTAATGAAAAGCATTGAAATAATTAATGGTAACTCCATGTGACTAAAAGTAACAATATAAATAAAAGAAAAAAAGATTGCCACAAAAATACATGAAATGAATAACCTTAGTGATGTTGAAAATTACAACAGTAAAATAGGACTGACCACTCTCAGTAGCATGCATACACTATATACTAACATATCCAACAGGATTCAGTAACATGGATACAACATTGAGAATGCATAAACCTCAGGTTTTATTTATATAAATGTTCTTGCAAATGAAAGTCAATTGCAACTAAAAAAAAATTTGCAAGTGAAAATACAATAATTGAACTAACAAAAAAAAAGGAACAACTGAAAATACAATAATTTAACTAATAAAAATTAAAAACAACTGGAAATCATGCAATGGTATGGCAGGATATGTAAGTAAACACATAGAAAATACAACATAAATACAATGCAATTACACAACAATGGTCAAAATAATGAACCAAATGTAAAATAAAAATCCACCAAAACCAAAGTGGATGTTGTAAATCAAAATAAAAACAAGAATGGAATAAATCACATAAAGCTGTTGGTTTGTTGCACATCTGGTAAAACTTGATTGGGTGGGGGGCCACGGGTAGAGACTAGATCACTTCTTCGGAAGGGAACTTGAGCAAACATATGCCTATATTAACATAATAATGTATAAATTACATGTGGAATTGTCATGTTTATTTTTTTACAAAACAGTTTTCAGATTTTTGTTGTGGCAATACAGGAAAACAATTAATAGTTGCACAACCAGCACATAAAATGCAGTGACAAAAAATATCAGATCATATAATATAAACCCCAAATGTGGTGTTTATGAGAAGAGCTAAGCTTCAGGCAGATCTAGAGAAATATGGAAGTATAACATCAATAAAACTCTATAGGAGCATCAAATGACAATAGTTGAGGATAGTGTTACCAGATGTCAGGATTTCATCTGACATGTTCTGCTTTGTGGTATGTGTCCTGTATATGATCAAGCATTTACCTTATTATAGCAAGTATTGAAAATGTGTTACATTATCATGCCCTGTCATTTTTGATGGAGAAACCTTCCTTTTCAGATAAAATATCCTACTTCCATTTATTTTTATTAACTGATATGAGGATATGGTTATATTTGGTAGCCAACCTTCGTTGCGGAGACGGCACTCGATGATGATGATGATGATAATGATACGAGGAAGCTGGAAGAGCACAACTATAACTCTGTATCTCCTTCAACACCTAAAGACATATAACAGGAAGTGAAGAAGAGATGATGATGATGATTGGATATAGTAACCTGTGCAAGGAATCAGAGTTTTAAACAAATTCTATAAGTCATTTCATGCAAAGATTAGTACAGACCAGACTTCTAGTTTTTCAGACAGTTCTTCCATTTAAAGTGAATACAGTTACATTCCATATCTGCAGACTCCTCTCCACTAAGATATCATATATTGTTTGTGTGCCAGCTCTAGCATGGTCTCTATGTCCACTTTGGCAAACTCCATTAGAAATTATAATCTAAGCAGATTTTTCAACCCAAGTAAAATGCAACCAAAAGATTTGCCTAATATATTTATCTTTTGCCCATTAGAAGTATTTGGCTTTTAAGTCACTGCTTATTTAGAGAAGTTGGACTCATGAGAATTTGTGTGTGTATACTGTCCTGGCCACTCAAGATCAAAAAGGAATAAATGCAAAAATAGAGTGTATGTGTAGTGAAACTGAGGAGTTAAACAAGGTTGATATTATTCATCTCTCTATGACCATTTTATACACGGTGACATGATAATTGTTGAGGGAGCAACCACGAGAAGCCAGTCTCTGAGTAGCACACGGTGACTATAAGGTGAAACGTGGAATTGGTATAACTAGCAAGTTCTGGAGCTAAAAGCAAGCAAAATTTGCATCATCTGTTAAGATGGACTTTGAATCTACGAGTCTGTTTGAAATGCACCGACGTAAATTTTTCATTTATAAATCAATAAAAATATACAATATACAAATATACCTTTGTTCAATTATACAGAACAATTCAATCTTTCCTACTGTCTATTTTAATTTACTTGAACACAATTACAAGGAAGATAAGCTATAAAGAAAAAATAACAATCTTAGTAATTAATATTTACAGAAGAAAAAGATAGGAGTGGCATGAAATGATATTAAGAAAATGGCACAAAACAAGACTGGCTTGGAAAATGTTTACTGTTATATGTTCCATAGGAAGTTGAAATAAAAAATACTTAGCTATAGGAACAGATTTAGGAATATCTGCTGATAGGTTAATCTATCTAAATATTTTTTATGTAGATAAAATATCCCATTTGAATATCTTGAAATAAAATGAAGCATTATCATATGGCTTTTGGCACCTCCTACTTAGATTGTATCATGAATGAAAAAAGTTCACAGAAGGATACAAGCAGTTGGAGTACATGATGATCTTTTGACTATTATGAAAAGAAATACAAAATGAAATGGTCTAGTAGGACCACTCTGCAATGAAGGGTGAAAGGAGGAAGAAGGGAAAGTAGACTAAGAAAGAAATGAGATGATAACATTAACCCTAGATTACGATCTATCTATCTATTGTCATTTTGAGCCGAAGACGACACATAGGGCAGAACCAGCATCTCAAAAACAGAAAACTTGCGTGCCAAAATGGCACATATTGCAGAGATCATTGCTTGTAAAATCTATGGCTCTGTTTCCATAACAATACCTTTTACAATGACAGCTTGTCAAGCCATCGATCAACCTCCTTAGTCACCTCTTACGACATGCATGGAAGGTCACAGTGGCTCTATGATTACAAGACCGTAGTAAAAATTACTGCATTAAAATACACATTTTTCAAAATTTGACATTCTGCTGTGTTCAAACATTACCCCCCTTCGTTTACCTTGTGTTCAAACATTACCCCCCTCCGTGTACCTTATGTTCAAACATTACCCCCCCCCCCCCCCCTCAGTGTACCTTCTTAATTACTACTTCTGGTGACTTCTGAGTTTTGGATTTGTTTCTATTGATGTTGTGGCTTTTTTTTTTAATTTTGTGAGATATGTAGGGTGAAAAAAAAATCACCAATTTGAAAGATATTGGTAGTTTTTCCATTTTTTTCGTTGTTGTGACCAGGGAAATTTCCTCAGGTGGTCATCAGCAGACATTAAACAACCCTTTGTGACTGGGGAAACACAGTGAATAATGCTATGAGGCAGCCGAAAATACTGACAAACTTACGGTGACCATACTGGTAGACATTGTAACACGGGTAGACATTGTAACACGTCCGGTCCATGAGGTGAAATTCAGGTCATAAATCAACCTGAGCCAGGAATTCTGAATCCCTGTGTTTTGCCCAATGTGGACACACAGCCGTGTGTCAAAATTTCAGTGAAAATACTAATTCTAGAGCATCTAATGTTACATCTAAGTGATAGTAATTTTTACAATGATATAGTAAATAGGAGAGTCACAGAGAGGTAAGGTAAAGGTAAAGTACGAGACTTGAACCGGCATCTTAGCACGCGAGTTTCCACCCATATGTGCTCGGCCGCCTATCCAGAAATGTTCGGATATTTCTGTATAGTGTGGCCTCAAGCATCGAAACTCAGATGCGAAGCGACATTCCTCACCTTCCCAGGATAATACCCTGGTACCCATTTCTGCCAACGGCTGGGTCGACCATGGGGGTATTTTTTTTTTTTCCAACCACGAGTACAACTCACACTGCTCCCAGCGGGAATCGAACACTGGTTGTCCGAACGTCGGTAGTCCAGTCGGGTGGTTTTCCCAACTAGGCTACCGAAACCCCCAGAGAGGTATCGTAATTAAGGGTTAACGATTGGACAGGCTTCAACTTCACAGTCCCAATGAACTAATGAATGACTGAAGATAGAGATCAATGGTGAAGGTTGATGAAGTTTGTCAGTAGTGTCCTAATGATCCTCAGGGTAATGTGATGAAGAAAAAGATTATAATACATCTAACAGATATCAGCTTCAAGGATAACATATATTAATATCAGGTGAAATTGTAATTTGTCTATCTGGATATCAGTTGCGAGATTAATATATCTGCATATCAAAGAGGATGATAATATATCTAATTGAACCACAGAATATACCAGTAAAAATGTTCACGTAGCCTTATTAACTCAAATGTTGTAATGGTGCCTATAACAAAGATGTTAGAACTATATCACTATTAAATCTATATTATTAAACCTCAGAATTAAGAATAGCTACTTGATATAACAGTACTTGTATTTGCATATATGACTATCATCATTATACTCAGACTGTATCAATTAGCAATTCACTTCAAGCAATAAACCAGAACACTGTTATCAAAAGTTAAATAAAATGCTTGAAATCAGTAAAACATAACAAAATTGTGAATGTTTCAAAGTAAAACATAAATTACACAACCAAACATGGTAATGAGGAACTGTGTTGAACACAATTTATAAAAAAAATTAAATTAATCAAAAAAAAAAAAAAAAAAAAAGAAAGAAAGCAAGCAGCATAAAAACAGTATGATACAGTCACAACAAATATGAGGAAATATTGCACTCAAAATTGACTTGATGTGTAAAAAGCTGCCTCCAAGCTATGAGGTTTGTAAAGTATCTGTGCGCAACCTTTTCTTGTAATGTCAAACCTGAGAACCAAAAGTGAAATCCTAGAACTCATAGAAGTTGTAATAAAACTACCATCCACCTCAGTGAAGAAATCACCTCATCCTGTCAAAACTGGTAAACATGTAATACTTAAATGACGGAGTGTGAAGAAAGAAAGAGAGAGAGAAAAGACCTACTCCCACACATCAACCTATCAGCAACACCCTATATGGAACATTGCAATTAACTTAACGAAACTTGGAAATTACACAGATTGACATAACTGCCAAAGAGTGAACAAGCACAGAAGGTGTTTTCAAAACAACTTGATAAATGATTATAATTGTGGTGAGCTTGTCAATACCACCCTTAACACATTCGCTACCGAGGGGTTTAACATAACGACAATTTAACATGATGTGGTTGGAACCTTTTTTCTGAATTATTTTTTCTATTTGAAATAACAGCAAGAAAAATGAAAAATTTATCTAGAGCATGCATTTTGCTATGATGTTCATGAAGTCGAAAGGTGATTAATAAGAGAATTACAAAGTTTTAGTTGAAATAACTGTGAAAATGTTGATAAAATAAAAGCCCCAAAACGTAGCTTTTGGGTGCAGCACTCTGGCTACTAGTTGCATTTTGCGGCTCATGGTACAAAATGTGTTAATACAGTGGAAGGTGGTAATTGTTTTAAAAATCTGGGTTGGCTGATGCATATCTACCTGGTATCATATTCATGATCTGTAAGTTGTGGAGTAAATGCTTTACCACCATACAACTCCCACATACAAGGACGAGTCAGAGGTTGTGACACAAAGTTAAAGCCTCCAACTATCATGAAAATGTCCTGCCATCAAACTACTGTGACTGGTTTAACAAAATGTACCTGACTAAACTCCATCCCCAGTTTGGTCCACCATCCGCACTAACGGATGCCTCCTATATAAAGTTGAAGGAGACTGAAGTACTCAATTTCACAGTACCTGGCCAAAGCATTTGGAAGTAAGAGGGCTAGTGCTCTATCTCACTGTCATTATCTATACCAACTTAGTGATCCAATTACCCATTCCTTTTTTTATCTTTATCTAGGGCGACTAGAGAGAATCAAGCTAGGATCGAACCTAGACTCATTTTATCACCACATAAGCGCAATTCCGACAACCTCTACTTTTAAAGTAACTCTGTAACAAGAAAATTGTAACATCTATGCCCTCTAAAGGTTATATTTTTCACTGTACGTAAAAAATGTACCAATAAACATTGTTAAAAGACGAGTTATGAATTAGAGACTCAATGGCCAAGAATTTACCAGAGTGGAAGAAAGTTAAACAAAATTAAATAATGTATGACAGAAGAGAGCAGAATTATACCAATGATGACCAATATACACTTGGCTGACTAGAACAAACTATTGTCTAGAGGCATAAAACTGAATGCATGATCTTCAACTAACACATACATTACTACATGCATGGGGGCTAAATGATCAGACTATGGAACATATGCCGCATATATAGACCAGGTAAGAAGAATGCCCAATTGGTGCAAAGATTCAACATTACAATTCAAACATGATTCACTCAGGAACAAAGAGAAGCTCCACACAAAAGTCACATTTATCACAAGCACTTGTTTGATGATGTCAACAATGTGAACACAAACCAAACTGAAACAAAAGAATAATGAATTACGAAGTGAAAACTATAATAAAGTTGTGAACTTTTCTTGCTCTTGTCATTGAGAAAGGCTTTTGTGTTTGAACATTTGCATTTAGTAAATTGTGTATACTACACACCTCTTGATTTATACATTACATTTATATTTTATAATTTTTGTGTAAAAGTGGCTTCTTTGTGTGCACATTACAATTATATTTTAGAGCTTTTGTGTAAAAGTGGCTACTTTTTATGCACATTACATTTATATTTTATAATTTTTGTGTAAAAGTGGCTTCTTTGTGTGCACATTAAATTTATATTTTAAAATTTTTGTGTAAAAGTGGCATCTTTGTGTGCACATTACATTTATATTAGAGTTTTTGTGTGTAAAAGTGGCTTCTTTGTGTGCACATTACATTTATATTTAGAGTTTTTTTGTGTGTAAAAGTGGTTTCTTTGTTTACACATTACATTTATAGTTTAGAGTTTTTTGTGCAAAAGTGGCTTCTCTGTGTGCACATTACATTTATATTTGAGAAGTGACGTCTCTAAGAGTCTGTACACAATAATCTTTCATTCACTGTTGGTAATCAGATTGACATGCCTCATGTTTCAGCTCTGGCAAAAGTGGCACAGACGTGTGTGACCAGACAGTTACAGTTTGAGCACAGAACACTCACCATCAATGGCAATGAATTCATACGAATAAATATATAAATAAATAAATAAATAACCACAGATATTTAAATAACCCACCACAGCATATGTGATATGTCGAACTGAAAGAAAGAATGTCTGTTATTAGAATTACATATGAATGTTACAGTGAAATAATGTCCTTTCTAAGAATACATGTTCAAGTTACATATAAATACTATCATCTTGTTTGGTTGAAACAGACAAAATGCTTTAAAATACTGGAACAAAAAACACTGGCATACAAAAATGTACAATGGATTCCTTCAGATCTAAAAACAAAACCAAAATACAATGGTTTTAAACAAAAGGACATTGGAATGTTTTAAAAAAATATTCTTACAAACTCAAAAAAATGTATAAAGTGGTTGGAATATTGAATATTAAATTTGGGGAAAATTTATTACTCAGAAATAGAAAAATAAAAATAACTGCTACCAGCCATTAGAATAAATGTAAATAAGCAACATCTAGAAAATTAAAACTGTAATATAATATAACATGAAATGATAGTTTGAACAATATAAAGTATACAGAGGAAGTCAAGCAGAAATTGATGCTTACTGTCTTACAATAATACTACCCATACATATATGTATGTGTACTTATTTATGCTTTGAAACATGTAGTAGATATCTGTATTTTGCTTCAACATATCAGTAGATATTATATTTCTTTCCATATATAAATATATATATTAAAAAAAAAACAGTTTAAAACCAATTAATCTATCCTTTCAAATAATTATAATTATTTTAAAAACATTACTTCATTTATATGCATTCAGCTAAAATAAATGAATTTGTCAACATTTATATTTGCTGTGTTTATTTAATGTTATAATTATTTAGGTTTTAATTTAGAAAAAAAAAAAGCAACATTATTCTTGATCTCACATCTATCAACAATTTGTAAAAAATGTATTTTTCTGTTTAGAATTCAAACAAAGCTAATTTAACATACAAAAAGAAAAAATATATTATATATATAATAATAATATGTCAATTTATATATATATATATATATCTTCTTTATTTAAAGACAAGCTGGATTATGCTTACAGCAAAAGCAGCTGCAATAAGGTCCTTCACACACTCAACGGTGTCTGCATTACATGTTCTCAGAATATCAATTTAAAATGAGATATTCTGAACTTTATTTTTTTGTATTACTTTCTTAAGTTATAACTTTTAGATTCTATGAACAATTTAACATTCAAGTAATCTGAGTTCAAATGTTCATTTAAAAAACTAATACCTATATAGACAAAGTGAAGTGTCCAAATATATTATTTGTAGTTTTAACTGGCCATATTGTTGATCAAATAATAGCAATACTATAGAAAGTACAGATGCTAAAAAACAACCCCCCCTTTATGACATATAATATATGCCCAGCACTATTAAATCTATTAAAAAATAGTGGCGCTGTACCCTACCAGGTATGTTCGTAAGAGGCGAGAAAGGAGAGTTGGGCATGGGACTGACTATCCCATTCTGTAAAAAAATAAGCCGAAAAAGCTTCATAAATACGGGAGAGTATTATACAACAGGCCCTTTTTTGGAATCCCCAGGGGAAAAGACAAAGAGGAAGACCAAGGAATTCTTGGAGAAGACAGATAGAAGCAGAGATGAAGATGATGGGGAAGAAATGGAATGATCTTAAAATAATGGCAAAAAACAGAACGACTTGGAAAGTGTTTGTTGAAGACCTATGCTCCACTGGGAGCTAAAAAGGTAGAAGAAGAAGACTATTAAATCTAGTATTGATTAGTGAGCAAATAAAGGGACATGCTTTGGAATGGTTGACATTTATTTCTTCATGCCTCATAAACACTGGGAAACTGATAAACATTTATTGTTGTGTGGTTATGATAGAAGTATACTGAATATAATAATAAGTATACTGAATATAATAAGTATACTGAATATAATAAGTATACTGAATATAATAATAAGTATACTCAAAAAGCACTGGAACATAAAGTTGCGGGATGAAGAGATAGAATGAAAGAAGGGAAACAATGAGAAAAGATATCAGTTAAGAGAATGGCTTGGCAGAAGGTCAACAACGGAATAGATACATAACTGTTGAGATCGAAAGTTTTGGAGAGACATAATCACCTATGCCAGCAGGCATGGTACTAGAAGATAATGATACTGAATCATTTACAATATATGCTAGTTAGGGTGAAATATTAGGTAAGCATGAAGCTAAGACAAAATAAATTAACTTTTAGTTGAAACAACAAATGATTTCATTATATTCAAGACATTAATACTGTCACAATTAATTCCAGGGATTAGTAGAACACAGGCCAATTAAGCTGAAGGTTAATATGGAACATGTCAGCAATGAAGTAAAGCATGACTGTAATAATAAAAGAGCTGACTGGGACAAATTTGAAATGCCAACTGACTAGCATAGTGACACTATTAATGTAAGCAGGATGGAGATTAAATCAATGATTGGATAACTCAACAAAACAATAGCACATATGACCAAATAGATGTTCCACAGGAAGTCAAGAAAACATTACAAGCCAAATTTGTTGTAAGAAATCAGACGTTTTAAAATAAAGATTGTGAAAGCCAGAAACATAGGAGAGGAAACAAAGAATGGAGGCAAACGTTGTGCTCAAGGCAGAACTAGAAAAATACAAATGAATACTGAATGAATTCACAAAGGATTGCTGCTGGAATTAAAAAACCTGAATTCTACTGATAGTAGAAAAATGTGGAAGGTAGCCAGAGCTTCAAATACTACAGGATACAGCAACAAAGAAATTAATAACATCATCAGGATAACAAGCAAAATGGAAAATCCAGTAGAAACAAGAAAACCATCAGCACTCAAAAAATGAATAAGGACAATAATTCTTCAACATCGGTGCCACATATGATGGCAAATATAATCATGGAAAGGCCTTTGGACTACTTAATGTAGAGAACAAACAAAGAAAAGATCAAGGGAAAAAATGGTACAGCAAATAACATGTTACAAGATTATTGCACAAAAAGAAAGCTTCTGATGCTCCCATGTTTGATAGTAAGTAAAGTACCCCCGTCACGCCAAGTGGTGTATAAGGAATATGGTGTTAGTGACCATAACTTTTACAGACCTTCGGCACATGATTTTTGAGGTAATGTGATCCGTAATACGCCCATGGTGCTTTACTTTCCCAGAAAAAAATCTGGTACCCATTAAAGGCTAGGTGAACCTGGAAGCCGTTAGTTGGGATCGAACCCTACCTCTTGTTGTTTGTAGTTCAGTTCACTAACAACTGAGTTATCGTGGCTCATGTTTGACAGTAGATATCTCTTATTGCAGGCATGGAAAGAGGCCATGTTGATAAAGAAAAAACATATATCATCATGCCCAAATTGTATAGGCTTATCGGTGTACTGGGCTAATTTTGAAAACTAATGGGACAAATGATGACTGTCAGACACTGAAAAACAAAAACAATGTATTCTCTAGCAACTGGGCCTGAACTGCATCTCCATTAAAGATAACATTACCTACATAGCTCAGAAAAGAGAAACAATTTTCCCAAAAAAGACATTTTACAGCTGAATTCTTGAAATGTACAAGAGTCAACACTGTTAAGAGACACTTTTACATCTACAGAGAATATGGACAGCACAAAAAGCACTTAATTGTATCAATTCTTCAAAGTATTTCCATTGTCACTATTGCAGCACCTCTCTGGTTTCTTTGATGTAGAAAGAACTGGGCAGTTGTCATAGCCAATGGAGGTCAGCTGTCATAGCCACCGAAGGTCATTATTGTGCAGTACTTCATCTGTTGCAAATTTCTTCCCCTCGCTGATGCTCTTTAAGGTCCCAAACAAATAATAACCACTGGGGACTTAATCAGAATTACAAGTGGTATTGGGCAAAACCTCTCAGAGCATTTGGCTAGTTGTCATACTGGATGGGTAGCGGAGGACATTGTCATGATCACGTCCACTCATAATATATCAGTTGTCGAAGAACCTGAACTTGAGACTTTATTTGTGAGTGATTGTCCTAACACTGCTGACAACAATATTCACTTCGGCAACACTGTCCTGCACTCATCAATTCTGAACAATCTCTTGCTCAAAATGTAAGATATTCACTGGTGTATCTGCTGTTGGGTGAATGTGTCCATGATTTGTCACTAGGCTCTAACTATGCAAAGCTGCTCGCACCATTTGTACACTCTTGCACATTTTTCATTAACACTAGTTTATGATTGAGTCACAAATATTACCATTTAAAAATTGCATTTTATTATTTTAATTTTTTTTTTTTTGCATCAGATAGCTCTGCCACATCATATCTGTTTCTAGCTGTACTACTTAACTGTTTCAATTATTTTTTTAAACAATAGTTCTAAAGTGTTATCTCTCCAAAGATTTTACCCCCAAAATTTTAATAACTGCAAGTTATACGGTGGTTTTTGAGTAGCAAATTTTATGACAGTAGTATTGTAATCTAGAGTATAATGTGCAAAGAGTGCACATGAGACTGTCCTGTTTTTCACTGTTAAATGAGAATGATAGACATTGGATTTCACTATCCATAGGCTAGGTAGGGTGAAGAAATGAAGTAAGAAACGAAGTAACTAAGGATTCACTAGGGAGGGTAAAGTAACGAAGTAATTAAGAATTCACTAGGGAGGGTAAAGTTACGAAGTAATTAAGAATTCACTAGGGAGGGTAAAGTTACGAAGTAATTAAGAATTCACTAGGGAGGGTAAAGTTACGAAGTAATTAAGAATTCACTAGGGAGGGTAAATAAACGAAGTAACTAAGAATTCAGAGAGAAACATTCCCATGACTTGTGGCAGTATTTGAACCAAGGATCTGCTTGTCTAAAAGCCAACATCTTAATTCAAGACCACCTAGTTCCAGTTGGGAGAACAAAATCTGTAATTTGAGATGTCCACTCTCTAACAATGAACCCATACAAATTTTCTCTCTAAAACAAGAGTGTCAAATACTTCATGAAATCTTATTATCAATATTTTTCTTGTAATTTGTTGATCAACTTTCTGTAAATACTTACTCTTTAACAAATATGCTCATGCAAAAACTGTCATTCAAAATGCTTTGTGGAATTAGCTGGCAAAATCAATTTATATTAAATTAAAGAAAACAATAGAGATCACTGTCTTTGAATTAAGAAACCCGTCAATATTAAGAATACACAAATTAAAAAAGAAATGTTAAAAAAGCACAACATAAGCACAGTAAAGTATCTAGGAATAAACAACAATATATGTATCTGATATGCCAACTGAATACTCATCACTTTCAGCCACGAAAACCTGAACATAACTTCACAACAACAAATCAGTGATTGAACTAATAAAAATTGAAGACAATTCTTATGGACAATGACCAATATTGCAAAGATTCAAATATAAATTCTTTGTACAGTGAAGTATCCAAAACACGGAAAGTAAATTTAAACAAAATTAAAACAAATAAAAACCAGCCATATTGCAATGGCTAAAAACCTGTAGTGAGACTCATAGATCCTCAAATCAAAGTGTAAATGAATTATCCACAAAATATGTTTAATCTGAAAAAGAAATGATCTGCAACAACTATTATTTGTCACGATGACTGTTTGGCAGGAAGCATTTACGTTCATGTACCTGTTTGAAGGATTGTGCTTTATGATGCGTAAAACAACCAATAAAAATAGCAAACAAAATAATACCATGTAAAGTGACATTATACCTCAAAACAGATTGAAAAATACATCATTTGTGGGAAATACTAACAGTAAAGAGCAAACACACACGTACAAACTTATTCATTCTTCTTCACGTAAAAACAAACTCTGCCAGTATTTTCAATTTGTATTAATTTAAATTAGTCAGTATTCCCTTACAGTTCTCATTAACACACTTAAAATAATTGTTTGCTTTCAAAGCGAGTCAATTATCTTCACTTAAACTTATTCAGCATTTATTCACTTGCAAAACTCCTCAAGCAGCATTTTCCTTAAGTATTCACATACATCAATCAGTCAGTATTCCCTTGCAATATTCAATTAAAACTCTTTCAGTCATTCATTTTCACAATTTATCAACCACTATTCACATACAAATATATGGAGGCAATTTTCCATTATTCAGTCAGTATTAATTTCAAGAATTCACTCCATTCCAAAATTTACTTTTAAATTTACTCAGCCATTATTTACTTATAAAGTAATTCAGCCTCAGTCAGTATTTACTTTCAAACCTATTCAATCATTATTTACTTATAAAGTAATTCAGCCTCAGTCAGTATTTCTTTCAAGCATTTAATTCCAGTATTTACTTTCAAACTTAATCATTATTTACTTATAAAGTAATTCAGGCAGTATTTCTCCCAGCACTTCCTTACATACGTTTATTCAATCAATTAATATAACAGCAACACTTGTAAATTTAAATTCATCAACGTCTAAAAGTGTTTAAAAATTGGACGTTTACCTGAATAAGCTACAAAGTTTAAGACATGTTGTCATACCTGACAAGAGCTGGGCCAGACTTGGGGGCGTGTGATGATGACAAAGTATAAAAAACATAGAGAGTAGACACGTCACCATGTGATTAGGTACCAAAGTCTGGTTGAAAACTCCAAGAAGTTCATGGTTAGCTCTTATTGCACATTCCCAGACTGTCACGATTACTGTTGCCGTTGTCCTCTTGCCATTTATCCAATGACCGCCGCCTGGCATTCATGAAGAAGTTTGCCACTGTGGTCACCTCTAGTCCTAATTGCTGGGCAATGGTCTGCTGCATCTCTTTACTCGGTCGTTTGGTCTCTTTAAAAATTGCGTGAAGTGTGCGCCGCTGAATATCAGTGAACACCAATCGAGGTTTTTTTGGAGGTCGGTTTTCTTCTGGTGATTTATCAACTTCTAGGTCTTTACGCTTGCAAGCTGTGAACAAGATACAGATAGTGAGTTCCAGAAGAGGCGTAACATTTGTGGTTGCATTCTATGTACAAGATACAGAAAGCGAGTTCCAGAAAAGGCATAATTGTTGTGGTTGCATTCTATGTACAAGATACAGAAAGTGAGTTCCAGAAAAGGCATAATTGTTGTGGTTGCATTCTATGTACAAGATACAGAAAGTGAGTTCCAGAAAAGGCATAATTGTTGTGGTTGCATTCTATGTACAAGATACAGAAAGTGAGTTCAAGAAAAGGCATAATTGTTGTGGTTGCATTCTATGTACAAGATACAGATAGTGAGTTGCAGAAAAGGCATAATTGTTGTGGTTGCATTCTATGTACAAGATACAGACAGTTAGTTGCAGAAAAGGCATAATTGTTGTGGTTGCATTCTATGTACAAGATACAGATAGTGAGCTCAAGAAAAGACACATATTTTTTTTTTTAAATTGTTTTTGGTTACATCCTGTGAACAAGAAGTGGATGGTTCAAGAATAAGCGATGCTTAATGGACTACTTTGTGTGCTGATTACTAGATTGTGTTACACTAAGTTTTGCATCTTGCAGTACAATGCATCTATATAGCACAATGATAGCACAGTGGCTTTGGTGAACAATTTCTGATTCTGCGGCTATCAACATTTGCTATACAGCGAGTCAAGCAAGGATCATGAACAGTACACTTGAGGTCTCTTTCTGGTTCCCCATAGTTTGTCATGCAGGCTTGCTTTTGTATACACCACACTTTCCTTTGTTTAATAGCTGCTTCAAAACAGCCTTTTGTTTTCGTATCTATCCACAAAATTTCTCAAGAAAGATAAGGGAAGAAGTAGGAAGACAGCATCAAATAATCTTTGTTTTGTTGACTCTCAGACAGATGTTAAAGGCAGAAAAAAAGATAAGATTTTGCTGGTTCAGACATATATATTCATGTACAATTTATGTTTGTCATCTTTGAAATCTTTTTTTTTCTTTTCTTTCTTTTTCACCGTGTATTCTCTTTTTCTATGAATCTGTCTGCTTTTTGTTTGTGGTAGACCTTTAGAGTATTACCTCCCAGGCTGCAGAGTTTATGTTCAGAGTTTTCATGTCACGTTTACACATGTCTACAAATTGAAATTTTGGGTGCCCCTAGTCCTTTTGCCATCTACCAGTTGTCTGTAAAGTATATCTTTTGGTATGCTGCCATCTTTCACACGGTATACGTGGCCAAGCCAGCGTAGCCTATGTTGTTTGAGTAGTGTGTAGATGTTCAGGAGGCCTGTGTGAGTCATGACCTTCACGTTTGTCACTTTATCTTTCCAGGTGATAACAAGAATACAGTGTAGACAGCGCATATAGATAGCATTTAGTCTTCTCTCCTGCTTTTGCATAGGTTATCCAAGATTCGCTGCCATACATGAGGATACTAATTATGCAGGCATTGTAAACTGTGGCCATGGTTTTAATTGTCAGTTTGCTGTTTTGCCAGACATGCCTAGAAGTCGTTTGCTGTGAGACCGAGGCCTTCCATAGCCAATAACAATAGCCAATAGCCAATGCCTAGAAAGACATTGTAAAATTATATTATATTTAATACTGTCAAGTGAACTGTCCTTGTGTAAATGTGTGTGGGTTAAGCAACTCACCTTCAGGCAGATATCCTTGCTGACCAACAAATCCTGGTTTTGTAGGAGACTGTGAGGGTTTGAAGGCTGAACCTGTGAAGGAGAGAGGAATGAAACATAGAATCTAGATTAGGGGTGATCAAGAAGAAGAATGAAACTTAGAATCTAGATTAGGGGTGAACAAGAAGAAGAATGAAACATAGAATCTAGATTAGGGGTGACCTAGAAGAAGAATGAAACATAGAATCTAGATTAGGGGTGATCTAGAAGAAGAATGAAACATAGAATCTAGATTAGGGGTGATCTAGAAGAAGAATGAAACATAGAATCTAGATTAGGGGTGATCAAGAAAGGAAAAGAGTTCTGATAGCATAACATTGAAATAATGTTAGTGCTCATTACTGTGCCAATGTTTCAGTAACCGGTTAATGACTATGTCAATGGATTAAGATAAATTCTAAAATGTATCTGATAGGGCTGTAAAGCAAAATTAGTACAATGAATCAAAGCAAAGCTAAGACAATGACTAATAATAAATCAATTAATTTCTGGAACATTTTTACAAAAATAAGCTCATAAACATCACCTTATAAAATTATTACCAACAAAAACAACATGATGGCCATGATCTATCTTTATGGGAGTTAGGATTCTGGGAAACGGAAGACCAAGAAAACGGTGGGTGCAAGATATCACAGATGACCTGGATTAATTGTTGCAGATGCTGGACATCTTTTGCAGATAGGAGAAAGCTGTCATGGGAGTCATGTTCCAATGGGGACTAGCCACATGTTGATGAGTGTGACGATGATGATTATTATTAATGAAACACCAGACCCAAAGGGCCGACCGAAATAAAGATGGATAAAGAATATTAGTAACACTGGGAAACATAACACAGAGGCAAACAGAAGAGCATAAGACCACAAATTATATCTCCCCTCAAGGCTGAAAGGCAAATGTGGAAGGAAAGTGGAAGAAGAGGAATGAAACAATTATGATTATGAATGCCTTTGGGTATGCACATTTGTCTTCATTATCCCTTTGGTTCTATTAAACTACCACTTTGTTTCTATAACAATTTTGTATCATCTCTTTAGTTTTATAACATTATCCTTCACAACCTTATAGTACTTTAAAATTACCTTTATTACTGCTTTAGTTCTCTAAAATAATGTTATGATGACTTTAGTTCTACACAATTATCTTCATCATCCTTTTTCCCAACAAAACAGTTCTTACCAGCACTTTGCACATCTAAGAAATGATCTAACTACTCCTTTAGCATTATAAAGCTTTTTTCACAGCTGTGGTTCAATAAAGCCATTATAGTTGTCACTAATTGTTATAAATACCAATTTTCATTACCACATTTGTATAATTACTCTTATACTATTATAACTTGCATTATTTAAAATTACTCTAATTTATCTCTAGTTCATATAAAAGTACGCTCACTGTAGTGTATCACTGGTCCTATACAATTATCTATAAATGTACATCATGTTTTATGATATGTTATAACATGTTAATATAATATTAGGATACAATACACAACTACTGTGACCCCCTCAATATACTCCCCGTACCAATAACACTGCAGCTTCTATGCTGGCAACATCTCAAATTCTGGATACCACTGCCCCAGATCTAGCAGCCGTTAACGTATTCAAAGTTGTGAGGAAGACTTCAGACAGAAATAAAACATGAACCAGACAGGAATAGAACTGACAGGAAGTAACCGGGGAGAAAGTGTTTGGCGTTTCTATGGCAGCAGAGACCAGAAGTTAAACGTGAACATGAAGCATCAGGCTAAAGCAATTAATAACTGACTCATGAATGGACTTTGTAAGGAGATGTGAATTTGTTTATCATCATCATCATCATCAAGTACCGGGCCTAGTGGCGTAGGTGATCATGTCTCTCCACAACATTCGATCTCGGCAGTTATTTATCATTTCTGTTGTTGACGTTCTGCCAAGCCATTCTCTTAAGCTGTCTGTTATTTTTTCTCTCTGCTTCCCTCTATCTCTTCGTCCCTCAATTTTTTCAAGTTGTTACAATATATTCCAGTTGTTCTCTTCTCATTACATGGCCAAGAAATGATGATTGTCTCTTCCTAACATTGGAAATTAACTCTCTTTTTGCTTTGACCCTTCTCAGAACCTCTTCATTACTTGTTTATATTTAAAAAAAAAACGATTTGGGCTTAATTTGTTGGTGGCAGATATGGGAAAAAAAAATAGAATCACCCACAAGAAAGGGAGGTAGAAAAATATTAAGAGTATAAAATAAAAGGACTGGATAGGTATAATGCATGGGATAAGGTGAGAGTGAACAACTAGTGAATCACGGACCAGGAGGTTAGGAAGTGATATCATAGTCACAGTACAGAGATCTTGTGTCCTTTCATAAAACAATGAACAAGAGGCTAAAACTGAGATCTTGTGACCTTTCATAAAACAATGAACAAGAGGCTAAAACTGAGATCTTGTGACCTTTCATAAAACAATGAACAAGAGGCTAAAACTGAGATCTTGTGACCTTTCATAAAACAATGAACAAGAGGCTAAAACTGAGATCTTGTGACCTTTCATAAAACAATGAACAAGAGGCTAAAACAGAGATCTTGTGACCTTTCATAAAACAATGAACAAGAGGCTAAAACTGAGATCTTGTGACCTTTCATAAAACAATGAACAAGAGGCTAAAACTGAGATCTTGTGACCTTTCATAAAACAATGAACATGAGACTAAAACAGAGATCTTGTGACCTTTCATAAAACAATGAACAAGAGGCTAAAACTGAGATCTTGTGACCTTTCATAAAACAATGAACAAGAGGCTAAAACTGAGATCTTGTGACCTTTCATAAAACAATGAACAAGAGGCTAAAACTATCATGGTGTGTCATCAAGTTGTTGATAAACATATTTTTTAATAACGGAAAAATAAGCTATTACAGTAATACCAAGCATCAGTTGTAACAAAAAGTAACCACAATAATCAAATGGCTGCCGTTATAACAAAACCATGCTTATAAACAGTGTTAACTCCCTGCATTAAGCAGATAATAGAAGTAGCCCACATTACACTTGCAACAGTCTATAGCTTGTTTCATAAGTCGTGCCCACCTTTTAAAATCAATATCTTTTAAACCGCTTTTTGTAATTTTTTCAAAATTTGCATGTAAAGTTATAATGAGTAGAACCCAACAGGGAATTAATTTCATTAAAAACAAACATTTGGTTATTATTATTGCTTATTTGATTTATATAAATTTATAACGACCCATTGATGTAGTCAAAACTTAGTGTTTACGGTATTTAAGTTAAAAATAGCGATTACAAATCCAAACACGGTCCAATTTACGATTTTTCACGCTTTAAACGTGAGTTGTCTGACACAATTAGACACTTGTAGAAAACACGAGGCATTGTGTGTTCCATTTCCGTTCATTCATAGGTGTACACGTGGAACGCTAACATTTATCATGAGTCTTAAAATGAAATTCTGCAGTTTACAAAACATCGCAATAAAAATGTATGACTATTTTTGCAAAGAGGCTAAACGAGGAAGATTATTTAATTCTTTAGAAAACCCTGAGAATAGGACAAGACACATTTTGGATTTATCTAAACGGTCATTTAATCGCTGGATTCAAGCACGTGACCGTCAATGTTCCAAATATACAAAATCACAAGGAAGAGCAAAATTGTTGGATAATTTCGACAGTGAACTTATTAGAAGTGAAATTTGCAAAATGTTGGGTATGAATGAAACTGTTACAATAAGAAAATTAAAAGTATCGCTGAAAAACAACAACAGTATTGAAATATCAAAGTCTACATTATGGAGGAATGTGAGAGCTGCAGGCTTTACATTCAGAAAGTATTCAAATGGACGAAACATCATCTGTGAGAAGCCACATATAGTAGTCATGAGAAGCAAGTACTTACGTGAAGTTAAAGAGGTGCGCAAGCAAGGTTATGATATTGTGTACTTGGATGAAACATGGATCAATGCTCACCACACTAACCAAAGGGAATGGCAGTCATCAGATGGAAAGATTAAGAGATTAATACCTAGCAGCAAAGGACAGCGCTTGATAATTGCTCATGCAGGTAGTCGACAACATGGACTAATACAGAATGCAGAGCTCATTTTTCTTTCAAAATCCATAGACAATCGGGATTATCACTCTGAGATGAATGGTCACATATTTAGACATTGGATTGAAAATTCTGTTCTCCCATCACTAGATCGACCATCTTGCCTAATAATGGACAATGCAGCGTACCACAACATTGTTGCACTTGAAGATAAAGTCCCGACGTCATCCAATACAAAAGATGCTATTAAGATATGGCTCACAAAGGAGCACATACAATTTAATAACATGTACTTAAAACCTGAATTATTATCTCTAGTAAAGCAAAAACAGAGGACAAAGATTTTTCAAATAGATAAGATTATCCAAGAGCACGGTCATATAAGTTTGAGGCTGCCACCTTACCATGCTCATTTAAATCCAATAGAACTAATCTGGGCAAAATTAAAAGGACAAGTGGCAGATGAAAATACAACATTCAAAATATGCGATGTAAAGACTCTTGCTAATCTCGCTTTATTAAATATAGACAAAGATTATTGGGCTAAATGTGAAGACCACGTCTTAAAACAGGAAGAGAAATATTGGAAAAATGATGGTTTGTGGAATGTTCAACCCCAAACAGTTATTAATCTTTTAGACTCGTCTGATTCAGAATGAAAGTATATAGCCCCCACAATGTTGGCCCCTATATTACCTTAAATTATTTTAACAAACGGTCCTTTTCAGGACCACACAACTATGAAAATTGGACATACAGGTATACCTTGATATTATCGTCCGTCCTCGAACTGAGCAGACAATAATTATCCTGGTGTTTTGTTTTATCCAGTTATTTCCCCATTACGGCCACGCCTTTACCTAGTGAAAATTAATCGTAGACCAGCAACTACGGTAATTTCTATTCTTTAGGGCTTCACAATTTACAATTTTGACAAACATCAAAGAAATATCGCCGCTTTAAGAAAACTGCAGCTGCAAGATATTTGTTAAATATACATTTAAAGGGTCTTTTGCATTCTAATAACATTTGGAAAATTTCAAAAGTATTTAACAAACGGTTAGAGAGTAATAGCGTTTTGAAGTTGGGCAAATGTTTTGAAACGAGCTATAGAAGTTGACCCATCCATATAAATAGAGTAATTGAGATGATGAATGAAGTAACTCAACTTTCTTTTGGTTTAAACTTTTATTGTCTTGGAACTTTTGTCTACTTCTAGGCGAGGCACGATCCGTTCAACCTCAGAATAAGTTATCCAGGTTATATTAGACTGCAAATTGCCATCCAAAAATGAAAGTGAAAATATTTTTCTCATTGCTTATAAAACATCTCTCTAACATGGTATTTATCCTTGTACAAAGCTTGATTCAATGATCTTTATGTAGAATGGTAGCTTGATCAAGCACTTTCATTCAAACTGTGAGCGTCAAGTTTGTCTCTCTTGACAATTATCAATGTCTGCATTCTTCTTTCCAATCTGTTCTCGGATACAGTTCAACGACAAGGCAATCAATGACTAGTCTCTCAGCCACTAATGAGTCTTATAGGGCAACAAAAATGTCTCTCAACTATGTTCCGTTCTTGGGTGGTGTGTCCAACATCTGGCCCACACTTATTGATCTCGCATTCACTGTTATGACACAACTTCCTCGTGACTTTCACTACAGCCAGCCACGTACACTCCCAGCTCGGGATGCCCACTCCACGTACACTCCCAGTTCGGGATGCCCACTCCACGTACACTCCCAGCTCGGGATGCCCACTCCACGTACACGCCCACTCCACGTACACTCCCAGCTCGGGATGCCCACTCCACGTACACTCCCAGCTCGGGATGCCCACTCCACGTACAATCCAGGCTCGGGATGCCCACTCCCAGCTCGGGATGCCCACTCAACGTACAATCCCAGCTCGGGATGCCCACTCCACGTACACGCCCACTCCACGTACACTCCCAGCTCGGGATGCCCACTCCACGTACAATCCCAGCTCGGGATGCCCACTCCACGTACAATCCCAGCTCGGGATGCCCACTCCACGTACAATCCCAGCTCGGGATGCCCACTCCACGTACACGCCCACTCCACGTACACTCCCAGCTCGGGATGCCCACTCCACGTACAATCCCAGCTCGGGATGCCCACTCCACGTACAATCCCAGCTCGGGATGCCCACTCCACGTACAATCCCAGCTCGGGATGCCCACTCCACGTACACGCCCACTCCACGTACACTCCCAGCTCGGGATGCCCACTCCACGTACACTCCCAGCTCGGGATGCCCACTCCACGTACAATCCCAGCTCGGGATGCCCACTCCACGTACACTCCCAGCTCGGGATGCCCACTCCACGTACACTCCCAGCTCGGGATGCCCACTCCACGTACACTCCCAGCTCGGGATGCCCACTCCACGTACAATCCCAGCTCGGGATGCCCACTCCACGTACACTCCCAGCTCGGGATGCCCACTCCACGTACAATCCCAGCTCGGGATGCCCACTCCACATACACTCCCAGCTCGGGATGCCCACTCCACGTACAATCCCAGCTCGGGATGCCCACTCCACATACACTCCCAGCTCGGGATGCCCACTCAACGTACACTCCCAGCTCGGGATGCCCACTCTGCATCAGAACGTTTTCCTCTACAACCATAATGAAGTGTCTTCTAAGCTACAACTCCCGACCTGGATGTTCCTCCCTTCTGTCTCACTCCTACCTGCTCAGGCTATCAAAACCTGCCTAGAACGGTACTTGTGTTTGATGTCTATCTGTCAGCCACCTTCAATGAGCTTCACTCTAGAGTATCCAAGTCAGTTGACCTATTACAGCTCTTAAGACTTGTATAATCTTCAATGACTACAATTATGTTCTTTCCCCCCTTTTTCTTGCCCACCATTCAGTTGTTGTCATCCAAGTAAGGTCTACATTAATTGTCCACAATAGATCTTTCCAATAAGAAATAAAGAACGAGGAAGAAGTTAGAAAGAAAGAAAGAAAAGATAGAAAGAAAAAAGGAAAGAAAGAAAAAAGGAAAGAAAGAAGGAAAGGAATGTTAGGAAGGAAGTAAGGAACATCTGCAAATTGTGGTTGCAGCAAAGTTTACAAAACAAAAAGCAACACACATGACAGTGTCTGGTATAAACAATTACAATAAATACCGAACACCATTCCAAGCTGATCATCAAAATGACGTTTATCACAGCTGGAGGTGCATGAAACAAAAGAAGATATCTTGGGTTCTCTATTGACAATATCGATTGCTTGCTTGCGTTCGCCCGATGACTAAAGTATTCTAGAGTGTTCTAGTAGACTATAGAATTCCTCTTCGTCATCCGCCCTTAAAAGGACGTTAAGTGGGTGTGTCTGCGTTGTGTTGTGGTTTGCAGTATAACTGTGATATTTGCGCATTTCGGCCCAACACATCTGACTTCAGCACGACATTTTTGAGTACTTCCCTCTTCGATCCCTACTCGCTTGGCCAGACTAGACAAGTTAGTCTGTTACTAGAGGCATCACGGAGAGGTGGAGCAAGGTCTGGATGGTTCTGGTTCACCGATCCCGGCCCAAGCCATCAGCTGTGGGTCGCTGACAACTTCCAGCTCTGGTGCTGTGAGGCACGCCTTCGCCTCCAAAATATCAATTAAGAATCACAATAAAACAGAGAAGGGAAAGGCAGCGAAATAGGAAAGAAGGTGACAATTGAAAACCGGAATGAGTAGTTGGGTACTAAGTGACATTTGCTAAAAGTGTAGTTCTATAAAGTGAATGTTCCTAGACACATAACAACTTTGTTCCGGTCTTTCTTTCTTCTTTTTTTTCGTGAACTGTCACAGAACACTGTTTTAAAGAGAGAGAAACAAATAGACAAACTTAAAATAGTAAGAATAAAGAGCAGACTCGACGATACAGACAAACACGGTCAAACACATAAACCACAATACACACAGACAGAAAAACAAACAGAGCAACTGGCATGCCGATACACAAAGAGACAGGCAAACATAGAGAAACGGTGAACCTGACAGAGAGAGACAAACATATTCATAGCTTAGAAAACACAAATGAAGCATCACATCTTCCAGATTCGCGAAACTTCCATCTCCTACGTCACGTCATGCTCGTGCAAAAAAGTGTCAATCAAAACATGAATCACAGCAGGCAGGAAACAAATCTTCACGCTCAACTTGAATGTCAAGGACTGGTAAATATTGTTTAAGACAGCCAGCTGTCGGTTCAAATTAATACCACGAACAAATACGTCATAAATGGAATATAATTCAAAGCTTGCACGATCAATGAAAAATTACGATTAAAATGGGGAGAAAAAAACGAAACAATTGAATATTCTTCCAGTTTTTTGCGGTTGCTCTTCCACAAAAATGATCATTTTCTAGAATGCCAACAGCAATTGGAAACACGAAATACAAGAATAAACTGTATATTTAACTTGCACATCACATGACATTTAAATGCTGTCTAATTGGTTGAAAAAGACGCATGCGCCGAGCTAAAAATGACTTTAATATTAGCCTTACTCTTTGCTCACTTGACCACGTCTATCCACGCTGCTCGCGCTCGCTTCTCGGTACTGGAGTAACCGCTCCTTCCTTCTCAGATTCCTCGCTACTACGTTAACAAGCTGGTTGTCATTGAAGTTCCGGTATTGATTGTGTTTATTGACTTCTAGGATCGAAGTTACATTCACATTCCGTCAGCTGAGTGCAAATCGTTTGTTATAGGATTCAGATTTCAATGTTTTACTACATCCTGACCTTTAAGCGGTCGCTGCTGTTGACAAGCTGAGCCAATGGTGGTGGCGGCGGCGGAATGTTGTGGGGATGGTGAGTGCTGGAGGTGGCAGAAACTTGTGGTTGTGTGTGGGTGGTGAGCGCTGGAGGTGGCAGAAACTTGTGGTTGTGTGTGGGTGGTGAGTGCTGGAGGTGGCAGAAACTTGTGGTTGTGTGTGGGTGGTGAGTGCTGGAGGTGGCAGAAACTTGTGGTTGTGTGTGGGTGGTGAGTGCTGGAGGTGGCAGAAACTTGTGGTTGTGTATGGGTGGTGAGTGCTGGAGGTGGCAGAAACTTGTGGTTGTGTGTGGGTGGTGAGTGCTGGAGGTGACATAAACTTGTGGTTGTGTGTGGGTGGTGAGTGCTGGAGGTGGCGAGTGCTGGAGGTGGCAGAAACTTGTGGTTGTGTGTGGGTGGTGAGTGCTGGAGGTGGCAGAAACTTGTGGTTGTGTGTGGGTGGTGAGTGCTGGAGGTGGCAGAAACTTGTGGTTGTGTGTGGGTGGTGAGTGCTGGAGGTGGCAGAAACTTGTGGTTGTGTGTGGGTGGTGAGCGCTGGAGGTGACATAAACTTGTGGTTGTGTGTGGGTGGTGAGTGCTGGAGGTGGCAGAAACTTGTGGTTGTGTGTGGGTGGTGAGCACTGGAGGTGACGGGACTGATAAGAACCCATAACAATGGAGAGACAGAGAACAGAGGTAGATGATAAATCATAGCTATTTGTCACTGATGTTTAATTGAGTTTGTATATTTGTTCTTTTCCATGAAGATATATAATGGCAGCAGCGAGGTAAAAAAAATAGCCCCCCCCCCTCCCCCCAAAAAAAAAAAAAAGCAAAAAAAAAAAAAAAAAACCAAAGCAAAAAAAAAAAAAACCAAAGCAAAAAAAAAAAAAAACGATGTAGCCTACTGCGGTGAAACATTATTTCACTCACCCAGACATATCTCACCGGAGATTACAATTTAAATATTAAAGTTCCTAAACCTATACAAAACATGTACATACAATGAAAGGACAAAGACCGTGTATATAAAAACATATAAATCATATAAAAGGATTAAAAAAACCAACGTTTAAAAACATAAACAGAAAATAAAAATAAAAAACTGAACATACAAAATTAAATAGAATCAAAGAACAACAAAAAACGAATATACAAAACTATATAACTACAGAGAAGAACAATTATATATTTAAATCAAGCAATATAATAAAACACGGTTAATGGAGTGCATTTATGTCAACAGTACTACACCCGACAATGTCTTACAGATGTTTCCTTCTCTAATCAATGTTCCGGCTTAGTTCCACGGACAACTTTATCCGAATAATAATACAATCCTTGACCTTGGAGTCTGTGAAGTAACTACAACCTCAAAGAGTAATATCAAAGTGACGGGAGAGGGGATGGGAGGCGTTGTGGCAGGATTGTAGCTGCAGCATAAACACAAGTGTGTGAAACTCGTAAACATGGAATTCATCATCATCATCATTGAGTGCCGTCTCCGCATCGAAGGGTGGCTACCATGGAGCGCCTTTCCACTCCGTCTCTTGCCTTGATGGTGCAGATTGTCATAGGTTGACTTGTCCATCTTTTGATGTTACTCGTTCATGTTAGTCTTGGTCTGCCTCTTTTAACTTGTATTTTCCCTTCCAATATTACTTTTATTAGGCTGTTGTGTCTTTTAACATGTCCCAAAGATTTCATTTGTCTTGTTCTAATTATGTTTAGGAGTTCTCTTTTCATTGTTAGTTGTTTTAAAACTTCATCGTTTAACTAACATGGAATAAAACGATTGAAAACTCTGAGCGACGCAAAAAATGTGGAGCCTTTGACACTAGTAACTGCGAATATGCAAGAAGGAAACGTGTGAAATTCGTAAACGTTGAGGTAAAAGGTGTAAAAGAGTTAAAACTTGTAAAATTGGATGAAACGTGTGAAATTCGTAAACGTTGAGGTAAAAGAGTACAAACTCGTAAAACAGGATGAAACGAGTGAAATTCGTAAACGTTGAATTAAAAGGTGTAAAAGAGTGAAAACTCGTAAAATTGGATGAAACGAGTTAAATTCGTAATCGTTAAAGGAAAAGTTGCAAAACGTGAAAAAAATATGTAAATACGAACAATATGATGAGTAATAATGGGACTCAAATTATGAAAAATCACAAGATTGAGTAAAAGCATGAACATTTGAAATTACGTGGGTCAATCAAGTAAGAGAAAGTAATACAATCGAAGTACTCAGCCACACTTCATTCGCTCGACCTAGACTTCATTGTTTCTACTTGATAACTTGGCTAGGCTTTCGTGTTTCATTACTGCATGTTCCCTCGATCTTTTGTCTGACTTGCTGCCGGAGCTACTGAGTTAAGTGCTCTGTGCGTTTCATCCGTTTTGATTGTGTTTTGATATTCCGATTGCTTACAATGAATGATTATATCGTATGACAGGGAACAGATGGTAGTGTTCACTTTCTGTGCAGTTTCATCTTATGTCTTTTGGCGTGTGCTGAAACTGCTATAATAGTGACTGCAGCTACTTCTCTTTGTTTGGGAGATGAGATGTTAATTCGGATGATTCCACTGGCACGGACGGTTGAGCAATTATGGATTTTAATTCGTTTGCAGTGATACCAGAGTCTTCCATAACCATTACCTCCAGTTGTCCCCTTCTCGTTATACGTTTTAGATAACGTTGTCTGATACCAACCAATTCTGACCAATGGAAGCGAATCATGGACAGTAGACAAACAAATGAAAAGACGATTAGAGGCCACAGAGATGGGATTTCTCAGAAGAATGTTGAAAGTTCCCTGGACAGCTAAAAAGACCAATGAGGAAGTTCTCAAAGAGGCCAACACAAAAAGGGAGCTCTTAAAAAACATCAGAAAGAAGCAGTCAACATTTTTCGGGCACATCATGAAAAGAGGAAAGTTTGAATACTTGGTTACAACTGGCAAAATAAAAGGAAAGAGAGATCGCGGACGACAAAGAGAGAAAATACTGGATAGCTTGGTGTCATGGCATGGAAAACAGTCAACAACAGAACTGATACGATGCACTGTAGATAGAAGATTGTGGAGGGACATGATCACCTACGCCAACTGGTAAGGCACATGATGATGATGATGTCTGATACCTCTCGGTGATAAGTGTTCTATTTGTTTTGACCTCTTCTACAGCAGTTCTTGTTACTGATTTAAGCTGATCAATCGTATTCTAGTCTAGTCGACAAATGATCTTCATTAAACAGCAGACAAATCCACTGTGCTCAGATTCCCTCCTCAGTATTTCCCCCAGTGTGAAGCACTCCAGCCAGACACTGCCGAAAAGACTAACAAATGGTTTCAGCTCAGATGCACGAACCCCTGTAGCACCAGCGAAGACCTTGACCCCAACCTCCTCAGTCGCCACCTACGACATGCGCGGCATGTGACAGTGACTATTCTTTTATTCATGGTCAGGGGCCTCGGGTAACCACACGGGCGGTGATCTCAGTATTATTCTGTAACACGATATTTCCCTGGCCACTACAATTATTCTGTTTCCTGATTATCCAGGATTCACTGCTATAAGGAGGGTGTCTGGGTGGTCTAGAGGTATGACGTCGGCCTCTAGGCAGGAGAGTCTCAAGTTCGATTCCCGCCTCAGGCTGTAGAAATTTAAACCAAAAAAAAAAACTCATAAAAATCGAATCTGTGGTATTACCCTCCCTTGGTAGCTGGTTAATGAGATCCGATGTCTAACCCTCTCTAGGTAGTGAGATCCGATGTCTAACCCTTTCTGGGTAGTGAGATCCGATGTCTAACCCTCTCGAAAAACGGGGGAAAAAACTGGTCTCGTGTGCATTCTGCGCACGTTAAAGAACCAATGGCTGTTGGAAATCGAGAAAAGTAGGCCACAAATTAATAGGAAAAATCTACCCTTAAAACTGTCGACGATAAAAATAAAAGAGTAGGCCTACTTATAAAGTCGGAGATTATCTGCCTGTGTGGCGGGACCACCTGAGCACACAACTGCTATAATAAAAAAAATAGGTACAAGTAATATTCATGCATAATTCAATCCTTCGGGACTTCGCCAAGAGATATAAACAGCTGGTGAACGCAAACAATCAACTACCACAAGCTAGGACTGTCTCCACATAACAGAAGAACTAGTTTTTCTTACTTCCAATACCTGAGAAAAGTTGCACGTCACATCTCTAGAATGTAGCCTTTGCCCGGGCTATTTCTGCATCCCACCTCTACTGTAATCTACCAGTCGATGTTATTTCAGATCCCAGATACATGCATTTATTGAAAATGTTTACCTTCACTTAAAAGGAAAGAAGCAAAAATGAACGTTTGAACATTGCAAACAAATACACAAATCTATGTGCGGGAAAAGAGAGATTAGAAAATACGAAACTAAACTTTGCGTCTATAAGGAAAACCAGGCGCTTAAGGACCGGAGACATTGTTTATTGGTCATTGGAGCGGTCACTAGCGAACGGTGAATTTGCGGCTAAAAGTAGACTGGATTGTAATTGGGGAAGGGGGAGTGCGGGGAATTGATGTGGTGGTGGGTAAAGCTGACAGGGTATTTATTAGTTTGTGGGAGAATATAGAGGAAATATGAATAAATGTAAACTTGGTATTAGCTTGGATGATGGGCACAAATGAACACACATTAGGTTTTGTATTCAGGGGAAAAAAAACAAGGAAACATGATTGTTACTTTGCATAACGTTGGGTGACGGTTGATAGAACGGAAACAAGTGAATACTTTTATTTTAGCGTTGCGTAAAGAATATGAAAACAGGAACAAAAGAATACTTTTATTTTAGTGTTGGGTAAAAAATAGGAAAACAGGAACAAAAGAATACTTTTATTTTAGTGTTGGGTAAAAAATCGGAAAACAGGAACAAATGAATACTTTTATTTTAGTGTTGGGTAAAAAATAGGAAAACAGGAACAAATGAATACTTTTATTTTAGTGTTGGGTAAAAAATAGGAAAACCGGAACAAATGAATACTTTTACTTTAATGTTGGGTAAAAAATAGGAAAACAGGAACAAATGAATACTTTTATTTTAGCGTTGGGTAAAAAATAGGAAAACATGAACAAATGCAGATTTTGTATCGAGATAAAGTGAATTATACCTTAAACAAAGATCATGTGCCAACACAAAATTCTCGGGACGGAGATTATAATTTCTCAGACGTGTGGATAGCAAGTATGTTATATATTCGAAACGTGGACACGCTGAAAGAGAAACGGCTACGTGTGCGCCACCTACGCAAGATAATGAATATCAAATGGTTGAACAAAGAAAGATAAATCTCTAACGATTTGCATCGAGCGAAACTCCCATTCATCTTGGCACATTTAGGAGAGAAAGACTAAGATAGTTGGGTCATATGAGAAGAATGGACAACAATCGTGTTCCTAAATTCCAATGGGCAGAGCGGTGCTGAGATATAAGGATGTTTGTAGGACTTTCCTGAGATAGAGCGGTGCTGAGATATAAGGATGTTTGTAGGACTTTCCTGAGATAGAGCGGTGCTGAGATATAAGGATGTTTGTAGGACTTTCCTGAGATAGAGCGGTGCTGAGATATAAGGATGTTTGTAGGACTTTCCTGAGATAGAGCGGTGCTGAGATATAAGGATGTTTGTAGGACTTTCCTGAGATAGAACTCTCCACCGGTGAAAAGGATTGGAAGAATATGGCGTCAAATCGTAGCACATTGAAAAAACAAAAAAATAAATGGCACAGCAGCACTCGAAAAGGAGACGCTGTTAAAACCAGAAGGCAAAAGATGCAAGAAAAAGGATACGAGATGAGGCAACGTACACGTATGTAGTCCATTCTGCAGTCGGATATGTCTATCCAATATTGGCAGAATCAGCCATGAAAGAAGCTGTTCAGTCGAAACAGCATCCAGCATAAAACACTAATATATTACTACAATACTGACAAATCATGATTACTTGTTATCAACCGTCTCCCACGACGCACAATGTCATATACATATATATATAATTGAACTTATTGTAACGTCTGAACAAGGATGGGAATATTTGAGCAAGACGTAGAATTTATTGTAACGTCTAAACAAGGATGGGAATAGATGAGATGAGCAAGACGTGGAATTTATTGTAACGTCTGAACAAGGATGGGAATAGATGAGCAAGACGTAGAATTTATTGTAACGTCTAAACAAGGATGGGAATAGATGAGATGAGCAAGACGTGGAATTTATTGTAACGTCTGAACAAGGATGGGAATAGATGAGCAAGACGTAGAATTTATTGTAACGTCTAAACAAGGATGGGAATAGATTAGGAAGACGTAGAATTTATTGTTAAGTCTAAACAAGGATGGGAATAGATGAGCAAGACGTAGAATTTATTGTAACGTCTGAACAAGGATGGAAATAGATGAGCAAGACGTAGAATTTATTGTAACGTCTGAACAAGGATGGGAATAGACGAGCAAGTCGTAGCATTTATTGTAACGTCTGAACAAGGATGGGAATAGATGAGCAAGACGTAGAATTTATTGTAACGTCTGAACAAGGATGGGAATAGATGAGCAAGACGTAGAAATTATTGTAACGCCTAAACAAGGATGGGAATAGATGAGCAAGACGTAGAATTTATTGTAACGTCTAAACAAGGATGGGAATAGACGAGCAAGTCGTAGCATTTATTGTAACGTCTGAACAAGGATGGGAATAGATGAGCAAGTCGTAGCATTTATTGTAACGTCTGAACAAGGATGGGAATATATGAGCAAGTCGTAGCATTTATTGTAACGTCTGAACAAGGATGGAAGAAGATGATCAAATGTGAACTTGATTGTTCTTTAACACTTGAGGGGGGAACATAATGCACGTTCAGACTTGGTATTATTACCTGGAAATTGCCTTTGATCATAATTAACGTCCCTTTATGCAAATCTACTCGGCCACTCGCTGGCCACATCAAGGACGTACAAAATATAACAGGCGTCCTGGACCAGGCTTAAGCTGCGACCACTCAAGGCGGCGACTTGCTCCTAGATAATTAACTGACCTAGATCTGCCCGCTCGTTATAAAATAATAATTTTAAAAAATGATACATTTTCATGTTAACGTGATTGCAGTCTGACATGAACACTTGGTGCAAATTAACTGCTTTACCTCAAGGGTTTTAAAACGATTTTTAAAAGTTTTTTTTTTTAATTGTTAATCAGACTATGTAATTAGAGGAACCTTCGATGAAGAACGACATACACAAAGTGTAAATGATGACACACAAAGATGTTTTTTTTTTCAAATGAAGAGGCGAAGAAAGCACGAGAAGACATTAATGTAGAAAAAAAAAAGCAACAAGTTGGGAAGAAAAACACATGAAAGCTGAAAATTGAAGTAGTGAAGAAAAAAACACACAATAATAACGATGCAAGGTCGGTTACTGAAGGACACTTGATTATAATTAAATTCTGCGAGAATAAGAGGCTAGACAATGGTTGTGACGTCTTCAAGACAAGGCACAGATGAAATAGAATATGGAGAAAGATTATTGTCAGAAACTCAACAACAGATAAATGAAATGAAAGCATTATTAAACGATGTAATTAAGTATGTAATGAGCTAATTGAACACGTTGTTAGCGAGTCAAAACATGTAAATAGAAAAAAAAAAGTAGATCTTCTTCTTCTTTCCTTCCTCATCTGCCTTTCAGCGTCGAGGGGAGATATAATTTGCGGTCTTTTGCTCTTCTGTTCGCCTCTGCTGCTGTTATGTTTCCTAGTGCTTCTAATATTCCAACGATCCATCTTTTTCGTGGTCGACCCTTGGGTCTGGTGTTCTCACAACGTTTGTTGAAGGCTCGTTGTGTTGTGCTTTGATCTTCCTGCCTTGTCACGTGGCCAAACCATTTTATCTGTTGTTTCCAAAAAGTAGTTAAAACGCGTAATTATGTATGATATGAGCTAGCTAAAAAAACATGTAACTAAATATGAAATTAACTAGTATAAACACGTAATAACTTAAGAGAGAAATTTATTTGTTTCTGATTAGCAAAACGGATCTAAAAGCACTTAAGGCAAAACAATGGGCGCGAGGTATAGTTCAGTAGAAAGCGACGGTCTTGTTTGTTAGTTGTTCTTGTTGCTCGCTGGTTAGACTTGAGCAAAGTCATTAGAACAGACACGTCCACCCTCATCAAAATCCTCATTTTAATCTCCTACATAAAATCTCTAGTCATAACAACCATGACCCTTACGCAAAATATCGAGTCGCCTTCTGTATATTAATAATAAAAAAAACATAAACGTATGCAGTGTGTAGCTTTACGGAAGGGAGAACAGCATATAAACAGAACCAACGTTTTGACCCGAAAGGATCATCTATATGGGAACACATGATACAACAGTATATAAAGAATAACGCGAGGCAGCAAGCAGTGACAAATTCAGTTCTAATGTTGAAACTTAGCTCCGTGATTGATGTCGCAAACCATTCCACGCTCCATTACAGTTATGTACATATGAATATTGTCAATAAATAAGCTTTGTATTTAAATGGTATATATATATGGCCCTTTTCGTCTTGTCAGACGGTCTAGTGGAGGCTATTGCATATTTTTTTGAGGTATTGTTTTTGCCGAACAGCTTCTCTCGTGGTTAATTCTACCAATGTTTGACAAACACACGCGGTCACATAATGAACAGGTCAGGCTCGCTGGTCCACAGGGTTTACCATCCTTTTTCATGAGTCTCTTCTCTTCTAAGTCCTGTCTTAGAACAGTCTCAAATGTTGTTATACCGTTCCTTATACGTGCTCTCCATGATGTGCGATCACTTGCCAGATGTTGCCAGTCGTTTTCACAGATGGAGAAGTCTTTCAGAGATGATTTGCAGATATCTCTATATCGTAGTTTAGGTCTGCCGATTTGTCTTTTTCCGTGTTTTAGCTCACCATATAGTATTTGCCTAGGAATGCGTTTTTCTTCCATCCGTTGGACATGCCCCAGTCATCTTAGCCTTCGACTTCTGAGAATCGACATGATTGTTAGGGTCTCAGCACGTTGCAGGACAGTTAAGTTGGTTATTTTGTCTTGCCATTTGATGTGCATTATTTTGCGGAGACATTAAATGTTATATCTTATGTATAATTAGTAAAGGTATATTCATCTTCTTCGTCAGGCTACAATGTGATAATAAACATGATCTTTACAAGGGAATTAAATCTTCGTCTCTGACACGCAAACTCTACACTTTGGAACAGTGTACAGGCTAGTTGTTATCTCTAGCTTATCTACAAGATTGAAACTTAACAGAAAAGAGCAGTTTTACCTAATTAATTCATTATGCAAGTGGTTTCTCAGCCCGTTTTGGCACATCTGTAGCTATTGCTGTGAGTGTATATTTATAACTGTCCGCTTTGTTTCTGTTATTATCTTTTATTCAACCTTCATATTAAATGCGATGTTTTATATTCTCTAGATATCATCAGTTTTACATGCCATGAGGTCAAATTCCCCATTTTCCTCTATTAAATGCTACATTACTGCTCTACAATTAACACCAGTGGTGGGGGTACACAACTCATGAATAAATTGTGACGACCAGCCTTTCTATCAGCACAAATGGAGTTATATTACATTCACTGTTTTAGAAATGTCACAAATGCACAAAAGGAAGAAAATTGGGACAACTGATCAACGTTGACCTAAGTCATCACATGATGTGTGTGCCTCAGCACTCGCTATAGGGTTCGTGCAACGTGACAAGAATTTGGATTCTTGCTTCCCTTTAGCCTCCACAAGATTGAATGCCAGTGTTTAATTCCCTGTAAAACTGTGTCCTGCTATTGGACAAAAATTAACAGGGATGTAAAAGCTACCCGCTACGCCTACAGCGGGTTTGGGGAATATGGTGTTTGTGGCCTTTCCAAGTGACCATTTTCACTTTTAATGGCGATATGGTCTGCATTACGCCAGACCGTCCAACTTTTAAGAAAAATATAAATGATATCCATTTTCATCGCCCTATGCAACACATCTATGTCAATGGAAAAGATAAGAGAAAGACCATAATAAAACCACGCACGTCAGTCAACTCACTGAAAAACTCAGGCATTATGGAATAAGGGGGTCATTGGGGGAAAAAAAAACGTCTCGAGTCTATGTTGGAACGTAATGCCCATTTACGTGAATAACGTCCTCTATCTCGTGACCTATTCTATCCAAACGTATGTGATCACATCTTCTCCCTCACACGCTCTAAAAGGGAAATACTTCAATAATCTACTGGATGTCTACTAATTCACCTATTCGATGTCCTTCGCAGGGAGTAACTCAGAAAACTACGTCTAATTTCTTCAGTTTTAATTTCTTTATGTGTTTGTATACTATTCGTGTTTCCAGTAGAATAGTTTTTGTTTTTGTTTTTCAAACCGCATTGTCGCACCGTTTTGTGTAGTCTTCTTTCAATATATAGAAGCAAGGATAACCACATTATTATTATAAACACTGTTACAGCGGCTCAACGCTTATATTATATATTTTTAAAAAAACACGCACACGCGCGCGCACGCGCGCACGCACGCACACACACACACACACACACACACACATATATATAATATTAATAGATTTATTATTTGTTTCTATGTATGAACGTATATATGTTGTATGGACACACATACTATTTATGTATATGCTAATGGTTCTAATAATTAAATGTAATAAATGTATTTCAATATTTTACACTTTTCTAAACCCAACACTCATTATGTTACTCGTCTGTTAACTGGGAGGTTAGAGTTCAAATCTCAGATGTGAGGAAATATGCTCAATATACACGAACTGAGAGTTCACTGACCTTTGATTAAAGTGGGCTAAATATATCAACAGATGGACAGGGGAACCTGTGAGAGTGTGTACCGTAAAGAAATGAGATAAGAGTGAGAAGGTGACCAGTTGTAGATGACTTTCGATGACAAGTCGGCGCAAGATGATGACGAGCCTTTGAAAATTATCACCAAAAATGTATAAAGAAAAGCAGAGTGGCCTGACGTGGTGGTGACCACCTCTCTAATGTTTCGATGACAATTAAAATATGAGCATTAAGACCATTTACCAACAGGCAAGAAGACACGAATGATGGAAATCATTGACGATTTTATTTTGTTGGAAAAGTTTATCGTGAAATAATGTTGTACTTATCCTCTTTCTGTAATGAAATATCAAGTAGGCTGTGAAGAAAATTAATCAAGTGTGCTCCGCACTGGGAGAGAGTGAGAATCACTTCTATGGTGGTATGCCCTCGTCTGCGGGACGTTGTGCACTCAAATCTGCACCCAAAAAAATGATGCTCCGTTTAGAAGTCACGGAGAAACAAGTCACGGAGAAATCACGATGTTTGTGTCGAGTTCTTGCGACGATTCACAAACCAGAATACCAGAAGTTGCTGGGGGAGATCCTCGCAAGTGCTATGTGAACTCGACGGTTGGTTCGGTCAATGGGCTTACTCTAGTACTCAACTCTCGCAGCCTTTTACCTTCTTAGAAAAGGACATAACAGATTTGTCCTTGTCTCTAATGAAAGGCTTGTTTCTGACTACGCTTCTCGAAGGTTCTCGAGTGCATCTCGTAATGACAGTACGGAAAGAACAAAAAGGTCTATTATTTCTCCTTCTTTGACTCGGGAAATGAAAGACACATTCTCTGTATATTCTCTAATCTCTACAGCTCGGGACGCTTTATGTTGAACGGATCCTCCTCGCTAATAGCCTTTAATTCAATTCGCTTTATTTAAGAAGAAAATCACTTTTACACTCTCCTTTATTGTCAAGTGTTTTCTACTTTTTTTTCTTCGTGTGAAGTTTCATTTCATATAATTTCCGCTGCTTCAATATATATATATATATATATATATATATATATATATATATATATATATATATATATATATATATATATATAATTCAAGATATATGTACACATTAGCTGTAACGCCTGTTTTATTATCTCAATGTGAAAAAACAACGTTTATACACTATATAGGTTGGAGATATCCGATTAAAATGTTAGAGTGGCTTAAGATGGCAGAAATAACGAATATTTACATGGAGCAAAGTGAAGAATGTTAAACGACATAACAAAAAAAAAGAGAGAAGAAAAGAGATCGCATAAAGAGAGTGTGTGTGTGTGTGAACAGAACAACCACATAGAAAAAAAGGAGAGACACGTAAAAAGAAAAAAAGAGGAAGGAAGGAAGGGAGTGAAGGAGGGAGGGAGGGAGGGAGGAAGTAAGAAAGTAAGGAAGGAAGGAAGGATCCCCCCCCCCAAAAAAAAAAAAGAAAGAAAGAAAAAGAAACATGTAAAGCCAGTTGGAGCTAGGTAAAGCAAGCACTGATGAGAAGTGAGGGAAACACGTCTTAAGAGAAATGAATGGCAGAAACTAGGGCCTATTTAAAACATGAAGTCCCCCACACTTGTCTGACAGCTGGAGACTTTCCCAGCATGCTTTTAGCTTTACTGCAGCGGGTCTGGGCAAAAGAGAAGAGAAAAGTGCCTTTCTGTGTGTGGAGGAGAGATATTGTATACCTCGGGGCATGGAGGCATTGGGGTTAAGCGTTTGGGTAAAAGGGGGCAGAGACAATTCAATCACAGGGAGGGGGCGAGGATGAAAGAGGAGAATGATAAACAGAAATGAAAATGTGAAGAGGCAGTAAGGAAAAGAGAAGGAATACATAAGAGTAACTAAAATGACGAAAGAGAAAAGGAGAGGGACGCGTTACAAAAAGAGCACAGTAAAAACGGAAATGGGTAGAATTAAGGAAAATAAATAAAGGGCACATATTAAATTATTAGGAGGTCAAAAAAATAAATAAATAAAAAGTAAATAAAAATAAGGAAAGAAATGCACAGAAAAGTCAACAGAAGAAATCGGGAGGAAAAAATTACGGAGACAAAGGGAAAAAATAGCGGGAGACAAAAAACAGAGAGGGAGGGTAAGAAAATCAGACTGGCGTATAAAGGTGAGCAATACAAAAATATGACAGAAGATAAAGAGATACGTACAAAGAAAATTAAGATAAAAAAAAAATAAAGTGAAACAGAAAGAAATATAAAAGGTAATTCAGATTCAAGCCAAAGGCATGAAAGAAGGATGAAACAAATATGAAGTCATAAAGAAAATTAAGAAGTCATTAAGGAATGTAAAAGGATGACAAAGAGAGATATAAAGGAGACAGGAAAGAAACATAACAGTCTGGAGGAAACAAATAAACGGGATAAGATTACAAAACAAAAGTTGTGGTGTGTAACCAGTTACGGAACATTGAAAGAGATGCGTTCCCTCTACATTATATAAATACGTACAGAGATAAACTATGTTTTTTTGGCTAACAAGAAAAATATACATTTTAAACGCTCTAAAAGGGAAATACTTCTCTAAGAGGTGAGTACTTTTGAAGCCCTTATTAGAGGTATGTTGTTTAGTTTGGTTGTGTTTATATCTTTGAGCTGGTAACGAAAAAGATGGATTGGTGGAATATTCGAAATTTTAGTTTAACATAATAGCAGGAAATGCCAACAGAGGAGCAGATTATATATCCCCTCGTCGCTGAAATGCACATGAGGAAGGAAAGAAGTAGAGCAGACAAGTTTTTAAAATTTACTACAACTAAATAGTGACTTATTTCCTACAGAAACTCATTTTCTCAACTTCATACCCTGAATTGGGGGGGGGGGGGGTCGTCGTCGTGGTCATCATCAGGTCATATGTCTTTTACATACCCCCCTTTTTTTAAGCCCGCTGTATATTTTATCATAAGATCTTTAGTAGAAAGGGCCACAGAGGTGAAAACATCTATACCTATGTTTCATAGATTATACTAAAGCATTAGCATTTGACAAAGTAAAGCACAAAGAAATAATCAAAATTTTAGAAGACATAAACGCAGACAGCAAAGGTCTAAGAATAATAAAGAACATGTACTGGCAACAAACAGCAGCCATGAAAACAGGAAACCAATTGGGAATGTTTCAACAAATAAAACAGAGTGTTAGGCAATGCTGTGTGCTATCACCCGATTTGTTTAATATTTATAGTGAGATTATTTTAAGATCCATTAAGGGGCATGCCTGGAATAACAATCTGAGGTAATAATATAAATAATCTAAGGTATGCTGATGATACAGTCATAATCGCTAAGAGTGAAAATGAGTTAAAGAAATGTTAGACATTATAGTGAAAGAAAGCAAAAATAAAGGACTCAGCCATATTGGCAAAAAGATAGAAGTAATGGTAACAACAAAGAAAAAGACATCACCTCAGTGCAAAATAAAGACAAGTGGAACCATATTAAAGCAGGTAAATGCATTTAAATATTTGAGAACTTTGTTAAGCTCAGACGGAAGATGTACAAAAAAACGTGAGATGCAGAATGGCTCAAGCAAAAGCAGCTTTCCAAAAATAAATGAGGAAGATAGTCGTCATCATCATCATCATCATATGCCATACCGGTTGGCGTAGACGATCATGTCCTTCCACAATCTTCTATCGACAGTGCATCGTATCAGTTCTGTTGTTGACTGTTTTCCATGCTATGACACCAAGCTATCCTGTATTTTCTCTCTTTGTCGTCCACGATCTCTCTTTCCTTTTATTTTGCCAGCTGTAACCAAGTATTCCAACTTTCCTCTTCTCATGATGTGCCCGAAAAAAGTTGATTGTTTCTTTCTGATGTTTTTTTGGAGCTGCCTTTTTGTGTTGGCCTCTTTGAGAACGTCCTCGCTGTTCTTTTTAGCTGTCCTGGGACCTTTCAATATTCTTCTGAGAAATCCCATCCCTGTGGCCTCTAATCGTCTTTTCATTTGTTTGTCTACAGTGCATGATTCGCTTCCATAGGTTAGAATTGGTTCTATATAACACCGATGAACTCAATTTCTCATTTCTATTGACATAGATTTGTTGCATAAGATATTTTTCATTTTATGAAATGCTTTTTGACCTGAGCTATTCTGCCTTTTATTTCCATGGTGTATCTTCCATCTGATGTTATTATTGTGCCCAAGTATTTGACGCGTTGCACTTGTTTCAAATTTGTCCTGTTTATTTTTATGCTGCATGCTGATGATGATTGTTTATTCGATATGACCATTACTTCTGTTTTCTTACTATTAAGACTGAGACCTTTCTTGATGCTTTCTTTTACTATTATGTCTATCATTTCTTGTAGTTCATTCTCTGTCTCTGCTATTAAGACTGTGTCATCCGTTGTGACCGTTGACTTCAATTCCTTTTTTGTCTACTATTGATCTCATAATATGTTCGCTGTAAAGTAAAAACAAATCCGGCGACAGAACACAGCCTTGTCTGACTCCTTGTTATAGAAGATATTAGGCAATCATTTTAGACATCAGAAACAAGAAAAAGAGTTCTTAAATGTTATGTAGAGCCAGTCTTAACATATGTATGTGAATCATGGACAATAGAACAACAGATAAGAAACATCACTGGTGTCTATAAATGTCGTTTTACGAATGTTGAGAATACCATGGTCAGCTAAGAAGAGTAATGAAAACGTTATGAAAGAGGCAAAAGCAAAAAGAGAGCTCATTTCCAATATTAGGAAGAAACAATCATTTTTTTGGTCATGTAATGAGAAGAGAACAGCTGGAACATATAGTAACAATTGGGAAAATTGAGAGACGAAGAGATAGAGGGAAGCAAAGAGAAAAGATACCAAACGGCTTAAAAGAATGGCTTGGCAGAAAGCCAACAACAGAAATGATAAATAACTGTCGAGATCGAAAGTTGTGGAGAAACATGACCACCTACGCCAGCAGGCTCATTACTTGATGATGATATTTTTGACGTAGCAATAGTAATTAAATTTTCTTCGTAGAATATGTATACGCCAGTTCTTTCCGTTTAAGTCTTATACTATGTCGTCATTGCTCCTTTTCATTATCTAATAAGAATTTTTCTTATTACATTTCATTTCGAATTAAGTAATTTCCGTCTGTGTTGTTTGTGAGATTGCCTATGATTCGCAACCATATGTTGCTATCGAGAAGATACATGTCCTCAGTAATGTTAATTGTACGGCCTTGCCTGTATTGTGCCACATGTTCAGGCCATGTAATATTTGTGTTGTTATTGCTGATCTTCTTTTGATCTCTGCCTGGCAGCCCCCATTGTTATAGTATCTCTACGTGCTGTTAATTAGAGATATAATATGATCTTCCGCTACGTTCCACACAGTACCTCCCCTCTCCATCGTTGGCTATTAAAAAGACGTTAGATGGGCGTATATGATGTTTTACTGTTTACACAAAGTTGCGATATCAGACCTTAAGCGCGGTATTTTGGAGCACCAGGTTGTCTTCACTCTTTGATCGCGTGTCTAGATTGGTTAACTGGCTCACTGCGGGGAGATGGAGCAGAAGCTGAAATAATTAGCGCTCACTGATCCTGAAACAAACAACCATCTATGAGCTGATGAGCACGTTCAGTGTAAGCCATGTTGAGCATCATGATCCCAGATTACATGATTATTCCCAAATTAACAGGTAAACACCACGATGTACAGTGTACATCAATCACTAGGTTATCTCTCTCTCTCTCTCTCTCTTGCGTTCACCAGATGGCTTCTAAAGGAATTGCTTGTTCTCTTCGTCATTAAGGACATTAAATTGCCGTAGATGCGTTGTGTTGTGGTTTGCAGTAGAACTGTGGCGTATGCGCCTTGTGGCCCAACACATTCGACTTCCGAGGGCATTTGTGAGTACCGGGTTGCCTTTCCTCTTCGATTCCTACTCGTTTGGTCAGACTTGACTGGTTAGTGTGCTTTACCATACACGCACCACGAATAGGTGAGTCTGCATAGTTCTAGCTCACCGATCCTGACGCAGGTCATCATCAGCTATAAGTGGCTGACGCCTTCCAGCTCCGTTGCTGTAAGGCGCCTTGCTCCCATATAGCTTGACATAAGGGTATCCCATATCATGACAGTGGTTTGAGAGTGAAGTGTATGGTCTCTACATCTGCTCAGCACATTTTTCTTATCAGTACGGCACACTTCTCTTTTCCTGGATCCCTTTCTTCTTTTGCCAAAGGTCTGCTGTCCATTCGCAGAACTAAAGAGAGACACAGAACTAACCATTGAGCTATCGTGGTTTAGTAAAATAACATAACATAAAATAACACGACACAACATAAAATAAAATAGCATAGCAAAGTTAAGATAACATATAGCATAGCAAAGTTAAGATAACATATCAAAGTTAAGATAACATATAGCAGAGCAAAGTTAAGATAACATATAGCAGAGCAAAGTTAAGATAACACAATGTAATGTTTTTCCTCAGATGTAAAATCATAAGTATACACCTTTAGTTTACTTTCAGAAAATAAAAAAAAATAAACACATACACATAAAACAGGCATTGGTCTAACGTACGCAGTCCTTCAGTTTAAGAGAACATTTTTGATGTGTTCAAACTAGCCATAACGTTGCACTGTTGGGGACAAATGAACATGAAATGTCGAGTCTAGCCAACTGTGATCAATGCATACCAATTGTCTTGACTATATTAGTACGCAGGAAAGCAAGTACGCAGTTACGCTGGAACTATGCAATCAAAACAATTTATTTATCACCAACACATTCTTCAAACACAGAGAGTCGCAAGTATACACCTGGTACAAATGGAATGACACAACATGCAGAAGTCAGATAGATTTTATACTAACAAGAAAAGAGAACAAGAAAAGAGTAACCGACAGTAGAGCAATCCCAAATATTACAGACGACACGGATCACAAGATGGTTATGATCACACTAAGACAGCCAAAAATAAAGAGAAAACACGAAAACAAACAAAAGAAGCGAAAAGAACAGACAATAAAAATAAAACAATTAAACGATCAAGAAACAAGGAAAACCCTAGAAGAAAAACTCAGAGAGGAATTCAAGAAACTCCCTAACGAAGTATGCACAGTAGAAGAAGAGTGGAAACAATTTAAGGAAACAGTAACTAACATCTCTAAAACAGTTTGTGGAACGAAGCTAAGAACAAGAGAAGGGAAAAAGAGCACCCCGTGGTGGAACGAAACAATCAGAGAAGCAATTAAAGAAAAGAAGAAACTGTTTAAAAATTGGAGGGAGAACAAGAACCAAGAAAAATATGAAAGATATGCCTTAGTTCGAAAAAGAGTTAAAATGCTGATCAAAGAAGCTAAGCAAAGGAATTGGACAGAATTCGGACAAAACATGAGCAGGGACTTCAAGACAGCCACAAGAGATTTCTACAAAGCAGTAAAAGCCACAAGAGCGAGAAAAGAAAACCATGATCCTACTGAGCTGATAAATGACAAAGACGGACAACCAATATCAAACAACCAATGTATGCAACAGAGATGGAAAGAATATTTTGAAGACCTGTTAAACATACCAACTACCAACAAGACAACAAAAACCACACTAGAACTCACAAATACTGAACCCAACATCATGAAAGAGGAAATAGAAGAAGTAATCAAATATGCACCAAGAAACAAAGCACCAGGGATAGATAACATTCCAATAGAAATAATAGCAGCAGCGGGAGAAACAGGAATGCAATGGCTGCACAGAATATTTAATGCAGCATGGCACCAACAACAAGCCCCAGAAGACTGGCAACAGGCAATCATCATACCAATATGGAAAAAGAAAGGTAGCAAAAGAGACTGCAATCAATATAGAGGTATATCTCTGCTCAGCCATGTAGGAAAGCTATACGCCAAAATCTTGGAAAAAAGACTGAGACCAATAATAGAACTACAGTTAAGCGATTCTCAAATGGGGTTCCGAAAAAACAGAGGATGTACCGACGCACTATTCACACTAAAACAGCTTGCAGAAAAAACGACAGAACACAACCAAAACTTATACATAGCCTTCATTGACCAGGAAACAGCATTCGACAGAGTAAACAGAGAACAACTGTGGGAGATACTAACAACATACGGAGTAAGCCAACATCTAACCAACATTATTAAAAGTCTCTACGCCAACAGCAGCTGCAGGGTCAGAACAGCAACAGGCTACACAGACCACTTCGAAGTTAGATCAGGTGTAAGACAGGGGTGCGTACTATCCCCCCTACTGTTTATTACATACATGGACCATATATGCAAGCTAGCCAACCCATCAGAGACAGAGGAGATCAACGAGCTTCTATTTGCAGACGACCAGGCACTAATACATGAAACAATAGAAGACCTACAAGAACACTTAAACAAACTCAACATCTTAGGAACAAAATACAACATGAAAATCAACATCAACAAAACAGAAGTCATGAATGTCGCCAAAAATAAACAGAACATCAACATAACTATAGAAGGCAGACAACTAAAACAAGTAGAGGAATTCAAATACCTAGGAAGTCTAATGACAAACGACAATTCCCAAACAGCAGAGATAGAATCAAGATGCAACAAAGCTTGTCAAATCATCGGACAGTTATCACCACTATTGTCCAACAAGGAAATAACTCTGGAGGCAAAACGAGCACTATACAATACAATCTTCATTCCAACGTTGTGCTACCAATGCCAGACCTGGACTCTAGATGCAAGAACAATAAGAAAAATAACCTCTACAGAGATGAAATGTGTTAGACGAATGACAGGAAACAGTCTGAGAGATAAGATCAGAAATGTAGAACTGAGAAAAAAGCTAGGAATAGCCCCAGCCATAGAATATATAAGGAAACAACAGATAAAATGGTTCGGCCACGTGACAAGGCAGAAAGAACAAAACACAACACAACGAGCCTTCAACAAACGTTGTGAGAACAACAGACCCAAGGGTCGACCACGAAAAAGATGGATCGATGGAATATTAGAAGCACTAGGAAACATAACAGCAGCAGAGGCGAACAGAAGAGCAAAAGACCGCAAATTATATCTCCCCTCGACGCTGAAAGGCAGATGAGGAAGGAAAGAAGAAGAAGAAGCAGGAAAGCAAGTAAGTCGACATACAGACAAGTAGCCAGACAGACTAAACAAGAGAATGTAAGCTAAGATTAAAGAAAGATTAGGCAAGATATGATAAACTTGAGATTGGATGAAATAAGAGACAGACATGGACGAACGGCAGAACAGACGAAGAGACAGTCAGACAGACTATCGCTCTCTGTCTGACAGATAAATAGGATGGAAAAGGCTAGACATACTTAATGATACATAGATAGTCACCAGCGAAGACTTGCAATAGTCACTTGCACCCCAGCAGTGATCTAAACTAGGACAAAACAGACCAAATATTTTACCAAACCCATCTCCCTCACTGTGATCAGAAACAGGGAAAAGCCATTTCGCTCAAATTCCCTTTAATGCTTTGGCTTGCCAGTTGAGCTCGTTATTCTTCCAAGCCATCTTGTCAATTGATGAGACTGAGGTCGAGCGTCAGTTTGAGGCCTAGACCTCCGAGAGAAGTCACAAGATTTCTGACCCTTTTTCTTTGCCACGGAAACCCTCCAGCCAAAATATAGTATATCTGGGCCCAGTTTTCGATACTATGCTGGGCCAAACTGCCAAAATTTGCTGAAATTCTGCTGGTTGGAAATCAGCCCATCCGTGGCTCTTTCTTCGTTGGCCAGGGAAACTGGGAGATTAATTGCCAATACATTAAAAAAGATGAGAAATCTGGAGGACTACGGTCTTGGAAAATTGAAAAATCGATTCACTTAGTTATAAACGACCAAATGTTTACGGTGCCTAAAATTTATTTTTTACCCGAACCGTATCAAACAGAAATTAGGGTTAAAGAAATACAGAAGATTTCTTATAACATGTTCTTCAAAGGTCTGTGTTGAAGGGGAAATAAGGGAGAAAACAAATTATGTCTAGGACGTTTTACAGACCTGTAATGATAAAGTGAGTGTGCAATGACTGGCTAAGTGCCAGAAGTTGTCATCAACAAAGAGAAACACGTAATTTGTGAATTTACACAAAGGATAAATAATAATACATTTACAAATAGGAATTTTCTAGGAGGATAAAGACAATATTTTAAAAAGATATTTTTTTCTAAGGGAAAAAAAGGTAATTAAAAAAATTTAAAGGAAGGATGTTTTTTTTAAAAATAGGAAATGATTAAATACATATACACATGATAGTGGAAAACAGGTTTTCTGTGGAAAAAATGCTATGTATATAAACAGAGTGGAAGATACGTTAGCTCGGGGGCTAGTGTACTAGACCAGTAAAGATAAATAACGGTAGGGTTTAATCTTTATCGACGGCGCCCACACAGCCCTATATGGGAACTGATTTTTCTGGGTGAGTAAAGTGGTATGTCGTGATGCTGACCACTTCAACAATAACATTTGCCGAACGTCATTGAAGAACATTGGAACTAACACCATATTTCCTATACGATTTAAGGCGTTGAAAAAAAAAGAGGGGGGAGGGGGGTGTGAGGCTTTTATTTTTTCATTTGTTTATTTTAAATTATTTATTTATTTTTTAGAGAGAGTGAGAGAAATAGAGAGATCAGAAGTGTTAAGCGATGTCAATAATTGCTAATGTAGGGAAATGCCATTTTCAACGCTACCACACTAGACAACAAAGGTCAGGTCAGGGACAAGGGCTGGTGTTTTTCTGGCTTTTATTGCCTCTCCAAACGAAGTGAACTAGTTGGATCATCTCAGGGGGAAAGAGGTATGTTTGCAACACTTGGAGAAGGGAGGGGGGGGGGAGAAAATAACGAATAATCAAGAAAGAAAAAAACAAAGAAAAATAGACGGTCCGAAGAATGATTGAACCTCACTCATCGGCACATCGTCTTGCTATGAGAACCAAACGTTAAAGCACACGGCCAACTCAGCCACCTAAATAAGTAAACCAGGTGGCCATTCTAGTTTTACCAGGAAGGTGGATGTGAGAGTGTCCGGCTGTAAGACCGAATTCACGCTCATCGTATCGTCAACTCAGTTAACTAAGCACTACGGTAATGATACTAGCAATATGCAAAAGAGAGAGAGAGAGAGAGAGAGAGAGAGAGAGAGAGAAAGAGATGAGAACAAGTAACTCATAGAATTAATTCGCTGAGGAAAAGAGTACAAACCTTTAACTTCGCATTGACACATCTTTTGGAGATAACTCTCTTCATGAATGCATTTTTTCTTTAATCAAAAGTCAAGTACACATTTTCTTTTACCAGCTAGGTTGACTAGACTGTCCACTACGGCTAAAGTATATGTGTATGCGTGTATATATGTATTCTATGCACATACACACTGCTATAAATCATGTTCTTGTATTTTCTCACCGCAGCACACTCGGAAGTAAATAATAATAGAAACTGTATGAAAAGAGGATGATGAACTCCGTGCCACTAACATTGGCTACAGTACAATACGATCTTGTTGTCTCCATCAAGACAAGCCTAGAAACGGTGAGACATACCTCCCACAAGTGTTTGTCGGTAGAATCAGACTATCCCAGTATTTCTCCATTGTTCAACTTCTCGAAGTCCAATCATTTTAAAATGATTCTTGAGTATCGACTACGTGTTTTCAACTAGGTTTCATTTAGGTCGGGACTGTTGCTGGGCCACTTCAGTGCTGTCACATTCTTCTCTTACAGATATGCTTGGGTGAAATGGGATCTTAATGGAATGGGATGCTTCAGGTCATTGTTATGATGAAATGAGCAAAAATGGGGTCATGGTGAAATGAGTAAATTTGGGGTCATGATGAAATGAGCAAACAATGGATCATGCTGAAATGAGCAAAAATGAGAGTCATGCTGAATGAGAAAAAATGGGGTCATGTTGAAATTAGCAAAAATGGGGTCATTATGAAATGAGTAAACATGGGAGTCATGCAAAAATTAGAAAAAAATGGGGTCATGTTGAAATGAGCAAACATTGGATCATGTTGAAATGAGTAAGAATTGAATCAGTCAGGTTGAAATGAGCAAATATGGGGGTCATGTTGAAAAGAGGGAAAAAAATGGGGTCGTGCTGAAATAAGCAAAAATGGGGTTAAAAGTACCCTGCTGAAATGTGTAAAAATGGGGTTACAAGACCTCATAAATGGCAGAAAGTGGCAGTCTAGTATGGCAATGTATATTTCTTTCGTGGGGGATTCCTGTCAAAAAACAACACGCACACAATAGAATGACACCTCTTGATGGCACCCTCTACAAAGATTACATTTCTGGGTATGTTAATACACAAAAATTACCGGGTATTTGGTCCAAATATTTATTTGAGCAGGACAAGACCAAATAGAATATATAAAATAGTACATTAACAACTGTCTGCTCTATTATCCGGGGACTTTAAGCTGTTCTTTTTTTAGCTTTTGGTAGTTTGAAGTGAAGTGGTAGTTCGGAGTAGAACATGACATAAGGACATGGAAAATGGAGGGTAGTGGGTGAAAGATAAGGGCAGTAGTGCCAAAAAAAAAGCATCAGGAGAAACAATTAAAAAAATATATAATAATTATTATGAGGGCTTGGAAAACAGATGTAACAGGAAAAACGAAGAGCTAATGAAAGGGAAAAAGACAAATAAAAATTGTATGTGACTGAATGACAATAAGATTAGGAAAACAAATGGAATTCATAACTGATCACTGTAAAATGAGACGTGAAATGTGCACAAAATTAGTAGTTAACGCTAGAAGTAGAAATAGAAAACGCTCATTATATTACAGCCAGGATGCATAACAATGCACGAAACGAATCAGGATTGGACACATAAAAGGTCTCTTGGATTAGAACTAATTTGCCATATTTATAATGAATGCAACAGCTGTAAACATCTTATGAATGTCACGACAATATTGTTCAGATTTAGCGTTATTGATTTCAATAATCAATACTAGTGCATTTATGGCAAATCCATAGGTGCTCAGTCCTTATCAATTAGTATTGTTGTTCTTCTGTAGTTTCCAGTCTACTATGTTCAGAAGACTGCACAGTAAGACGAGCCTGCCCTTGATTCTCAATGTTAACAGGAGCTCGTCGATTGTGTCCAACATTTTGTTCTCTATGTTTTCTTGTTTTAGTCATATTTTGAATTTGTTGTTGTTGGTGTTATGGAACCAGAGGCTCGTGAGCTGACGCCCTTCGGCCCAATCCCATGTACTTTTTTTGCAGATAACAATTTGATAGATTTGTCGGCAAATGTTCCATTTATCAACATGAGTTCCCTTGTAGTTCAGAGCAAAGTGTTCTATTTATCAGGTCTTTGAGGAAGTAGAGTTGCTCTGATGTCAGTGAGCTTTGGACATCCAAAAAGGTGATGTTCTACTGTTTCATGTGCGTGTTCACAGAGTGGACATGCTGGAATTTGGTTTCGTTGAGTTCACAACAGACAAAAGGTAACCACACAAACACATATGACATAAGGCTATTGATGCAAAGGATCTCAGGACACTCCATCACACCAGGGAAATGATAAGGCAGATACATTAGCTAAGAGAGGATCCAGACATAATTTAAAACCGATATCTCTTTAAACAGCCAAACAAATCATATTTTGAATCTCGTTTCTTGTAACTCCAGAATGATATTGTTCGTTTTGGCAGAACTGACTTCAAATTGTGAACTAACACTCAAGATAAACAATTATTCGTGATAAATGTTCACAGTTTAATAGTGCTGCAACTCATTCACCAACTTAAGAAAGCGATGCAGCAGGACAAGAAATAAATAGACAGTATAATACTCCTATCTGGACATAAATGTCATACTCTCAAACGTTACAAAGATTCGGAATGAAAGCGTTGATAGTTCATCATTTGGCAGGACTCTGGAGTTTATTTGATCAAATGCACACGCCTAATGTGCAAAGATTATGTTTCCGTAGTGGCGGTGATGGGGAGTGAAGGCGGGTGGATGAAAAGCAGATGTCATCATCAAGTACCGGGCCTGCTGGCTAGGTGATCATGTCTCTCCACAACTTTCGATCACGACAGTTATTTATCATTTCTGTTGTTGACCTTCTGCCAAGCCATTCTCTTAAGCTGTCTGGTATTTTTTCTGTTTGCTTCCCTCTATCTCTTTGTCCCTCAATTTTCCCAGTTGATACAATATATTCCAGCTCTTCTCTTCTCATTACATGGCCAAAAAATGATGACTGTTTCTTCCTAATATTGGTAATTAACTCTCTTTTTGCTTTAGTCTCTTTCAGAACGTTTTCATCACTCTTCTTAGCTGTCCATGGTATTCTCAACATTCTTCAATAAAGTAAAAGCAGAAAGAAGAATACAGCGCCAACGATGAAGATAAATTGAAGAAATTAAATAATTGGTGAAAAGACCGTATATAGTAATCGTCCTTATTTGATCAACAACACCCTTTGCATTACTAATATTGCATTAGTTATATGTTACTACTGTCAGAATCACGCCACATATCCTTATTGCCCGCTAATAATATCGTCTCTTATTTTCTTCATTTAAAAAAGAAAAAAAATTTGGAAAAAAAAAAAAAGATTAAATTCTAACACATAAAATGTACCCGTGACTGAAAAGAAAGAACCAGACATTTCTGGCAGGAATTCACGGTCGTAAATAAATTGCTCTTGTTATTTTCGCATAATCCGAATGTGTTTACACCGACAATCATTTTCATTGTCTCGATCTACGAGTATTCTTGTCCAGATAGCATATACTATTATTTCTGGTCTATTCTGCTCTGTCGATCCCGGCAGGCTTGGTTTTATCATTCATCATCATCATGTACCCTACCGGTTGGCGTAGGCGATCATGTCCCTCCACAATCTTCTATCTACAGTGCATCGTATCAGTTCTGTTGTGATTGTTTTCCATGCCATGACTCCAAGCTATCCAGTATTTCTCCCTTTGTCGTCTGCGATCTCTTTCCTTCTATTTTGCCAGTTGTAACCAAGTATTCCAACTTTCCTCTTCTCATGATGTGCCCGAAAAATGTTGATTGCTTCTTTCTGATGTTTTTTAAGAGCTCCCTTTTTGTGTTGGCCTCTTTGAGAACTTCCTCATTGGTCTTTTTATCTGTCCAGGGAACTTTCAACATTCTTCTGAGAAATCCCATCTCTGTGGCCTCTAATCGTCTTTTCATTTGTTTGTCTACTGTCCATGATTCGCTTCCATAGGTCAGAATGGTTTTATCATTAGGCAATTCTATTCGACTGCCCATGAGTGCCAAGATAGTGGGGCGCCAAGCGCATAAACAAAGAGAAGAAAAAGACAGACCGTTACATCTTTCCAATAAAAAAAAAGACAAAAATAATACCTTTTACATAGTATAACATAAATATTTTAATATATGTATTCATTACTTTGTTTTATTTAATTCATGTATTCTCAGAAATAAGACTTAAAAAAAATAACAGATCTTATAAAGGAAACGGTTCATGATGCTTAAAAATAACAGAATACTCAAAAGTGTTTGGAAATTGGTTGTACACATTTGGGAAATCATTTGCTGCCTAGTGACAACTATTATGCTTATGTTCATAGTGATATAAACACACACAAACTGTGTGGGAGCGCATACACCTCTTTACCTCTCTTTACCTAAGGACGTCATATACTCCAATGCCGGCTCTGATCTCAGATTCCGAAAACATCAAACCTTGCCAGTTATAAACACTTCACTACCTCCCCCCTCTCTCTCTCTCTCTCTCCCTCTCTCTCTCTGTGTCCGACTGTGTATGAGCCAACTTCTCTCAAACTCTTTCTGTCTATCGCTGTCGTTGGAGTGGAGGCAAGGGACCTCACAGCAGCGGAGCTGGAAGGACAGATGACGAAGATGTGTATTTCCTTAGTCGTCGTGTGAACTCAGGCCAGAAAGATTGACCTAAAGTTTGTCAACTCCGCCTCCATATATCTTTCAGTAACTCTATTTCTCTCGCTCTAGAACAGTGTGTTCTTTTCATTCTTTCCATCTTTCTTTCTCTCATGACATAAATCTCTCCACTTTCACTCTATTCGTTAATTCCATCAAGGTTGTCCAGAACCATTTCACCGTCTCTATCTTTCTCTTGCAACATATATTTCATCCTTTCTTTCTCCGTTTCATCTCTAAATCTATTGTTATTGCACACCTGTCACAGCTAACCCTCCGTTTCTCTTTTATTCCATCTCGTTCTCGTGCGACATTAACCTCCCTCTATGTCGTTTTATATTTATATCTCAATTGCTCATGACGCCAAATAATGCTCTATCTCATTCTCAATTTGCATCTGTATTGTTCATGTCATACACTACTCTTATTACTAAAACACACACATATTTATGTATTTATATAACATATTTATATATAAATAAAAACAGAAGTAATGGTCATATCGAAGCAACAATCACGACCATTAAGCAGCATACAATAAACGGGACATATCTGAAACAAGTGCAAAGCGTCAAATACTTAGGCACAATAATAATATCGGACAGATATCACCACAATAGAAACAACAAACAGAATAGCACAGGCCAAAACATTTCAGAAAGTGAAGAAACATATTATGCGACAAATCTAAGTGAATAGAAGTGAGAAAGAGAGTTCATCGTTGCTATATAGAGACAATTCTGACATGTGAAAGCGAATCATGGACAGTAGACAAACAAATGAAAAGATGACTAGTGGCCAGAGAAAGACAGGATTTCTCAGAAGATTGTTAAGAGTACTCTGGTCGGCTAAATCGATTAACGAGGATATTATCATGGGTCTGCATAAAAAGGGATCTCGCAAAAAAAAAAAAATACATCAGAAAAAAAAAACAATCGACATTTTTCGGGCAACTCATGAGACCAGGAAAGTTGGAATATTTGTTTGACAAAATACAGGGAAAAAGAGATCGCGGACGACAAACAGTCAACAACACAACTAATACGATGCACTGAAGCGTTACGCCCATGTTAAAACAAATTAAGAAACAACACAACCGAGAACAAACAAAACAAAAATGGGTCACATATTGCTGATTTGCAAATAACTCCCACTGAAAGAATACACCTTCAGAATGGCCTAATGAGCCTGTACAATAAACAGGGGCATATAAGCTACCATTCACTCGCTCAAACACACATGCGCTCACTCACGGAGTACGGGCTTCTGAAGAACGTGTGTAAATATAAGCTGTTTCTGCCCGCAACAAAGCCTGCATCTGCTTGTTTCTTTGTTATATTTTCTGTTATATTTTTCCCGTTATATTTTTCGCAGCGAAATATAACAATCGTTTACATGGAAGACATGAACTGAGTCGCTGGCGGGGTTTGTAATTAACTGTTCTGGTTAAACAAGATCCAATTTCCTTTGTTAATCGCGAAGATTCGGTTAAATTCGCCCATCGCCCTATGTTGAACACTTTCTTTGCCTGTAGCATTAATTAGTAATTCTTTACACAATCCACATATTACTTTTCACAATTATCTTTTCAATTCTACAAAAGAAACATCAAATTAATTATTTATAAGTAATTTTTTTAATCTGCCTAATTAATTACACGCAGAGAGTAGTACATCAAGTATAAGGATAGTTCACTTTTTAAAGATATCTACTCTACACTATCGTCTACCCAGCAAATTGGGGGGAGGGGGGGGCAATAGCTACCTGACCTGACTCTCTGGTCTAAGGATCAATCAATCAATCAATCAATCAATCAATCAATCAATCAATCAATCAATCAATCAATCACTGAGGACCGTCTCCGCATCCAAGGTTGGCTAACATGGAGCGCCATTCCGCTCTGTCTCTTGCTTTGATGGTGCAGGTTGTTATAGGCTGACTTGTCCCATCTTTAGATGATACTCGTCCATGTTAGTAGTCTAAGTCTGCCTCTGCCTCTTTTACCTAGTATTTTCCCATCCAAGATTACTTTTTGTATTTGTTAGCATGTCTCAGAAAGAGGAAGGTGGTCTCAAAACGAACAAATACTTTGCCACTAGCTCCCCATATCTCAAATTGCTGCAGTCTATCTATCTATCTATTGACCTTTCGAGCCGTGGCCGGCCCATAGGGATCCAGATACTCTTTCCGTTTTTCTACATTTTTTTTTCTAGCACTCTCAATCCTTCGGTTGGCTTACCACGGCAACAGCCGGGGTTCGTAATCCTGGCGAGGACACCTGGGTTTTACTAATTCCCTAAAAATTAGTAGGAGCCGCGATAGCTCAGTGGTTAGTGAACTGGACTACTACGGACAAGGGGTAGGGTTCGATCCCAACCGACGGCTCCGGGTTCACCCAGCCTTAAATGGGTACCGGATTTTTTCTGGGAAAGTAAAAGCAGCACGGGCGTAATACCGACCACATTACCCCAAAAATCATGTGCTGAAGGTCTGTAAAATATAGGGTCACTAACACCATATTTCCCTATACGCCACTTGGCGTGACGGGGGGTACTTTACTAACTTTTTACTCTCAATCCTTGCAGAAAACATTTATCACATTTCGTCATTTGTCTCTGTTCTGTGCAAGCATCTCAATCTCATTGGGAGGCGAAGGCGCGCCTCACAGCACCAGAGCTGGAAGTTGTCCGCGACTCACAGCTTATGGCTTGCGCCAGGATCGGTGAACCAGAACCATCCAGACCCTGATCCACCTCTCCGTGGTGTCTCGAGTAACAGACTAAACTGTCTAGTCTGGCCAAGCGGGTAGGGATCGAAGAGGGAAGACAACCAGGTACTCAAAAATGTCATGCTGAAGTCGGATGTGTTGGGCCGAAAGGCGCAGATATCACGGTTATACTGCAAACCACAAAACAACGCAGACACGCTCACATAACGTCCTTTTAAGGGCGGATGATTAAGAGGTACACCTTTAGTTATCGGACGAACGCAAGAAAGCAATCTCATTGAGGGAGCAGATTCCTGCTGCCTTCTCTAATGAATGTTTTTCTCGGTGTCTCTCTGGGTCAGCCTCTTTTCTTCCTACCTGTTGTTTCCCACATGAGGGCATGCTTTGTTACGCGGTTATTTCTTCTCATCACATGTCTCATGCAGTCTAGTGCGGTAATTACAATACTTTACTATCTAATGTGGAGCCAGTTAGCCCTAACAGAATCTCCTATAGCATATTAAATATCCTATTCGACACAATGGCTAGAGGGTAATTTCAGAAAGTTTCTTTAGTTTGTAAAGGACGGTAAAAGATTCACTTTTCTATAAAAAAAAAAAATAAAATTGGCCCAGACAGCGGCATACAATCTTAAAAAATGTATTTTCAACTGCCAATGGATATTTTATGTGTTCAGCGTAAACAGTCATCGTTCTATTCAGTCCAGTTTATGAATGAATTAGGTACCTGGCCTCATCTACCTTGCAATCATGGATCGCTGAAGAAGGAGAGATCACTCCCCGTGTAGTTCAGGCCGGGTATTTTCTTGCAGTACACATCCCTCTAATCTCATATCATCAGCACGCGTGTTTGTAGTTGTATAGTTTATTAAAAAAAAAAAAAAAGAAAGAAAGAAAATTTAAAAAAAGAAAGAAAAGAATTAAAAAAAAAAAGGTACCGTCACACTCGTCTTTGTCTGCCCGACCTCGCCAGTCGGCAGATGTAATTGCTGGTTTGTCAAAGCCGCCTCATCATAACCAGCACGGGCGAGATTAAGCAGTTCTATGGAATACCTGAGTGAACACGCCAACAAGGGAAGCGAACCCTCGAGCCAGGATTTGAAGCGTCGACCCGAACCGAGGGGGATACCTCTAGCAACAAATGCATAATTAATGAAAACTGTGGTGCTCTGTGGAGCGTGTTAAAACTGAAACGTTTGTAGCTTGTGCAAAAACCCAGCGGTATATACCAACTCACGCACGTATTGGTGCTCCCCCACAAACTCATTAAGGTTTTTATAGAGGATATTTATAGACTTTTTTTTATGCATTACCAATTTTGTAAACAACTTCTATATTTATGTTTGTTGCATTTCTTTAGTAAGTAAATAAATATTTTTTAAAAAGTACAAGAACGTATTCAAGGCAGTCAGATTTTGGAGAAAACAAATAATTTCGGAGTTAAAGATTTAATTAAAAGTATATGGTCAAGAGTTTGAATATGTTACACTAGAAAGTCACATTAATCGTTAATGATTACTTTTATTAAGAAAGGAATCCACAGAAATATTACAATTAATAAACCTAAACAGAAGAACACATAAATTGTGCGGTATTACATAAGTGAAACACTCCTCAAAATTACCAGTTGTAAGACTATGCGGGACATAGAAAGCTGATGATATCCCCATCTGGATAAAATCTGTCAAGTTACGTAGATTGTAACTAAAATGCAACCCTGCGATTAAATCAAGCGGCTGTGAAAGTTAGTGAAAGCAAAATGTTTAGTGTGAGCCAGACTTGGGGCAGTCTGCGGGGATGATAACGGGTGGGTCAAAATAGATATATCGTCTTGACTGCGAGACGTCATTGACTGCATTACCGATGTATGATTGAAGAAGAAGATGAAGGACGATGTACCTTGGATAAAGCAAGGTGAAACTGGTTCGAACCAACGTGAGCTCATTATTTTACTCTCTTCTTAATCAGGGTCGATAATATATGTCCTCCTAATCGGTATGGCGGTGAACCATGCATGATGAAATGGAAGAGGCTGGTAGGTCCTGGCGAGAGTTGTCCATTCTTGCTGCAGACTGGACTGGGTGGAGATCTCTTGTGAATGCCTTATGCTTAGACCGGAGTTCAGAGGGAGTAAGAAGAAGAATCGGGTTAAAAAAAAATAAATAATCTGACGAAACATCTGATAACGGATGCATTGGACATGCGGTCTTATATAGTTCCCAGAGAAACCCCCGATACAGTCCGCCTTCGGGATAGATGATAATTCGGACGGAACATCTCATGTCGGAAGCACTGGGCATGTGGCCTTATATTCTCCAGCTTGAAAGTAACCCACGACGCAGCCAACATTCAAGATAGTTGAAGAGAATGAATAATATCCACACAGCGTGGGTGGGGGAGGGGGATATTTCTTGACTTTGAAGATACGACAATTATTGCTGAAACTAATTAGGAAACAGATAATGCGAAACACTAGAGACATTGTGTATGAATCAAAACACACGTGTCATGTGGCTGACCCATCGCGACATAGAAAAATACAATCGTGCAGGGAGATAACAACTGAAGAGTTACAAAAATAAAGATTATAAACGGACAAACTGAGGGGTCTGGTCTCTATTTCCAACACCGATCGATTCTGCGCACTCCCTTCTGCCAGATACCGGATACGTTCGTATGGCAGGCATAACCTGGACACGGCTGTGTTAAACGATAGATTAGTTATCAAGGTAAACAATGTGTGCGTTGTAAGGGGAAACAATGGGCAGGGAAAGAGGGGGGGGGGGGGAACAGAAGGATGAGAAACGGCAGGAGGAGAAAAGGTTAGAACAAATTATGGTTGGGAAATTGATAGTTGGAAAGAAGTGATGGTTAGGAGAAATGATGGTTAGGAGAAATCATCATGTGCCATACCGGATGGCGTAGGCGGTCATGTCCTTCCACAATCTTCTATCTACAGTGATTCGAATCAGTTCTGTTGTTGACTGTTTCCATGCCATGACACCAAGCTATCCAGTATTTTCTCTCTTTGTCGTCCGCGATCTCTCTTTCCTTTTATTTTGCCAGTTGTAATCAAGTACTTTCCTCTTCTCATAATGTGCCCGAAAAATGTTGATCGTTTCTTTCTGATGTTTTTCGGGAGATGCCTTTTTGTGTTGGCCTCTTTGAAAACTTCCTCATTGGTCTTTTCAGCTGTCCAGGGAACTTTCAACATTCTTCTGAGAAATCCCATCTCTGTGGCCTCTAATCGTCTTTTCATTTGTTTGTCTACTGTCCATGTTTCGCTTCCATAGGTCAGAATTGGTTCTATATAGCACCGATGAACTCTCTTTCTCATTTCTATTGACATAATATTTGTTGCAAAAGATATTATTCATTTTCTGACATGCTATTTTGGCCTGAGCTATTCTACTTTTTATTTCTGTGGTGCATCTTCCATCTGATGTTATTATTATGCCCAAGTATTTGACGCGTTGCACTTGTTCCAAATTTGTCCTGTTTATATTTATGCTGCATGCTGGTGCTGACTGTTTCTTCGGTATGACCATTACTTCTGTTTTCTTACTATTCAGGCTGAGACCTTTCTTGGTGCTCTCTTTTACTATTATGTCTATCATTTTGAGATTTCGAGAAATGATAGTTAAGGAGAAATGAGATGCTTGGGAGAAATGATGGTTAAGGAGAAATGATGGTTAGGAGAAATGACAGTTGATGAGAAGTAATGTTTGGGAGAAATGATGGTTGAGGAAAAATGATGGTGAGGAGAACTGATAGTTGAAGAGTATTGATGACCAGGAGAAACGATGGTTGGACAGTGCTGATGGTTAAGAGAAATGATGGTTGAGGAGAAAGTATGGTTATTTATGTAGTGGTGTTGGATTCTAAGTCCATGTTATCCAACTATCTATCTACTGACCTTTCGAGCCGTAGCCGGCCCATAGGGCGTAGACCAAGATACTCCTTCTCTTATCTAATTTTTTTGTTCTAGCAGTTTTCAATTCTTTTAAAGATATTTTATCAAATCTCGCCATTTTCCTCTGTTCTGTGCAAGCAGCTCTATCTCATTGAGGGAGCCGAATCCTGCTGCTCTTGCCTCTCACATCAATGTTCTTTCTCAGTGTTTCCCTGGGTCTTCCTCTTTTTCTCTTACCTGTTGTTTCCCATATGAGGGCTTGCTTTGCTATTCGGTTATTATCTCTTCTCATCACATGTCCAACATATGACCATCGTCTTTTCTTTATTACTGAAGATATTAGTGGTTGATTGGCGATTTCTCTAATTTCCTCGAAATCCAACGAAGTCCACGTTGTGGGGGGGGGGGGGGGGGTTTTAAAATGGATGAATATATCTTCCTTGAATGCGGGGATTTAAAATTGATGAATATATCTTCCTTGAATGCGGGGATTTAAAATTGATGAATATATCTTCCTTGAATGCGGGGATTTAAAATTGATGAATATATCTTCCTTGAATGCGGGGATTTAAAATTGATGAATATATCTTCCTAGTAATGCGGGGATTTAAAATTGATGAACATATCGCCCTCATAATGCGGGGATTTAAAATTGATGAATATATCTTCCTAGTAATGCGGGGATTTAAAATTGATGAATATATCGTCCTCAAAATGCGGGGATTTAAAATTGATGAATATATCTTCCTAATAATGCGGTGATTTAAAATTGATGAATATATCTTCCTCAAAATGCGGGGATTTAAAATTGATGAATATATTGTCCTCATAATGTGGGGATTTGTGGGGATTTACAATTGATGAATATATCGTCCTTATAATGTCGGGATTTAAAATTGAACGCAGAACAGGTAGAGAGGGGGAAAAAATAATATAAAGGTAAGTTTGAAACATATGTACAGCCATATGTCACCATTATGTATAGCCTCGTTGACTTCTGGGACTGGGCACCTATTGGTTTGACTGGCGTACAGTGATGCCGATTCTTCAAAATAATCAATCTATGGTTAGAAGGAAAAATGTATAGGGAAATAGAGACATTCATGAGAGAAGACTAAATGAAAGAAACGACGATCGCTGAAAATGGTGATTGGCAGAATAGGTACACTAGGGGGATCTTTTTGAACTAAACCGGCTCCCTTCAGGGAATGACTCAAATATAATTTAACTTTGACGATGTAGTATTTATGGATTCAATGAGAGAGGGATAGAGAGAGAGAGAGAGAGAGAGAGAGAGAGAGAGAGAGAGAGAGAGAGAGAGAGTGAGCGAGCGAGTGAGTGAATGAGAGAGAGAGAGTGTAGGAAAAGAGAGTGAATGAGAGAGAGAGAGAGAGAGAGAGAGAGAGAGAGAGAGAGAGAGAGAGAGATTGTGTGGAAATTGTCTGTTAAAACAGACAAGGAAAGTACAATCAAAACAGACATGGAAAGAAACATTCGATATCAAGTGGAAAGTATAATCAAAACAAACAAGGACAGTACAATCAAAACAGACCTAGAAAGTACAATCAAAACAGACATGGAAAGTACAATCAAAACAGACATGGAAAGTACAACCAAAACATACATGGAAGGTACAATCAAAACAGGCAAGTACAATCAAAACAAACAAGGACAGTACAATCAAAACAGACATGGAAAGTACAATCAAAACAGACATGGAAAGTACAATCAAAACAAACAAGGAAAGTACAATCAAAACAGATATGGAAAGTACAATCAAAACAGACATGGAAAGTACAATCAAAACAAACAAGGAAAACAATCGAAACAGGCATGGAAAGTACAATCTAAACAGACATGGAAAGTACAATCAAAACATACATGGAAGGTACAATCAAAACAGGCAAGTACAATCAAAACAAACAAGTACAATCAAAACAAACAAGTACAATCAAAACATACAAGTACAATCAAAACATACAAGTGCAATCAAAACATACAAGTACAATCAAAACATACATGGAAGGTACAATCAAAACAGGCAAGTACAATCAAAACAAACAAGTACAATCAAAACAAACAAGTACAATCAAAATATACAAGTACAATCAAAACATACAAGTGCAATCAAAACATACAAGTACAATCAAAACATATATGGAGAGTACAATCAAAATAGACAAGTACGATCAAAACAGACAAGTACAATCAAAACATACAAGTACAATCAAAACATACATGGAAAATACAATCAAAACGGACAAGTAAAATCAAAACATATGGAAAATACAATCAAAACAGATAAGTAAAATCAAAACATACATGGAAAATACAATCAAAACAGACAAGTAAAATCAAAACATACATGGAAAATACAATCAAAACAGATAAGTACAATCAAAACATGCATGGAAAATACAATCAAGACAGACAAGTACAATCAAAACATGCATGGAAAATACAATCAAGACAGACAAGTACAATCAAAACATGCATGGAAAATACAATCAAAACAGACAAGTACAATCAAAACATATATGGAGAGTACAATCAAAACAGACAAGTACAATCAAAACAGACAAGTACAATCAAAACATACATTGAAAATACAATCAAAAGAGACAAGTACAATCAAAACATATATGGAGAGTACAATCAAAACAGACAAGTACGATCAAAACAGACATGGAAAGAAACATTAATGTCTACAAGAATAGATACGATAAAGAGTACACATTACTTCAAATAAATAAAACGCGCTGAAACAAACCACGACTCACGGGATGGGTGAAAGTAAGACACAGTGTGTGTGTATGTGCTACAAAACCTTCGCCAACAGATGTCTCCGGCGCATATTTAGTGCCAGGTGGTCAGGTAATTATAAACAAAGACATACTTGTGGGTGATAACTGCAAGCACAGCTTGCTTATTAAATGGAAATGGCGGGGGGGGGGGGTGTCCTTTCAAGAGGTTGTTCAGCTGTAATCAGGCGTGTTTTCCTCTCCAACATTTACGTACCTCTTTGGGGGGGGGGGTGTAATATGGACTGCAAACGCATATACAGCATCTCTTTCACAGAAGAAAAAAATATTTATTAGAGGTTAGGTGCACCAAGAAGCCATACATCGGTGAACCTAGTACAAAATAGTACTTGTATTATAGTGTATATGTGGCGACTCGAAACAGTGCTTGTTTTCGTCCTGTGCTCGAATTTTGTTTCTGCGTCTTTCATGGATCTGTTGCTGGGCTAAAGTTTTTGCAGAATTGTTGATTCATTAACCTCCGATGATGTTATTGTAGAAATGTCATTGGACAACCTCGAGAAACACCGAAAAGAACTCAAAGAAGGAGCAGAACAGGTTTGCAGGCATAGACTCACTCTCTGTCTTCGAACAACTTGGCCAGAAGAGACAACAGGTTGGAGCCTCTACCAGCTCTATGTGCTCTCTAACGGTACTGGAAGGATCAAGAGTATTTTCTTGATAATGATGTCTACGTCACATGTTTTCAATGACTGGAGCGTTGTATATCATTTCTGGAGATTACTAGAAGAGGAGTGCACGCCCCTTAGATTTGAAAGCAGTAGTTATGCGACTATTAGGACCCTAAGAACAGATCCACTGGACTGTGTGTGCCCTCGTCATTGTTAGCATATACCAAGGTGTTGCGGCTGGCAAATAAGGTTATCATGACTTGTCATTCTTCTGAACGTCATTTGAGAGTCGCTAAGGGGAGGTGGGGAGGTATTTTCAAATCAATACATTAAATCAGACTTGGTTTCTGGAATGTGAGAGAGATATAATTGTCGCTACGTAATGTTTATTACTGAATGTAAGAGAGATACCATTGTTGCTATGTTGTGTTTATTCTGGAATGTAAGAGAGATATCATTGTTGCTACGTAATGTTTATTACTGAATGTAAGAGAGATATCATTGTTGCTATGTTGTGTTTATTCTGGAATGTGAGAGAGATATCATTGTTGCTATGTAGTGTTTATTTTGGAATGTAAGAGAGATATCATTGTTGCTACGTAGTGTTTATTCTGGAATGTAAGAGAGGTATCATTGTCGCCATGTAGTGTTTATTCTGGAATGTAAGAGAGGTATCATTGTCGCTATGTAGTGTTTATTATGGAATGTAAGAGAGTTGTCATTGTTGCTACGTAGTGTTTATTCTGGAATGTAAGACAGACATCATTGTTGCTACGTAGTGTTTATTCTGGAATGTAAGAGAGATATCATTGTCGCTACGTAGTGTTTATTCTGGAATGTAAGACATACATCATTGTTGCTACGTAGTGTTTATTCTGGAATGTAAGAGAGATATCATTGTCGCTACGTAGTGTTTATTCTGGAATGTAAGAGAGATGTCATTGTCGCTACGTAGTGTTTATTCTGGAATGTAAGAGAGTTATCATTGTCACTATGTAGTGTTTATTCTGGAATGTAAGAGAGCTATCATTGTCACTATGTAGTGTTAAGTCTGGAATGTAAGAGAGATATCATTGTCACTATGTAGTGTTAAGTCTGGAATGTAAGAGAGATATCATTGTCGATACGTAGTATTTATTTTGGAATGTACAGGTTTAAGACTTAAACAAGTAAAGAACGGAATGAAAAACCACTATTATCATCTTCAAGTGTTGTACCCACTGGCTTAGGTGATCATGTCTCCCAACAACTTTCCATCTCTATAATTGCGCATATCGTTTCCCGTATTTTTCTTATAAAACAATCATTCTCTTACACTATCGCTTCTGTTTCCTTTTGCATCTTCCTCCCTCATTTTATCCAGTGGTCACGATATACTCCAGCTGTTCCCTTTTCATTACTCAAAAATGATGATTCATCTCCTCCTGATGTTGGTAATGAGTTTTCTGTGCGCCCCCCCCCCCACCTCCTTTCCAGACGATCAACACAAAAGACATACATTAAAGTAAGTGGGCCGTAGCCGTATAATCAAAGCAACATCTGGAGAGACAGAACTTTGAAAAAAGATGATAATGATAGCACAGCCAAGAAATTGCATTTATTTCATTAAAAGGAGCAGAGTGAACACTGCAGGAATAACAACTTATATAAGAGATAAAGAGGTTCAAAACATAGAAGAAGATTCTCCATCTTTACTTTAATATAAGGCAGTGTATGAATTATAGTAAAAATGGGCCATACCATTGAATTAGATCTTTATTTACCTTGTTGGGGTTTAAGGGCTTGTGCGCACCAGGGATCCAAGGAGCTATTACAGCGGGAGCTTAGCTACTGGCAGGGTTGCCCAAGCTGGACAGGTCCTTGGTGAGGGGCTAGACAAAGGAGCCAGGAGTAGATGGAACCCTTTAAGTGCAGAACCCACCGACGAGTGGTACACGCTCTGGTCTGAACTAATCCATCCCCACTTCATGGGTTAAATGCTTCTATGTCTTTTATCCTCTCTCTGTCCTCTATCAAACAGGCAGGTGGTGCACCAGAGCTCAGAAGACCAGACCACCTATGAGAGAGACAACTCTACACAAAGCTTGGGCAGATGGTGTTCTAAACCCGGGAGGGCCGATCATCTAAGGGAATATTTCCCCTACAGAAACGACAATCTGCTGCCTTTCAGGAAGATTGGGGACAATCAAAGGTTAAGGAAGGCAACCCCGAGTAAACTACTAGCAGAAATCGGATGCACTGGGTACCTGGCGCAGAACATGGTACAACGTATTAACATGTACTCAATCACAGAGTGGAAAACCAGCATTTGAAAATATCAGGAAAATACTTAGTATTCCAGGAATGAATTCAAGATTATCTAAAACATCCAAAAATATAATCTACAATCAAGGGAGGAAGGTGGTCATATGTTGCCCATGTGATGAGAGGGGACAACAAGAGGATCTCAAGCAAGCTCTCAGATGGGAACTAGAGGGTACAAGAAAACAAGAGGGCAACCTGGAGAAACACTAAAAAGAACACTGAGAAGAGAAGCAAAAACAGTTGTTCTTGCCGAGGTTGAGAGGTCGCCCAGAACAGGGACGTTTCGCGCCTTTACAATTCAGGCCCTGTGAAAAATCTTATACAAAACAACAAAGGTCATCGGTCATGGAGAGTCTAGAATACTGCTAGAATTACTGCTCCTATGTATCGTCTTCGGTCCGAAATTACAATAGATAAACATGTCAACACCTGCTAAAGGAAACTGAACAAATACCCATAGCATGGCCTTGGAATATTACAGAAAGATCTTAACAATAAAGTGGATGATGGAGACAGCATTAAGTGGGTGATGGAGACAGCATTAAGTGGGTGATGGAGACAGCATTAAGTGGGTGATGGAGACAGCATTAAGTGGCTGATGGAGACAGCATTAAGTGGGTGATGGAGACAGCATTAAGTGGGTGATGGAGACAGCATTAAGTGGCTGATGGAGACAGCATTAAGTGGGTGATGGAGACAGCATTAAGTGGGTGATGGAGACAGCATTAAGTGGGTGATGGAGACAGCATTAAGTGGGTGATGGAGACAGCATTAAGTGGGTGATGGAGACAGCATTAAGTGGGTGATGGAGACATCATTAAGTGGGTGATGGAGACAGCATTAAGTGGGTGATGGAGACAGCATTAAGTGGGTGATGGAGACAGCATTAAGTGGGTGATGGAGACAGCATTAAGTGGGTGATGGAGACAGCATTAAGTGGGTGATGGAGACAGCATTAAGTGGGTGATGGAGACAGCATTAAGTGGGTGATGGAGACAGCATTAAGTGGGTGATGGAGACAGCATTAAGTGGGTGATGGAGACAGCATTAAGTGGGTGATGGAGACAGCATTAAGTGGCTGATGGAGACAGCATTAAGTGGGTGATGGAGACAGCATTAAGTGGGTGATGGAGACAGCATTAAGTGGCTGATGGAGACAGCATTAAGTGGGTGATGGAGACAACATTAAGTGGGTGATGGAGACAGCATTAAGTGGGTGAAGGAGACAGCATTAAGTGGGTGATGGAGACAGCATTAAGTGGGTGATGGAGACAGCATTAAGTGGGTGAAGGGGACAGCATTAAGTGGGTGATGGAGACAGCATTAAGTGGGCGATGGAGACAGCATTAAGTGGGTGAAGGAGACAACATTAAGTGGCTGATGGAGACAGCATTAAGTGGGTGAAGGAGACAGCATTAAGTGGGTGATGGAGACAGCATTAAGTGGGTGATGGAGACAACATTAAGCGGCTGATGGAGACAGCATTAAGTGGGTGATGGAGACAGCATTAAGTGGGTGATGGAGACAGCATTAAGTGGGTGATGGAGACAGCATTAAGTGGATGAAGGAGACAGCATTAAGTGGGTGATGGAGACAGCATTAAGTGGGCGATGGAGACAGCATTAAGTGGGTGAAGGAGACGGCATTAAGTGGGTGATGGAGACGGTATTAAGTGGGTGATGGAGACAGCATTAAGTGGGTGAAGGAGACAGCATTAAGTGGGTGAAGGAGACAGCATTAAGTGGCTGATGGAGACAGCATTAAGTGGGTGAAGGAGACAGCATTAAGTGGGTGATGGAGACAGCATTAAGTGGGTGATGGAGACAACATTAAGTGGGTGATGGAGACAGCATTAAGTAGGCGATGGAGACAGCATTAAGTGGGTGATGGAGACAGCATTAAGTGGCTGATGGAGACAACATTAAGTGGGCGATGGAGACAGCATTAAGTGGGTGAAGGAGACAGCATTAAGTGGGTGAAGGAGACAGCATTAAGTGGCTGATGGAGACAGCATTAAGTGGGCGATGGAGACAGCATTAAGTGGGTGAAGGAGACAGCATTAAGTGGCTGATGGAGACAGCATTAAGTGGGCGATGGAGAAAGCATTAAGTGGCTGATGGAGACAGCATTAAGTGGGTGAAGGAGACAGCATTAAGTGGCTGATGGAGACAGCATTAAGTGTGTGATGGAGAAAGCATTAAGTGGCTGATGGAGACAGCATTAAGTGGGTGATGGAGACAGCATTAAGTGGGTGATGGAGACAGCATTAAGTGGGCGATGGAGACAGCATTAAGTGGGCGATGGAGACAGCATTAAGTGGCTGATGGAGACAGCATTAAGTGGGCGATGGAGACAGCATTAAGTGGCTGATGGAGACAGCATTAAGTGGGTGAAGGAGACAGCATTAAGTGGGTGATGGAGACAGCATTAAGTGGCTGATGGAGACAGCATTAAGTGGGTGAAGGAGACAGCATTAAGTGGCTGATGGAGACAACATTAAGTGGGTGAAGGAGACAGCATTAAGTGGGTGAAGGAGACAGCATTAAGTGGCCGATGGAGACAACATTAAGTGGGTGAAGGAGACAGCATTAAGTGGGTGAAGGAGACAGCATTAAGTGGGTGATGGAGACAGCATTAAGTGGGTGAAGGAGACAACATTAAGTGGGTGAAGGAGACAGCATTAAGTGGGTGATGGAGAAAGCATTAAGTGGGTGAAGGGGACAACATTAAGTGGGTGAAGGAGACAGCATTAAGTGGGTGATGGAGACAGCATTAAGTGGGTGAAGGAGACAACATTAAGTGGGTGAAGGAGACAGCATTAAGTGGGTGAAGGAGACAGCATTAAGTGGGTGATGGAGACAGCATTAAGTGGGTGAAGGAGACAACATTAAGTGGGTGAAGGAGACAGCATTAAGTGGGTGAAGGAGACAACATTAAGTGGGTGAAGGAGACAGCATTAAGTGGGTGAAGGAGACAACATTAAGTGGGTGAAGGAGACAGCATTAAGCGGGTGATGGAGACAGCATTAAGTGGGTGAAGGAGACAGCATTAAGTGGGCGATGGAGACAGCATTAAGTGGGCGATGGAGACAGCATTAAGTGGCTGATGGAGACAGCATTAAGTGGGTGAAGGAGACAGCATTAAGTGGCTGATGGAGACATCATTAAGTGGGTGAAGGAGACAGCATTAAGTGGGTGATGGAGACAGCATTAAGTGGGTGATGGAGACAGCATTAAGTGGGTGATGGAGACAGCATTAAGTGGCTGATGGAGACAGCATTAAGTGGGTGATGGAGACAGCATTAAGCGGCTGATGGAGACAGCATTAAGTGGGCTATGGAGACAGCATTAAGTGGCTGATGGAGACAGCATTAAGTGGGTGAAGGAGACAGCATTAAGTGGGTGATGGAGACAGCATTAAGTGGGTGATGGAGACAGCATTAAGTGGGTGATGGAGACAGCATTAAGTGGCTGATGGAGACAGCATAAAGTTGGCGATAGAGACAGCATTAAGTGGCTGATGGAGACAGCATTAAGTGGATGATGGAGACAACATTAAGTGGGTGAAGGAGACAACATTAAGTGGGTGAAGGAGACAGCATTAAGTGGGTGATGGAGACAGCATTAAGTGGGTGATAGAGACAGCATTAAGTGGGTGATGGAGACAACATTAAACGAGATAGTCATGGAGAAACTAGAAATAGGTCAATCTTTAACACGTTTTATTTCTATCAACTTCGTTGATATCTGCCAATGCCAGTTTGTGTATGCACGCCCACTTCACCTTAAATTTACTTCGCTGGCGTCATTAGTTTTTCTCTTCTCATAATCTCCTTATGGTCGCCTTCAAACAGGACAGAAAAATCAGGTCATGCAGGTCAGGTTCCATCAAAGACTTCAGTTATAGCCTCATGAACATGTTGCATTCTCTCATTTGTAACTCCCTGGGGAGCATACACCTTCAGTAAATACTTTTCAAGCCGTCCTGTTTGGCGCCATTCTCGTTAGATAGGTCCATGCCTTCTCTATCCTCTTCATTTCTCCTGCCACCTCTCTTCTCCAAGTATATTTTGAGCTTCCTCTTTAATTCTTCCCCTGGGTATTCTAAAAAAGGGCCTATCGTGTAAATCTCTCAGGTTGCTTCTCCAGTGTGTGTCCTATTCAGCGCCATCGTCTGTGTTACATCTCTTTGTCCACTAGTATTTGTTTGGCCTTTTCCCCACAAATCTAAATTAAAGATTCTGTCCTCCCATTATCATCCACTTAATGTATTCTTCACAAGCAACCATTAATGAAAGTCTATCGTCATGACTGTAATATTTGCTGTTCTCCATCTCACATCCATATAATAGGACTGATGTAACATTGGAGTTGAACATTATATTTTAAGCAACCTAATTTCTTTGGATGCCCATATGTTTCCTGGAGAAAATTAAGACTCCTCTGGCTTTTTATATTATTATGTTGGTATCATACTTTGTTCCTTTTTCTTTGTTTATATTACTACCTATATATAAATATCTAAATAGTTTTACGTCTATAAGAGATATTTCTCCATGTGCTATCCTGGTACTATTTCAAGATATCTAGTCCACAAAATATGCTCGGCCATGCTTCAAGCAGACATATAATCTCTCGTAATGGCACTTTCAATGTTTAAAGTTTCACCGGTGTGTTTTTTTTTTCAACATAATATCTATGCTGTTGTATGTCGCGAATGCTGCCAGAAAGCCTACATCAGTGAAACGAGCAGATACTTGGGTAATCGTTTCCAGGTTACGGAATTCGTCGTAGTGCAGGCACTTCAGTAGAAGCCCCAATCCCTGATCATCGAGACTCACACTACTACAGGATTATATAAGCATCAATTTCATTTTCCTTTGAAAAGCATACACAATTCATCTATAACAACCGCTCGTAGTCAGTACAGAATCTCTTTCTCCCGTGGGGCATTAATTGTTCTCAATATGTCAACCACAAGTAACTACAACAGTACAATTCTTGTGGATTCCCTGTGCGTCTACCCCCACCTCATTTACTGTTCAAAAAGCTCTTCCAAAGAAATACCTTAAGTCATCCAGTTAACTTCTCTCTTTTCGAGAGTGGCAGTTATTTTTGAACATCCGGCCTAGTTTTGTAAATTCATGACCCAATTACTAACGGGTTATCCTAAGCTGTTAAAATGTGTGTCAGGCTCAAAGGTTCAAATCAGTAACAGAGTGTAGATGAAACACTACCGCTGCCTCATTCTCTCCCACACACTCATCCCATAATTCTTGCACACAGTACAGACACAACAAAACTTGATCTTGATCCTTGCATCGCTGTTAGATGTTGCACAAGATTCGTAGTATCTTTTTTCCCAATCCGTCTCAATTCTGGGCGAGATGTTAGATCCTCTTGCGTTCGTCCGATGACTAAAGGAATACACCTTCTCATCATCCGCCCTTAAGAGGACGTTAAGTGGGCGTGTCTTGCGTTGTTTTGTGGTTTGCGGTAAAACTGCGATATTTGCGCCTTTCGGCCCAACACATCCGACACCAGTATGTTATTTTTGAGTACCAGGTTGTCTTCCCTCTTCGATTCCTATTCGCTTGGCCAGACTAGATAGTTTAGTCTGCTACTGGAGGCACTACGGAGAGGTGGAGTAGGGTATGGATGGTTCTGGTACACCGATCCCGTTTCAGGCCATCAGCTGTGGGTCGTGTGCAAAGGCCCAGCTCAGGTGCTGGGAGGCAACTTTGCCTCCAGATGTTAGATCTTATCCAATGAGTCCATGCCTCTCAACTAAGCATCTCCTGTCAATGTTCTTTTCAGTGTTTCTCTATGTCTTCCTCCTTTTTTTTTCTTTTGTATCCTGATGTTTCTCATATAAAAGCCTGTTCTGAGATTCTTGTGTTGTCTCTTCTCAACACAAGCCCGACATAGGAGCATCATTTCTTTATAATTGTATAAACACCGTTGATTGCATGGTCAACATGATATAAAACTGAACGTGACTTCGTGTGTATTGCCTTCTGTTGTAATAACACGAACCGTACAGAATTTACAAATAATTGACACTGAAGTCATGTATGTTCTCTTCTGCACATTTATGTGATTAGCTCGGTTTTTCTGAGAAAATAATGGTGTGTCCTCGACAGCAAATGAGCCTAATTAAAAAAAAAAATGACTCGTGCATAAAGAAGAAGAAAAAGAAAAAAAAATTGTTATAATAATAAAGGAAATAAAGGGGAGACATTCAACATTAAGTAAACATTGGATCCGAATGCTGTGAAAACATATGGTATCTTCTATACATTTTAGATTAGATCAGTATTTATTTTATTTGTTTTTAATTAACGGGGATTTGTTACTATCGTAAATAAAGAGATCTACTGAATGCTGTACGCCCAATGAAGGAAGCCACCACAATTGATCAGTCTAATATGTTAACTTCAACGCCCTAATGATAGGAACCTGTGATAAATGTGGGTGTGGTACAGGCAAAATAACTGCTGAACTGCTACAATCATGCCCTAATATGATAGACAGAGAGGGTGCTTGTGGTCATTATAGGTACCATACCAGGACAAGCTGTAAGGAGATGTCACCAGCTTGGAGCTGACGAACGCTTTCTTTGAACAATGGTGTCTAAAGGTGTAACACAGACGATCAGTCTGGTGCCCGTAAACTGCATACATTTAATTCTGAACACAGACAAAGTGATAAAACAAGAGAGGATGTGTGAGGTGGATCTGAAATCGATGGGGCACGTATACCCTATATATTTATACTATATGCCATATGGAGCGGAGTGAATACGGGTCTTTCCACAACAGAAAACATAAGCATAACTGTACACCTTCTAAAAATCCACTGTTAAAATTACTTTGTAAAATAACAATTTAAAAAAAAAACATTTTAGAATAAAAATGTAAAAATATTGCATTTATAACATTATAAATTAAATGTTAAGTGTTAATGACTAATTTAGCTGTTAAATTTGTAACAAGATCATAAAAGCAATACTTTAAATGGAATTTTGTTTCTTCACAATAATAATGCGAGCCACGATAGCTCAGTGGTTAGTGAACTGGACTACAAAGGACAAGGAGTAGGGTTCGATCTCAACCGACGGCTTCCGGGTTCACCCAGCCTTAAATGGGTACTGGATTTTTTTCTGGGAAAGTAAAGCAGCACGGGCGTAATGCTGACCACATTACCCAAAAATCATGTGCTGAAGGTCTGTAACATATAGGGTCACTAACACCATATTTCCCTATACGCCACTTGGCGTGACGGGGGTACTTTCCTTTTTTTCTTTTTACAATAATAATGCCTGTACAGCATCTCTAACTTTCTGTTCAGCGTGTCGCGTGTTAAGATAGTGTGGTAACCGCTGAACGTACACTAACAACACTTCCGACTTAATCATACATTCTGGACTCTTCGAGACCAGAAGAACATAGACAAACAGGAATCAAAGATACCATTGTATACAATTGCATACGTGACCTTTCAAAGTAACAACAATAATGACTAAAGAATAGCTACTTGACAATAATGAGACGAAATATAATAACAATGTCGTAACAAATGCGGTGAAATTATCAACATGAACATGCGATTTGGAGTAACTTCCTTACCGGAAATTGGTGGTGTGTAGACGTTGCCTCTTGCTACTCCAGTTATCGCCCTTTGAACAGAAAAGGATAACAGGATCACGTGACGCTGTGTGTTTAACTCCTTCAATATAATTGCTGGATTTTTACTTTATTTTTTGTGTGTGTGTCGTTATGATTCACTAGACTATATATATATATAATTCGTCAATAGCATTGTAAAATATATTTTCTTTAAAATTGGCCCACTTAAAGAGTGGATTAAAATGTCTTTATAAACTCTTTGTTTCTTTTATTGTATGGTACATTTTTCCTGCTCATTTCTGCAAATGTTACAATAATGAAATGTAAAAAGCACTAAAATATGAAATGTTAATAATTCTGTTACAAATTGTTACAGTATGTTTTAAAATAAGAGATTTATACGGTTACTACCCTGTGGATGAAGTCATAGTACAAGGAAAATAATACAAGTTTACATCAGAGACAGATGACTTCTTAAGGCAAAATGTTTTCACACAGAGAGTGAGATTTGTCATTAAATGACATTAATACTGACTGTAAGTCACGCGTGTAAAGAGGTTTGTCACAAAGTGACATTAATACTGATTGTAAGTAACGCGTGTAAAGACATTTATCACAAAATGAAAGTATTAATTTGTCTAATTCAAATGTTGAATTAATGTTTTTTTCCCTATTTTACACTGTATCGGTTTACCTTCTATTGTATACATTTTCTTGCTTGTTTATTACACATGATCAGTCATGCTTTCAGTTAGCTCAACATCAAAATAAATAGTTCTTATATTCAAACTAATACATCTTATACACGTAAGTTGCATTACAGGGACAGCTTCCTATTACTTGAGTCTCTCTGCAGTTGCAAATCTTCTATGTCCTCCATTAAGAGGGTGTTAAACGTGTGTACTCACCACGTCGTGTAGCAGTTTACAGGAAGCTGCTATATTTCGGCATAACCTTTTCGACTTGTAGTTTTTCTCCATTTCCACTCGCTTGTCCAAAAGTGGAACTCTCCATGACAACCTCGTGGAAGAAATCAGTTCTAGTCCACTTCATCCTGACACCAACAGCCAGTTATAGCGGCGCTGACCGCTATCAGCGGCGTGGATTTCCAGATAAAAATCGTTACCAATATGGCAGAGAGCGTCGAGTAAAGAGCTAAAGTAAGACTACATGAAAAAAGATAATAGTGACAATTGGTGTCTTATATAATCTAGAAGGCAAAGTCAGAGGTTGAGTGCGGCATGCCTAGACAAGCGGAAGGTTTAAAACCCCCAGGCGAACCATAGAGAGCGCCGGTATAGTAACATGTCGGTTGGGGACTTCAAAGTAACCATTTGTCTTTTTTATCCTTTAAAGCGAGTAAGAACGTGGTTTATTGGAGCCCTAGTGCTACACACGAGAAGCAAAGCCCTACTAAGACTTCGCTAATCTGATTTTAAACAAGAAAAAAAAAAAACTAAAGAGAACAAGGAAGAAAAAGCGAAAACATTTTTTTTTTGAAACAATATCGATTATACAATCAATATATGCTGGCGCGCCTAATTGTCGAACACTTTACATGTTTTCTGTAATCACAATAAACAATAGCTAAATAAAGGAATAACAGTGTGTACAATTAACATTCAGTGTAACTAGCATATAGTTAACATTTTAAAGCTGTTTTATCTCAAATAATGTCCTTTCTATATGAGTAATATAGGCAATTATTGTATGAAACTGCATTACCAAATGAGACTAAATGAAAACGGTTTTACCAATAATGACCAAACATAATGTACAGATATCTCCTAGCATTGGTTTAGCAAAAAAATTCTTCCCTGGGAAGTGGACTGTTAAGACCGTCCACGTCTCTTGGATGAGCACCCCCTGGTTGCTTTTCTCTCCAGAATTATTTCCTTTCTTGACCAAAAAACAAAGATACCCATATCAGCCGGATGAAATTGAGTTGTGATGTTATGCATGAAAAGACAGAGCTACCAAGCTAATTCAACATCCCTAAATTCTTAATTACAGATTAGAAGGGAAAGTCTTCTTATTTATTTAGGAAAGGCTAATATATTCAATGTGGATACTATGTTGTCAGGTGTGGACTATTAACTGAATACAGTTCAATGACATTCCATAATAATTTAATGCTTGAAATGACATGCTCATGCGAGAATGTTCAATTTTTGGTGTTGCCTGGGTAATACAATCTGAATTAAGTAAAATTTATGAGGGGAAAGCATGAGTAAGTGTGTACATTTGTTGGTTGGAAAAATCATTTCAACATGATGCGGTTTATATTACTGGCCAGTCACATGCACATTTCTTTGAATCTGTTGGCATGCCGGTCTCTTTGGGGAAAAAAATATATTTTTCGATCAAGAAAGGAAAGGGAAAGAAAGGAAAGGAGGGAAAGAAAGGAAAGGAAAGGAAAGGAAGGAAGGAAGGAAGGAAGGAAGGAAGGAAGGAAGGAAGGAAGGAAGGAAGGAAGGAAGGAAGGAAGGAAGGAAGGAAAGAAAGAAAGAAAGAAAGAAAGAAAGAAAGAAAGAAAGAAAGAAAGAAAGAAAGAAAGAAAGAAAGAAAGAAAGAAAGAAAGAACTGTCAACTCTTGTGAGCTGCGTATATGTAATATGTTGTTACATCCCGTATTTATTTGTACCACATGCACGTTTCTGAGCAATTTGGTCAGTATTAAGTAATGAATGGTCCAATCCCCCATTAACAATCACTTTGCCATATAATGTTGGAAGAGAACCCAGCTATAGAATCCAACCTCTGTCGCCTAGTAGATTAGCTCAAGACAACTTTACAACCGTTAACGAAAACACTACTTTTATTTCAGGGCTAGAGGCATACGGGTGGAGCCGCGATAGCTCAGTGGTTACTGAACTGGACTACAAAGGACAAGGGGTAGGGTTCGATCCCAACCGACGGCTTCCGGGCTCACCCAGCCTTAAGTGGGTACCGGATTTTTTCTGGGAAAGTAAATCAGCACGGGCGTAATACTGACCACATTACCCCAAAAATCATGTGCTGAAGGTCTGTAAAATATAAGGTCACTAACACCATATTTCCCTCTATACGCCACTTAGCGTGATGGGGGTACTTTACTTTTTTTTTTTTAATTTTACTTAGAGGCATACAGATACACACAAAATAAAAGCGAAATTACTGTAAAGCTGAAAAAAAGGAGAGAAAAAAACACGTGGTATGATTACGTCTCTTTCTCTCCCCCCCCCCCCCCACACCCACCCATCTATTTGCATATGATAGGTATTTCATCTCTCTAGACTTCTTACATGAGATATGAATAGCTTGAGCTGTCCTTGTGGCTATAAAAAAAAACCAAACATTTAACACAAATTTGTGTACAAATTTACTTTGGGTTGCCGGACATATTGACCGGGGTTTTTTTTTTGGTTTTTTTTTTAGATGGACCACGCGCGCTTAGTTTGTGACGTCAGCCCATAACGACCAATAAAATGCGATGTTGGGTCTACTCAATGAAAAGGTAAATGAAGTCACACTGAATATGTCTTCATAGTGATCCATTCTCACTCACGGCACTTCAAATTAGGTACAAATTTATACAGCTGAGTCGACTGGTCGACTGTGGCGTGTCAGTTGCACAGAGAAATATAGATTTATGGGTAACAGTGAATTATTTTATGGGTAACAGTGAATTATATGTGCCAGTTTGCGACTGAGAAATGTATTCATTTTACAGATTGACGACACACTGCCAGTTTTTATATGACAAGTGTGTCTTATGACAAGGCAGATGTTAGCAATGATATCTGTCATATGACAATATATAGCTAGGGATGACTTTAGATATGGAACCTGCTATCACACTATGTACACGTTTCCAAACCTGCTAAATTCCCATTTAAGGCGCTAAACCCACTGGGTTTTACACAAAGAACTACAAATAAGAACTTTCATGACCTCTTCCATCTTATTTCTTGGATCTTACGAAGGAGTTCTATGGGACTTGAAAACTAAAGTGCAGTCATCCCATAGAGGGTTCAGATCAGGGCTGTTATTTCACCCCTAACATTAACAAAGTCATGTCACACAAGAGGTTATACAAATTGCAATGTACAAGTGATACAATGGTTAGTTCACCATGCCCTAAAAGCATGCAAAAAAGTGAAACTATGACGATTTGATGATTAGTAAAATACAACTCTATGAAGTTAGGTAAATGAAAGTTATATGTCCTTGAAGTTTAAACAAACGAAGTTACTATTCTATGAAGTTTAATAAATGAACATGTCAGTCCTTACTTGATGTTTGTAACACAACTATTGATCTTGACAGTTCAAACATTTAATTAAGTACTTGGGAGAAACGGCATCAACAAAGCAAAGACAAAAGGTGCTAGAAAAATACGAATCTAATAATATGTTAACCTTGAAAGGTAGCCTTGGGAAATATGTCAACGTAAAAGACAGATGGAAAGCACAAAACTGGGAGGACATAAGAAAACTTTTTAGAAGAACCATAGCCAGAATGAATATTAAAATATCCAATAGGAAGGTGATTGTGTATGTGCTTATTCATCTTTAAGAGAAGGTTACATCCCATGATGGTGAGAATGACGGAGAGTGGGGGGGGGGGGCAATTGATTAATATAGTGGGGTAAAAAACGTGGTTCACCAATGATGAACTGCACTGAGAAACGACAAATGTAGTGGGCATAGGTATCCCATTTACATTGCTTTTATTCCATTTTATAACATGAGAGAATTCGTCACAACGGAAGAAGGCAGATTCTGGGAGATACTGATAGTGACAGAATAAACTAAACAAGGAGAGAGTGACACACACAAATAGCATGATGATTTAAACGACTGGACACGCCAGTGACATCCAGCATCACAGAAGAACATATCTAATGGTTTGAGCATGTAACATGATCCCTACCACACAACATATCCAACCTCACCTGAGTGAGAATTAACATTCAGAATTTACATCAAAATGGGGAAAAGCCAAGTCTAGAAGACGGATATATGAAGCACCACACGTTAAGATAATGAGCACCAAGTATGAGACAGATGAAGCATTACCCGACTATTGTAGTATCCCTTGACAGCAACACAATATGATGGAACTAAGTTAGCTTCATGTTTTAGTAGTACATCTACAGTTAGTGCTTGTGCTATGCATTCATCTAATAAAACTTGTTTAAAATGGCATCCTCATCAAGTTATTTTAGGAAACATTCTTTGCGAAAACTTGACCAAAGATTAATGTAAGCAGCATTCCTTGTCATGCTCAATTTCAAACCAGAATTGCCACAGGTACCTGGACTTTACAGTCGCCACACACTGTGGCTGTGCTGAGTCAGTACATGTTCTCGTATTGCTGTGACCGCAGTAACGTAGAAATTGCTGAAAGAAAAACAGTTCTGAAGTTATGTTTCCTGATAAAGATTTGGTAAATATGTATCTTCGTCTGAATGTCTCTCTCTTCTTCTGATTCTTTTTTCATTTTATTCATATTTTGTAGAAATCAAATAAACGAATTGCTAAGAACAACAGGGCTATCCACGATAAAGCCTTTTAAAAAAACATCACATAAACAGACGAGGCAGCATTGTGAAGAGAGATGATGACAAACATGCGAGGCAGCATTGTGAGGGGAGATGATGATATAAACAGGTGAGGCAGCATTGTGAGGGGAGATGATGATATAAACAGGTGAGGCAGCATTGTGATGGGAGATGATGATATAAACTGGTGAGACAGCATTGTGATGGGAGATGATGATATAAACAGGTGAGGCAGCATTGTAAGGAGAGATGATAACAACGCAAGTGACACCTAAAGATGCGAAGGGTGGTGATATTTCTTAAACCGCCACCCTGTTGAGCACGGTATATCCTCAGGAAATTTAACGATCAGACACCTCACACAGTTGTTGACATCTGACACATTCGTTGATTTGCTCACTTCTGTCTGTCCAGAAGCACAACATACACATCCACCTTCTATTTTACATTCAAAGTGATTAGAAGATATTATCTTAGATTTTTTTTTTAATTTATCGTTAAAATTCTGTATTACACCCCTGGAAACTCTCATATATGTCAATATTTGATTTCTCTGTTTACAAGAATTAACTACTAAAATAAGGATACATAAGTATTTACTTAAGCTCAAAAACGTTTTTGTGTGTGTCTTATCTAACACATTAAAACCACTCCCATAAAATATCAATTTTTAGAGTGAGAGAAATGTATTAGGACATCTTCACCAATTAATGATAAATGTGTTGAAAACAAAACAAATATCAGCTCAAACGTCACTCGTCGCTTTGTCCGTGATAAAGTTTGTTGAATACAAACATTTTGTTAACGTGCTTCTCTCGTGATGCAAGCAGTCATTGATGGCATGTTCAGTTTGTCCTATCTACACCAACACTCTTGTCCACGTCACATTATTACCTATCTACACCAACACTCTTGTCCACGTCGTATTATTACCTATCTACACCAACACTCTTGTCCACGTCGCATTATTACCTATCTACACCAACACTCTTGTCCACGTCGTATTATTACCTATCTACACCAACACTCTTGTCCACGTCGCATTATTACCTATCTACACCAACACTCTTGTCCACGTCGTATTATTACCTATCTATACCAACACTCTTGTCCACGTCGTATTATTATCGTATCTCAGATTGACAGTTGGACAATGATATCGATATGACACATACTATCTATTCGATTATCGTATAAACAGGTCGATTAAGGGGAACGGGCGACCCTGGGGAAGACAGAAACCACAGACTTGGACTTCTCAGAAGATCGAACATACACGTCATACAGACACAGCCTTCAATATAATAAAACGAAAGCTTAGCCTACAGAAGCAATCAAGCATGATAAAACAACGGCAACCAATATTTATAGTGTCCGCTCGTGACCCTTGATGGTGTAGATGTATGAACACAAGTTAAGCGCTGAAGATGTCGAAGAAGACAGAGAGAAGAAGAAGAAAATGGACTCATTCTAGCTTTCATTATCCTTGAATGCCGTCTCCGCATCGAAGGTCGGTTAAATAAATCGCCATTCCGCTCTGTCTTTTAATTTGATGGTGCAGGTTGTCATAGGCTGACTTGTCCATCTTTTGATGTTACTCATCCATGTTAGTCTTGGTCTGCCTCTATTTACCTTACTGGCATTCATTTCTCTATTCACTGCAATATGCTCCTTTCACTTCGCTCATTTATATTTATTTCCCACAATTCACTCGCAATGGTTGCATAGCAACGACCTGAATTATGGATGTGATTCGTCATTTTTGCCAACAATTCTCAGGCTTTATTTTCTTCAGGTTTTCTATGGGACTCCGACCACCCCTATCTCCCTCTCCTTTCCAATCCCTCATTTATAGCTAAGGTATGCATTATGTAGGTAAAGTACATGCTACAGATGCTCACTGGAGGCACGTCCACTATTGTATCACTATGTTCTGTCAACTATATAAAATAATGAACCTATTTACTGAGTAGCCAACAGGTAGACACAGAAAAACGTTCATAAATAATATCGGCATATATAGTGTGTTATATCGGTTGACGAAGGCCATCATGTCCTTCCAAAATTGTATGTCCACGGTGTCAGTTCTGTTGTTGACTGTTTTCCGTGCCTTGACACCTATATATATATATATATATATATATTAATTTAAAAACAAAAAAAAAACAACATGAAAATCAACATCAACAAAACAGAAGTCATGAATGTCGCCAAAAATAAACAGAACATCAACATAACTATAGAAGGCAGACAACTAAAACAAGTAGAGGAATTCAAATACCTAGGAAGTCTAATGGCAAACGATAATTCTCAAACAGCAGAGATAGAATCAAGATGCAACAAAGCTTGTCAAATCATTGACAGTTATCACCACTATTGTCCAACAAGGAAATAACCCTGGAGGCAAAACAAGCACTATACAATACAATCTTCATCCCAACGTTGTGCTACCAATGCCAGACCTGGACCTTAGATGCAAGAACAATAAGAAAAATAACCTCTACAGAGATAAAATGTGTTAGACGAATGACAGGAAACAGTCTGAGAGACAAGATCAGATATGAAGAACTGAGAAAAAGGCTAGGAATAGCCCGCCATAGAACATATAAGGAAACAACAGATAAAATGGTTAGGCCACGTGACAAGACAGAAAGAACAAAACACAACACAACGAGCCTTCAACAAAGGTTATGAGAACACCAGACCCAAAGGTCGACCACGAAAAAGATGGATGGATGGAATATTAGAAGCACTAGGAAACATAACAGCAGCGGAGGCGAACAGTAGTGCAAAAGACTGCAAATTATATCTCCCCTCGACGCTGAAAGGCAGGTGAGGAAGGAAAGAAGAATAAGATATATTTTTTTTTTTCTGTTTATCGTTCGCGACCTCTCCTTTTTACCTTGTATTTTATCAGTTGTAACCAAGTATTCAATTTTCCTATTCTGATGATGTGTCCGAAAATGTTGATTGTTTCTTCTGATGTATTTTAGGAGCTCTCTTTTTCATTGGCAGTTTTGAGAATTTCCAGTTTAGTCTTTTTAGCTGTCCATGGAACTCTCAACATTCTTATATGGAATCTCATCTCTATGGTTTCTAATCGTCTGTTCATTTGTTTGCCTACCGTCCTTGATTCGCTTCCACGGGTCAGAATTAGCTCTGTATATAAATCACCAATAGTATAGATGCAAAAGATAACTGTGCCGTCTTCATCATCAAATGTTCTGCTTGATGTCGTAAAAGATTGTCGCTCCACAGCTTTATGTCTCTACAAATATTTAACATGGCGGGTTACTTTGGTAGGTCAGCCTCTGTAGACAGTTGATGGTATTACCTGTTGTGCCTTATACTAGTAGCCTCCGTCAGTCATAGTTGACTATGGATTTTTCAGCGCCCCTAGAAATGTTATTTCTTCTTTTCTTTTCTTTCGTCGTGTATTCTCTTTCTCTATGAATCTGTCTGCTTCTTGTTTGAGGTGAATCTTTAGAGTGTGTTTCCAGAGTTTGTGGTCTGCAGCTATGTCTTCCCAGGCTGCAGGGTTTATGTTCAGATTCTTCATGTCACGTTTACACACATCTACAAATCGAAGTTTTGGGCGCCCCTAGTTCTTTTACCATCTGCCAGTTGTCCGTAGAGTATATCTTTTGGTACGCGGCCATCTTTCATACGGTGTACATGGCCAAGCCAGCGTAACCTATATTGTTTGCCAGCAACCCAAACGTAGGTTGAGTTTCTTAATTGTTGGTTTCACTTGAGTGGCAGGTGTGGATGGTATCCTGTCAACACCAAAATGGCGATTCTGGAGTGTCCTCACCAGGGCGCGAGCTTGGGCAGAAAAAGAAAGAGACAAGTTGTTGCCCATGCAGCATGTTTCTTCACTCCACACAGCCGAGCCCATGCAACATTGTGCCTTATATAATGCTAAAAAAAAGGCAAACGGGATATGCCTAATAGGAAACATTTCTAGTGCCTTCTGACTCAACCTTACCCTGATTAAAGTTAACAGTGGCAACCATAAATAAACCAAAGGAAGATAAGGAGAAAACATCGCCGAACAGACCTTAATTCAGTCTCCACCGTTTCAAGTGTTTGTTGCACACATTAAGAAAGATAACGGTCACAGGCACTTATTTTAAGTAGAACTGCAATTGCATTCTTATTCATAGTAATGTTTTTTTCAAAACTATCTTCTATTCCTTCATCGTTAGAATCTTCTTCATTCTCTTTCTCTTGGTCTTTTTTCTACATCGATCATATGCTAATATTATGTAAGGGTCAGTTTTAAAAAGTAACGAGGGTGGTCTTAAAAAAATAATTTAAAAGCGTGTCTGTTACCATTTTTGACCATGTAATGAGAAGAGAACAAAAGCATTTATATTCTAACAGGATCCAGATACGTTCACAAAGGACTGTATATTTAAAGTGGAAGTGACCAAAATAACAAGCAATACAAAAATCTACAAACAGTAAGCTATACTATAGATTCAGCTTTTCTCCTACGACATTTCAAGGCAACATCTGATGGATAAAAGAAAGGAATGGAATGGAAAGGAAGGAATGGAAAGGAAGGAATGGAAAGGAAGGAAGGAATGAATGGAAAGGAAGGAAGGAAGGAAGGAAGGATTGGAAAGAAAGTAAGGAAGGATTGGGAAGGAAGGAAGGAAGGAAGGAAGGAAGGAAGGAAGGAAGGAAGGAAGGAAGGAAGGAAGGAAGGAAGGAAGGAAGGAAGGAAGGAAGGAAGGAAGGAAGGAAGGAAGGAAGGAAGGAAGGAAGGAAGGAAGGAAGGAAGGAAGGAAGGAAGGAAGGAAGGAAGGAAGGAAGGAAGGAAGGAAGGAAGGAAGGAAGGAAGGAAGGAAGGAAGGAAGGAAGGAAGGAAGGAAGGAAGATGTGCACCAAATAGTGTCTGGATGTGCATGTATAAGAATAAGGACACACATTTTATTGGACAATGTATATCCTCGAGACTATATATATATATAAGAAACTCATAAACTAACATCGTGGATATTATTCACTCATTACACACGTCAGCAAAATCAGCATGGATACATACAAGTGACTGAGTAAATATAGGGTGTTTATAAAGTCTCACTACACTTGGTATCTAGGTCGTTTGAAAAAAATGTTTATGACGTCATCATAATATGTGCTCAATGGTAAGTTCACTTGTTGCGACAGTTTTCTTAATGACTTGTCTGGACTTTTAAGGATTCTGTCTTGGATATCTAAACATATTTCATCATTCACAGCAGGCCTACCAGATCGTGGAGCATCTTCCACATTTCCAGTAGCAATAAACTTATTCAACAAATTTCATTGACAGTGGGAGCACATATTGTGATGACGTCATAAACATTTTTTTTTCAAATTGACCTAGATACCAAGTGTAGTGAGACTTTATAAACACGTACATTCCAGACAAATCGTATGAATTCGGTTAAGAACGATAATACAACCGATCTATGTAGACGTATGCCCTTACCTACGCCGTGTATTGCTTACACAACAAATGATGAAGATGGTGATAATGACGACGATGAAATCGTGGAATAGTCAATTTTTTACATCCCCGACGAAGTATACTGCATATGGCCTTATATGAGATTTCGCTGTTCGCATACAGTTGGAATACTTGGTTACAACTGGCAAAATAAAAGGAAAGAGAGATCGCGGGCGACAAAGAGAGAAAATACTGGATAGCTTGGTGTCATGGCATGGAAAACAGTCAACAACAGAACTGATACGATGCACTGTAGATGGAAGATTGTGGAGGGACATGATCACCTACGCCAACCGGTATGGCACATGATGATGATGATGATGAAGAAAACATATAACTCGGATGTACTATCGAATGTAAAGTACACCAGACTAGACAAACATATTTCCAGGAAGGAGATATAACTAATTCTTCGTAACATCATCGACAACGTGAGTAATAACGCTAGTGATTCGATGTTATGCTGAATCATCTATTAAAACAGTGAGACAAGTTATGATCATTCTTTAAATCAGAAAAAAAAACACTCGAGGTGAACATGTCATTTGGAGGAAAAATAATTTAATGCAATAATAAAAAGGAAATAAAAGATAGGAGGTAAAAAAAAAACAACACATTTTTACCATCACTTGAAAGAAACAATTATCTTTCTCGTGTAGACTATTTCTTTAAAAAGAATAAAAAAAAAAAAAAGAACGACGCATTCGCAAATGTGTACAGAAAAAAACAAAGAAAGAACGACATGCAGATACATTAGTGTACAGCAATGGTAATGAAGAAACACAACAACAGAGCTGATAGGTACCTAATTTGTGAAAGTCAATGAGAATAAAGCGCCGCGTAGCGTACAGAGAATATGGCGTAAGTGTCCATATTTTAAAAATTAAACTTCTGCTCTTTGTAGTTATTTATTTTTATTTTATTTTTTATTATTTTATTTATTTATTTTTTTTTTTTTTTTGGGGGGGGGGTGTGTAGTGTGGTCGGTATTACTCCAGTTCCGCTTTACTTTCCCAGGAAAAAAAAAATATCCGGAGCCCACTTAAGTCTGAGTGAACCCGGAAGACGTCGATCAGGATCGAACCCGATCTCTTTTTTACTTAGTAGCCCTGTTCACTAACCACTGAGCTCTCGCCGCCCCAGACCACACACGCTATCTCGTAAAACGTCGATGCGACAGTAGGCAAACCTGGCAATTAGGAAAAATGGAAAACTGTACACAGATAAATAAAAACAACAAACAAACTGCCCCCCACCTCTCCCCCAAAACCAAACATAACATAAAATACTCTAGCATTCAATAATACAAGGTCAATTTAACCACGGGGTGATTGTAATCGTGTGTGTGAATATATTGTTACTTTTCCCAGTGCGTAATGAGGGCATTTGAAACACAATCCAGGGAAACAAAAATCTATGGCAGCTCTTATAGATCGGGTCGGTCATCAATAACCGTTTCAGTAGAAATATGTGAGGCGGGAAGGGAAGGCAGCGTGCGGTCAGGTATTTGTCAACAGGTGGGATGGAGAAGGTTAGAACGTCGTGTTTGGGTGTTGTCTGTTTACGAGTCGGATCGATGGTCGAGCCGACAGGAATGTGAGGGCGATAAGTAGAAAGCCACGAGTGGTACGTAATAAATCAGTATATAATGAAGTGTTTCTACAGCGGATTGCGCAGAATCAAAGATGGATAATTTTGTGTAAATATTTGTGTGTTGTTTATTTACTTATGAATGGGAGTGAACACGACATAGAGCCAATATCGAGTTACATACGTCACCATCATCATCATTTAGTGGCATGTTCTTTGTATAACGTCGCTCTCCTCACATCGGGTCTGAAGGAAATAATCTCAGTCTCTACTTAGATCTCCCACTTCTACGGTTGTCATGTTCAAGAGTCTAGAAATCACTATCTTCTTGGTCTACCGGTGTCTCATTTTACTGGAATCGTTTTTCTATTGTTGTTGTGTTCACACCTATGGAAGCGAATCATGGACAAAAGACAAACAAATGAAAAGACGATTAGAGGTCACAGAGATGGGATTTCTCAGAAGAATGTTGAAAGTTCCCTGGACAACTAAAAAGACCAACATAAAAAGGGAGTTCTTAATAAAACATAAGAAAGAAGTAATCAACATTTTTTGGGCACATCATGAGAACAGGAAAGTTGGAATACTTCGTTACAACTGGCAAAATAAAAGGAAAGAGAGATCGCGGACGACAAAGTGAGAAAATACTGGATAGCTTGGTGTCATGGCATGGAAAACAGTCAACAACAGAACTCATACAATGCACTGTAGATAGAAGACTGTGGAAGGACATGATCGCCTACGCCAACCGGTACGGCACATAATGATGATGATGTGTTCAGAATGCAGTGAAATGAGAAGGAAGGATTTTTGCTATTATTTCACGTATAAAATAGCAAGAAGTGTATAAACAAAGTAAAGTGCTCCCTCACGCCGCGTATAGAGAAAATGGTGTTAGTGACCATAATTAATGTGTATAGACCATCGACATATGATTTTTGGGGTAATATGGTCGGTATTACGCCCGTGCCGCTTTACTTTCCCAGAAAGAAATTCGATACCCATCTTACCGTAAATACCGTATTACACCCACATGATTAAATCGTTCTAGAATAACTTGCTTTTTGTCATGAATTTGCGACACACGGCGCTTGCCTCGTAGATCAGCCGACTCTCGACATAAAACGATTTCTAAAATAGTACTTGTCATGCACAAAGCTGAGTGCGCACTGTCATTTTCGTTTCCAGTTGTTCATATTTTTATTTTATTTTATTTTATAAAAATAATTTTACAACATTGCCATCATTGTTAATTTGCTGTATTGTTGACATTTTAACATTTATACGACTATGTGCTTTTTCTCTCTCTCTCTCTCTCTCAATTCCTCACTTTTTAGCACATTTCCACCTTTTCTCAGTCTCCACTAACACCCTCACTCACTTCACCACCCCCTCATTCAATCAATCACAATCCCAACATCAATCACTTCACCAGCCCCTTATTCCATCAATCACATTCACACCTTCACTTAGGCATATCTTTGTACTAATTATTAATAACACCGATCTTAGAAGCAAAACAAAGAATGTTGCTCATTACATACACAACAGCACTGACAGATCAGCTGATAAACATTTGTGGCTGAGATCAAATACGTCATATGAAAAACCTGGTTCCGTCTCCAAGATGGGGGATCTAGACACCGTCCTTTCGATCGCTGCATAAAGTGCATCCAGGGTCTGATTAATTTCGGTTCTCCGTTGCACTTTTCTGCGTTAAAGACAAAATGATGATATACTTAATACATCTGTGCCGCTAAAGCGAGGTCGTAGGCCGACAACAGTCCGTTTTTGACAAATCAAGTGTTGTGAATGAGACCTTCCACCGTCTAGACTTGATCTGCGCTTTACGTCACTTTGGTGCCGTCCATGACCGTTGCTGGAATTTCTTGACGCAAGTTATTTCCATGTTACTCATTAATGTAAAATATTTCGTCAGCCGCAGTTTTGTCTCTTTAGGGAACTTACTTCGTGTTTTGTTCGTCGTAGGCTGCTTACACTAGAGTAATCAGAAATCTAAAGGGAGCGAGATTGTGTGTTCGACATTGTTGTGTGCAACGTCATCGTAATGGTTCCCTAGACCGGCCGTGCGCTAATCTTACGGTCTGCTGTTTGATGTGCGACGGGGATAATTTGACGACTAGCTGTGTGTCTATATGTTCGGAATTGGAGTCAACAACGATGGCCTAACATCATTAAGGCCTACGGCGATCATCATTTTCAAGAGGACGTGAATTACCGGTATATGGGGATAGGCGGCGGGAACAATTGAAGGCTATGCATGAAAAGTGTTCCTTGTTGCAGTTTCCTCATATTCCAAGTCGCATTTCTGCGTCAGTCACCTCTAGTGACTTGGGCAGATGGTGTTCGTAAACTTGGGAGGGTCGACCACCTAAGGGCAGAATCCCCCTTCAGAAAAGACCATCTGCTGCCTTGCAGGAAGATTGGGGACAATCAAAGGCTAAGGAAAGCAAACCTGAACAAAATGCTGGCTAAAATCGGATGCACTGGGCCACTGGCGCAGAACACAGTGCAACGTTTTAACAGGTATTCAAGCGGAGTGGATCTAACAGGCTTAAACAGACAGCTGTCTTCGTGTGAGAGTCTGGAGTCTTACTCTGATTGAGTCCTGATCGCAGAGAGAGAGAGAGAGAGAGAGAGAGAGAGAGAGAAATACATCATATTTCCGCTTGAACTTCTACGAATGCCTTTTCAAATTGGCCACGGACACTGGCACGGTTTTCAAGTATTGCATCACAAATCACCTTTGACGCTAAATGAATCGAAAATAGCAGGCTGTCTGAATCTTCCTAGCGTTCAACAGTTAAATGGGAGTGGATGCATTGTGTCGCTACGTCTTAATACTGGGGCTCGTTAACAGCAAAGCTCCGATATTTGTTTCTTAATGGCCCGGCACATCCGTCTTTCGTATGGGTAGATTTGATGACAATTTTTGTCCAGACTGTGATCATTTTTGGTCAACTCTTTCCGATTATTAACTTTAACGTGCACGAGTGGTCAAGGATACTTTAACGTGCACGAGTGGTCAGGGATACTTTAACGTGCACAAGTGGTCAAGGGTACTTTAACGTGCACGAGTGGTCACGGATAATTTAACGTGCACGAGTGGTCAAGGATACTTTAACGTGCACGAGTGATCAAGGATACTTTAACGTTCACGAGTGGTCAAGGGTACTTTAACGTGCACGAGTGGTCAATGGTACTTTAACGTGCACGAGTGATCAAGGGTACTTTAATGTGCACGAGTGGTTAAAGATACTTTAACGTGCTCAAGTGGTCAAGGATACTTTAACGTGCACAAGTGGTCAAGGATACTTTAACGTACACTAGTGGTCAGGGATACTTTAACGTGCACGAGTGGTCAAGGATACTGTAACGTGCACATGTTGTCAATGATACTTTAACATGCACGAGTGGTCAAGGATACTTTAACGTGCACGAGTGCTCAAGGATACTGTAACGTGCACATGTTGTCAATGATACTTTAACATGCACGAGTGGTCAAGGGACCTCCTGCCTTTTCCAGTTTTCCAAGACTACACATCAGATCTCACTACCTAGAGACCAGGGGAGGGCAGCGCCTTGAAGAAATTACGCTAACATTTCCACCGCCGCTGGAGCGATTTGAACTCTGGACCTCCATATATAGAGGCTGATGTGTAAATACGTAAAAATGTTACTCTACTTGCGTCAAGTGAGACAAGCAGACCGACCGCCATAGAAAAAGCCAGACAGTAATAGAGTTTAAAAGACCATGACAAAGAATTTCGGAAAATGAATAAAACTTAAATAGGAATATGAAACATTAGACAAAAGTACATTAGAAATAATTTTACAACGCCGGTTTATAATACAAAATAAAAATAAAATGTACACGAGTCGCCCAAGACTTGGATTGATAAAAAGAGACGGAAATGAGAAAGGAATAACATAAAAGCTGGACGGCAGTGGCATTACCACCATGGGGTCACCCGAAGTTATTAAAGGCCGATAACCGGCCAAATGTGGTTTAACTGGCGCAGGTTTAACGAAGTCTTTTATCATGGCAAAGGTTCCAATATTTGATGAGCTTAAAGACGAATTGCAAATATAAATCTTGAAATGATCTTACATTTATTTTACTCGTTTAGCTCTGATTTTTTGGGCCAAAATGGTGGCGTAGAATGATGACAGTCCAGGCGCGCAGTCTCCAGCGTTTAGATCGGTATAGGAGGTTGTCCACGAGGTGCAACCATGAAAAGGTACATAGTGAGTAGAGGCAAATTATAGAGCAGGATATCACAACTGTTTGCTCTAAAAAAGCAGCATTTTAGTTACGCTCTTTGTAATGTTGCAGTATTTATGATCGAAGATGTATCGAAGTTTGTACATTCGGCTCATTCATAAACACTAACACGTCATGAAAGTTGTCTCAATGTGTGACGCTACAGATACAAATGTTAAGGCTTTAACTCAAATAGTGTGGCGTGTAAATGGTATGTTAGGAGAATTACACTAACAAACAAAATAATTGTCAGGGACTGACAAATTTGAGACTGTCCCAATGCACTTTGGTGTGGGTTATTTCAATGTTCAGCCACAAATGTTCTTAGTCTTGAAAACATATCTTCTAATGAACTTGAATGTATTACTGAAGATGTATGTGCAGTTAATATTTATTTATCTTTGAAAAAGGTCAATGCGTAAAACATTTAAAGCGTAAGTGATAAGATGATGTGGGATGTGCCGCGTGCTTCAAAGAGAAACAATCACAAGAGCTGGCAAGAAGCGGACTCTGAAAGTAAGGCGAGAGAGAGGCAGGCCTTGCTGGCAGAGACACTATGAAAGTTGAGATGAATGTCGTGTGATATTTTTAGAAGAATCGTTAAATGTGATCAAGAAATAGATATAATTACTACTAACTGATAGTCTCTTCTTCTACCTTTCAGCTCCCTGTGGAGCATAAGTCTTCAACAAACACTTTCTAAGCCGTTCTGCTTCTTGCCATTCTTTTAAGATCATTAGAAGTCTTCCCCATCATCTCCATCTCTGCTTCCATCTGTCTTCTCCAAGAATATTTTGGTTTTCCTCTTTATCCTTTTCATTGGATATTCCAAAAAAGGGCCTGTTGTGCAATACTCTCAGTTGGCTTCCGCATTGTGTGTCCTATCCAGCGCGATCGTCTTCGCTGTATCTCTTTACCCACAACAATTTAAATGGTACTTTTGTCATAATTCTATGTTAGTGATTTTGTCCTGTCATTTCCATACTTTTATTCTGCGCAAGCACCCATTAATGAAGGTCTGTATCTTCATGATTGCCATTTTGTTTACTCCGTGTTTCACAGCCATATAATAATAGGACTGACTTAACATTGGAGTTGACATTTTTTTAATTGTTGTATTTAACATAATTTCTTTGGATTTCCATATGTTTCCTAATGCAACGAATGCTCCTCTTGTATTTGATATCATTACTTTAGTGATGTATTTCTCCTATCGTTATTTGGTTTTTGCAAACTGCATTAATTTTCATAATTGTGGTCGTATTTCTACTTATTTTCAGTCCCAGCTGTTGTGATCTCTCATCCTTTATGCTCATTTTATCTTGCATTTGTTTATGATTATGTGATAGGAGAGCTATGTCATCAGCAACCTCTAAGTCATTAAGTTGCTAGATCAGTGATCACTGGATTGAATTTATATTTTTCTGAGTTATTTTCATAACCCAATCTATACCCAGCAGAAGGAGAAATGGAGATAGAAGGCATCCCTCCCTACCTTATTTCTGTTCTTATTTCAAATGAATGCTTCTGTAAGCTGCTCCTCATGCACAACAGTATATTTCTTTTCATTATACATTGTTCTTATCAAGTTAATAAACTGTATGGGTATCCCGTAATGACCTTGTAACTTCAAAAGCATTCCTCCGTCTAAACTACCACATGTCTTCCCGGAATCTACTAACCGATAGTCCCCGAATACAATCGTGGTGATCAAATATATACAAGAACACATGGAGATGATAGAAAGAGGTTCGACACACAATAGAAAACAACCTAACAGCTTAGCCTGCCAGACATGTTCTCGGCTGGAAACAAATGGAAAGGAGACAAGAATTTGTGGTGCAAATAAACATAGCGCGATGCACTCTACAATAATAGAGTAGATCGGAAGTCACATCTTTAAATTGTACTGTTAAAAATTAAAAAGTGTATATATATATATATTTCAACACACACACATTTTGAGAAAGAGAGAGAGAGAGAGAGAGAGAGAGAGAGAGAGAAGAGATAACTGTCCCATAAAAAAGTATAACAATCAGGAAGGAAACACAACACCAGGTGTCATCGTAAATACACCAACCTCACGTGGACTTGTAAAACGGCCATCGTACAAGAGAACAGTGGATGGAAGACAACATAAATGATGACAAGATTCCTGATTCCAGATTCTCTTCACTTCGTCACTTCATAACGAACATCCCCAACAGACACAAGTAGAGGCACAAGTAGAGGCACAAGTAGAGGAGGCTTATATGTGCGGCTCCCATTACTGCCACAACGACTCAAGAGGAAAAATACATAATCTTACATATACACACATAAACCGTTACGTGTATTTAAATTGGCTCTTTAATTAGAGATCAGCGCTGGTAAGTGATTCTAAAGTGTTATGTCCACAAAAAGTACCAATAACATCATTTGTGTTTTGTGGAACTTTGTTTCTTTCATTTATATTTGACAGGTTTCAATTAGGGGAAAAAACATGTAAACGATTTGAATTTGGTGCCGTTAGTTAGTTCATATTATCTAGACACAAAGTTGTGTGTGGAGAATAAAGATAATACTAGAAGTTACACTTAAAAGAGAAGTTTAAAAACAAAGGCATTAAAACAAGACAACGATGTTAGAAACAAAGAATAAGAAAATAAATCAAACAAAACAATGATACTGAAATTTAAAGATACTTGGAGTAAAGGCGTCATTAAAGCAAGAAACATAGTACAATGGCGATACATGGTAGCCAACCTTCGTTGCGGAGAAGGCACTCGATGATGATGAAAGGCGTCGGACAGCAACAGACCTGAAAGTTGCTAGCGACTCATAGATGACGGCTCACGCCAAGAACCGTAGAACGGTAAACCAGAGCTAGCCTGGCCCTACTCAATCTCTTGGCTATGTCCCTAGTAACTAGCCTAGTCTAACCAAGTAAATAGGTGTCATGAGGGAAGGCATCCCGGAACAGAACACAAGAACAACATGCCGAACTCGGACGTTCTGGGCCACAAGATTTTATTGCAAAAGGCAACACAGCGTATTTACGCCCACGAACCGTCCTTATTTGAGAACACATAACGAAGAGATATAACTATTCGCTTATTTATCAGGTGAATGCAAAGAAAATGAAGATATGTAGGCAGGCAGACAGACAGATAGCAAAATGTAGAGTATTGAGTAAATAAAAAAAAAATATTAATCTGAGGTGTGACAAATTAACACATTTCCATACTCTACACTGTTATTCCTTTCATTCCTATAATTATTATTAATAGTACGCCATTGTTTCAACCATTAATGTAGATATTTTAGATGTAGTTCAACTACTTCAGGGCGGTATATCTAAGATACACACCTTCGTTAATGGATGCTTTAGCAGAGAATAAAAGGATGGAATTGGCAGAACAAAATCAATAACGTAGAATTATGGAAAAGTACTAGTCAAATACCGTAGACAAAGGGATAAAGCGAAAAACGATGGCACTGGATAAGACACACACTGGGAAAGCCAAAATGAGAGTATTAATGACAGGCCCTTTGTTTAAAAAAAAAAATCCCGAGGGGAAGAGACATAGAAGAAGAGCAAAATATTCTTGGAGAAGACAGGGGGAAGCAGAGAAGAAGATGATGTGGACATAGGGGATCTTTTAAAAATGGCAAGACACATAACGGCTTGGATAGTGTTTTTTGAAGACCTATGCTCCACAGGGAGCTGAAATGAAGACGTAATAACTGAGCAACTGTTTTAATTTTTTTTTTTGTTAAAGGGGGGCAGAGCACGCTTGACATGCGGAACTCGGGGAGCTCACAACGCTAACAAAGAATTCCCCTGCTACAAGTAACAGTGTAACAACTCTACAAGCACGTTAACAACAGAAACAGCGCTCACAATGAATGAGAACAACAAATAATAATAATGTGATCAACATTTGAACATGTTATTTACAAGATTATCGAGCTGATTGTTTTGTTTGATAATATGACTTCAAATTCACAGAGAGACCAAAAAGGAAATTATAAAGTAAAGTACGAGACCTTGAATCGGCGTTTTAGCCCGCGACTTTTCACCCATATGTGATCTGCCGCCTATCCAGAAGTGTTCGGAGACTTCTGGGTGGTGTCGCCTCAAGCATCGAAACTCACGATGCGAGGCGGCATTCCTCACCTTCCCATAGTGATACTCTGGTACCCATTTCTGCCAGCGGCTGGGTCGACCGTGGGGATATTATTTTTTTTCTCCAAGCACGGGTACAACTCACACTACTTCCAGCAGGAATCGAACACGGGTTGTCCGAACGTTGGTAGCTCGATCGAGTGGTCTTCCCAACTAGACTACCGAGGCCCCCAGGAAATTATAAAAATAAAATAAATAATGCCTATTATTAATTGAATACATATACTATAGATAATACAGAGACATGCGAACAGACATAAATAAATAAATGCGACGTAAGGAGTCATCGGCAAACGAAACAAAAACAGAAGATCAAAGCTCCAACCACGAGAAAGATGATTGGCTGAAATATATAAAACAATATGAAACATAACATAACAAGAGAAGAGCAAAAAGACTGCAAACTAGATATCCCCGCAATGTTAAACCGCAAATGAAGAAGGGAATAAGAATCCATGGAATAGATAATTACCATCATGATAATGAATTGAAGTTATCACCACGAAACTACTTTTTAAAACGTACATCGTGTGTGAGATTAAAAAAAATAATAATAATTTGGAATGGAGTGGGTGGGGGACCTGGATTGTCTTCGATAGTACGACTACGCCACTGGAAGAACCGAGAAAATGCTTGTAGGATGCATCTTCACAAAGACGAGACGATCGATACTCCTGCACCAGACTGAATATATCGGCTTAGATTGTAGCGTGTTGCGACAATCGTAGATGGAGTAGGTCGGGCTAGGGCTGGGAGGGCCGCACTCATAAGTTTCTTGTTGGTCAAGAAATATGAACGTGGCACGCGCGATTGTGGGGTAGGGCACTAACTAAGGCCAGGATCTTGTCACAAGTGTTAAAAAACCGAGGAGCAAACGGGGGTGAGTGCTGGGATGTAGTATTTGATTTTCTTTTTTTTTTTTTTTTTTAAAATTGTACCGGAGCCAGTGAAACAGAAATGAGTTTCATTTGTATTTTGTAATGAAGTTATAAGTGAAGAGACGGCGGATAGAAAAAGGTAGACAATGTACAGAAGCAGGAAAAAAAGAGAGGAGATACATGGGAAGAAGGGGGTAATGAATAACATTAGTTATTGAAAGAGAGATATGAAAGAATGGCACATTTAAAACACACACACACACATGCTATATATATATATATTAATGAAGAAGATTAAATGAGACAGTGAAAAAGGAGGGAAGAGGGGTTACTGAGTAATAGTTTAACTAGACAGTTGTTTGTCATTGATACTTTAGTTCACTTGTTCATTTGAGGTTTTCCGTGAAGATAAAATGCACATGCCTCATCTTCTTCCCCTTCTGCGATCATGACTCATTCAGAGTAGGATTCCGGACTCTCTCATGAAGGCAGCTGTCTGTTTAAGTGATTCGGTTGCCCCGTATAGTTTCTCTTCCAGGGAGGTGGGTGTGGTCCACATTGTACTTCTCAGGACTGTGTACTGGGGGCAATCCTGTAGAACATGTTTTGTTGTCATGTTGTCCAGTGTACAGTGGTATAGGCTGGTAGTACCAATTTTGAGTTTGGTGAACATGTGGTTTCTCATTCTATTGTGGCCAGTGCGGAGGCGAAGTAGGATGGCTTGATCCCTCCTTGATAGTTGGAGGTATCCATCCCTCTCGCCATACTTTGGGTGTTGCTTCATCTCACAATGATCAGAATTAGCTGTCTCTTAAAATATAACAACTTTTTGTGGTTGAGAATGTAAATCTCATCCCTGGAAACTCTCAGATTTGCCCATCTTTGAAGTTTTCCTTATAAGATCACTCTAAAATACCATCCACGCTGAAGTATTTACTTTTGATGAAAATCGTGCTTTTGTGTGTGTGTGGTCACAAATTGAAACCACTTCCACAAGATGAGTTTTAAGAATGAGTGGAATGTTCTTGGCTCAGGAGATATTCATCCATAAACGATGCAAGATTTCAAGTACAACTAAAATGTAAGTTTGATATGGAAAGAAACAGTTGTGAAGAGCATTAGAGAGAGAGAGAGAGAGATAAAGAGGGAGAGAGATAGAGAGAGAGAAAGATAGAGAGAGAGAGAGAGATAGAGAGGGAGAGAGATAGAGAGAGATTGAGAGAGAGAAAGATAGAGAGAGAGATTGAGAGAGAGAGAGAGATAGAGAGATTGAGAGAGAGATAGAGAGAGAGGGGGAGTAAGAGAAAGACAAATTGAGAGGAAAGTAAAAGACAGAGAGTAAGAAAAGGCGGTGAAGACAAGATAGAATAATAGAATAGAGAGCGAGAGAGAGAGAGAGAGAGCGAGAGAAAGAGAGCGAGAGAAAGAGAGAGAAAGAAGAAGACTTAACATCAGAAAAAGACGAGAACCGTATCACTTACGAAGGTGTTATATAATTCTATTTGTGTATGTCTCTTTAATATTTGTCTCGTAACATTTCTCTTATGATACGTCTATTACAGCAAATCTTTTATAACATGTCGCTTACAACGTTTCGCTCAGCATCTCTTATAGTACAGCACTTCCCTAATAGAACTTCCCTTATAATAATTCGCCAAAACTGCAATTGCACAATACACATTACCTATAGTAAGGTTAGTAAGCAGGCAATGAGTAACGTCGTTGATGAGGTCGGAAATACGTAGGGTCACCTTTGTCTACGTCCCTGGCCATGCGGGAGTACAGGGAAATGAAAGAGCGGACAGGTTGGCTAGCTGCACTGTCGTTGGAGACGGCCAACCAATTAATCGGGCGAACATCATCAATGCCCTCCAAGATGTGGGAAGGACACAGGACTTCGGCAACCATCAGTCCACGTCACTCCTTCGAATGAAAGAGAGGTGAGTTAAGATGGGCACAGCCAGAAACGAGAAACTTAGTGGGCGTGTAAGAAGACATTTCAAATACACATAACTGGAGTCGTCAGTCGCTGTGCATTTCGGGAATTGCTGAGGAGGGGATCTAAGCACATATATGGACATGTTAGGAGTGCAAAGATGATAACCCGCAAATAACTCAATAAATCAAGGTTAGTGGGGCGGGCGTCAATATAAAGGTACAAAGTACTCATTTCATTCTGAAAGACAGACAGGGGAGTTGGGTTATCACAGTGCTGAATGCACTGTACATTCAGAAAAGGGAAAGCATGAGATTTGGTAGGAAAGAGGGGTGTTTCTGGATGCTGTCTTTACAAACTCTGCAAGAGCAGTTTCCATTACCAAAGTTTCCACGGAAAGAAACGCATAAACCACAGTTGCTGAAGTTAGCAGCCATCCACTACGGTTATCCCATTAAAAAAAGTAAAGTGCCCCCGTCACGCCATGTGGCGTATAGGGAATATGGTGTTCTTTCTTCTTCTACCTTTCAGCTCCCTGTGGAGTATATGTCTTCAACAAACACTTTCTAAGTCGTTCTGTTTCTTGCCATTCTTTTAAGATCATTCCATGTTTTCCCCATCATCTTCATCTCTGCTTCTATCTGTTATCTCCAATAACTCGTTGGTCTTACTCTTTGTCTTCTCCCCTGAGGATTCCAAAAAAGGGTCTGTTGTGTAATACTCTCAGTTGGCTTCCGCAGTGTGTGTACTATTCAGCGCCATCGTCTTTGCTGTATCTCTTTATCCACTGGTATTTGACTCGTACATTTCCATAATTCTATGTTAGGAATATGGTGTTAGAGACCATAAATTTTACAGACCTTCGGCACATGATTTTTGGGGTAATGTGGTCGGTACTACAACCGTGCCGCTTTGTTTTCCCAGAAAAAAAATCCGTTACCCGTTAAAGGCTGGGTGAACCGGATCCACGTCGGTTGGGATAGAACCCCACCTCTTGTCCTTTGTAGTCCAGTTCACTAACTTCTGAGCTATCGCGGCTCCCACGGTTATCCCATACTTAACACTATTGATTGTGAGGAAATATATCTGATAGGAAATGATACATGAACACAAAATTCAAGACTATTAAATGTAGTCATCATCATCATCATCATCATCAGGTCGCATGTCCTTTGCAAAACGTTGCATTCACCACAGCCTGTGCGAAAGAATCTCTGCCTCTAGCCAGATAGACCACCTCTTTTGTTTGTCATGTTCAAGATCTCTTTGATATCTTGAAACCACCATCTTCTTGGTATGCCCCTAATGTGCTGTGCTGGAACCATGCCTTCCATTATTGTTCTTTTCAACCGGCTGTGTCTTTTGACCTTGTCATTGTATTTTAATCTCCTCTGTAGAATGGTGTATATATTAGCTACTTATTTTTAATGCCTAAATCTTTTAATGTTTTCATTGCTCGTTTTAATTACCCGAGGTATCTTAAGGATTTTTCTGTCGCATTTTATTTTGAATGAATCGAGTTTATTCCTTATTGTTCTCGAGATAGTCCATGATTCGAGTCCTATGTTGCGTTGCTATTAGGAAAATACAGGTCTTCACTAATTTAAATTTACTGCCTTTGCTGGCATTGTGCCACATGTTGTTCGTGGCATTTAATGTTTGTGTTGCTACTGGTAATCTTCCTTTGAATTCTTCTTTCTGACAGCCTCCATTGTTAGTTACTACAGATTCCAGATATTCATAGTTTGTTACAATTTCAAGTTTCCTCACTACTGATGATGAATTATATATAGCAGACTGAAGAAAACACATTGGCCTACAGATACAACACTACAGGCAAAACTATATGGGCCTCTGCAAGAACTAAAATAAAAATAATTTGTCATTTGTGTGTATTTGTTTATTGGTCACTTAAATATTGAAGTCACTTTATTTATTTACATTCTCTTGCTCTGTCCAGCTAGTCCACTCTTCTTCCCTCCTTCCAATTCCTCTTACTGGTTGTTCGCATTGAAGAGTGTGTATTTTTTTATCTGTGGCAGTTTTCAACAAAGCAACGATGTTATCGTATTTTAGTCACGAACATCCGACTCTGCCACTAGCACATTTACAATATAAGAAGATAATTTTTGACTTCCTTTCTTTAAGTCTGCATAAATGACTTTTAACTTTTAAGCCCTCCATACTGCCTCGGTTAATAACATGGTGGCCTTTGAGATACAGTGGCGTCACTTAACTGTAACCTTCACATCAAAAATAAATAAATAAATAACAATATTTGATTGCACGGCAGTTTCGTAGTAAAACAGTCAAGACTTGCCAAACACGACTGTTAGAAGAAGCCATTAACAAAACAGCGCAATATTCAACCATTACTGCTAGCACGTGCTTACAAAATGGAGGCGCTCATTATTACAAACAATATAATTTCTCTTTGTTTCATGCAGTGGCATTACGAGGAGCGGGCGAGTGCTTCGTTAGATGCCGAGGGAAACGACAAACTTAACTTGGCTTGAACTGCACAGATAACCAGACCTTTTCTTCATAATAAAATATAAGCTCATTAGAACGTATCAGACAGCTTGTCAAATTGTCCGGCGGTAAGTATGGAAGATAATCTGTAATAACGGAAGTATAAATCTACAGCGCACTGTCTCCGCATGTTAATAAAAAAAAAAGAGAAGAACATAAAAGAATGCCATAATAAATCGAGTGTGACGTATTAAAAAAATATAGCGCTAGTGTCAAGACCGTCTTTTATTCTCAGAATAAACACACACAAAAAGAATCAACAGAGACAAATAACATCATTATTATTATTATCTTAGTGAACCTCGGTAGCCTAGTTGGGAAAACCAGCGATTTCCGCTGGGAGCAGTGTCAGTTGCACTCATGGTTGGGGGGGGGGGGGGGGAGGGGGTGGGGAAATATCCCAACGGTCGTCTCAGCCGTTGGCAGAAATGGGTAACATGGTTTTTTTGTTTTTTTCCCCTCAGGTAAGGTGAGGAATGTCACCTCGCATCGTGAGTTTCGATGCTTGAAGCGACACTATCCAGAAATCTCCGAACATTTCTGGATAGGCGGCCGAGCACACATGGGTGGAAACTCGTGTGCTTAGACGCCTGTACCGGTTCAAGTCTAGTACTTTTACCTTATCATTATTATCATCATTATTATTATCATCATCATCATCATCAACAGTATCATCATTATCATTATTAAAACTCTGTATTTGTCTGCACAGTGAATGTGTATGCAATAATGACCGGTTCTTGGTGAATGTGTATGCAACAATGACCGGTTCTGGGTGAATGTGTATGCAACAATGACCGGTTCTGGGTGAATGTGTATGCAACAATGACCGGTTCTTGGTGAATGTGTACGCAACAATGACCGGTTCCGGGTGAATGTGTATGCAACAATGACCGGTTCTGGGTGAATGTGTATGCAATAATGACCGGTTCTTGGTGAATGTGTATGCAATAATGACCGGTTCTTGGTGAATGTGTATGCAACAATGACCGGTTCCGGGTGAATGTGTATGCAACAATGACCGGTTCCGGGTGAATGTGTATGCAACAATGGCCGGTTCCGGGTGAATGTGTATGCAACAATGATCGGTTCTGGGTGAATGTGTATGCAACAATGACCGGTTCTTGGTGAACGTGTATGCAACAATGACCGGTTCTGGGTGAATGTGTATGCAACAATGACCGGTTCTTGTCTCAAAGAAAAACCTGACTCACGATATCTCCCGGGAAGGGTTTTTCCCTCCACGCCCACGGGCAACATTTGATTAAAATACCATATTTTTTTCAGTGAACGACACATTTTATGAGTTATATGGTCCGTATAACGCCACGCCGCGATAGTTTTCCTAAAAAAAAAAAAAAAATATGTGCCTAGTTAAAGATGATTGGGTCGTCAGGCCCGGATGTTGGGCTAAATGAGCTACAAGCTGAGTCCTCACAATCAAAAGGGGCCCTCAAAATTGTTTATACTGTAATCTATAATAGAAACCTTCCGGTGTTAATATTTTAACAAGGGGCCTCAACGTTTAATCTTAGGGTCACACCAAGTTTATTCTGGAAGACAGTAAAGCGGCGACGCTTGAACAAATATCGCCACATCTTGGAAATGGCCCCGGATCTTTACGGTAAGTAGCGAGTGTATTCGGCAGTGCCACCCTGACAAAATAATATAATTATTGTATCCAACGGGAGCCGCGATAGCTCAGTGGTTAGTGAACTGGACTACAAAGGACAAGGGGTAGGGTTCGATACCAACCGACGGCTTCCGGGTTCACCCAGCCATAAATGGGTACCGGATTTTTTTTCTGGGAAAGTAAAGCAGCACGGGTGTAATACCGACCACATTACCCCAAAAATCATGTCCTGAAGGTCTGTAAAAATTATGGTCACTAACACCATATTCCCTATACGCCACTTGGCGTGACGGGGGCTGTTTACTACTATATAAACACTATTGCCGAATTATTTCACATCACATTTTCGAGAAGAACAAACGGACATGCGAACCAAAAACGTCAACGCGAAACAGCTGTGCCATATACACCCCACAGAGTGTGTGTTTCTGTGTATGAAAGTGTTACTTGATACCAAGTTCGGTGGTCACGACTACTATAATCATAAATAGAAACTGATAGATAATTCAACAAAGTTGGAAGTGGAACAGGCAAAGTAAAAAGTGCGAACATCACAGCGGCAATATGCAAGGACGCAGTAACCTAGGCTACAGGGAGAATGATGGGAGGGAGGAAGTTAATACATGTTTTGAGTACTTTCTGTATCTTGGCAGGTTTTTATTTTTTTCCCCCGCAAACGTCAGATGATTTCATGTTGTCTATCACTCGGGGTGATTTGGGGTGAAATAAAAGTCCTGAGTCTCACACGTCGTGGTGACTGCTTGACCAAGCGGCCTTTATCCCTCAGGTTCTATCGTTGCCCCCCGACATACACCATATTGTTGGTACTATGTGTCGTAGAGATAGATAGTTTTATCACTGTAAAGCTGTAACTATACACACTTTGTTTACATTCCCCTTTGTTCTTAAAGCCGTACTGGATGGAGAGACTATCAACAGTTGTCATATGTTGATACTGGAAATTGTTAACTCGCATCGCTGCAGGACTTTACTAATAATAATTTATTCACATGACTCTCTTCACTGAACCTCGAGACATAACCCACACTGTACGTATTGTGGTATCTGGTTATGTTACATATCTTGTGTGAACCTCGAGACATAACCCACACTGTACGTATTGTGGTATCTGGTTATGTTACATATCTTGTGTGAACCTCGAGACATAACCCACACTGTACGTGTTGTGGTATCTGGTTATGTTACATATCTTGTGTGAACCTCGAGACATAACCCACACTGTACGTGTTGTGGTATCTGGTTATGTTACATATCTTGTGTGAACCTCGAGACATAACCCACACTGTACGTATTGTGGTATCTGGTTATGTTACATATCTTGTGTGAACCTCGAGACATAACCCACACTGTACGTATTGTGGTATCTGGTTATGTTACACATCTTGTGTGAACCTCGAGACATAACCCACACTGTACGTATTGTGGTATCTGGTTATGTTACATATCTTGTGTGAACCTCGAGACATAACCCACACTGTACGTATTGTGGTATCTGGTTATGTTACATATCTTGTGTGAACCTCGAGACATAACCCACACTGTACGTATTGTGGTATCTGGTTATGTTACATATCTTGTGTGAACCTCGAGACATAACCCACACTGTACGTATTGTGGTATCTGGTTATGTTACATATCTTGTGATATGATCAGACCATAACTGTTGTATGCTCCCATATGTGGGTGTGGGTTGACGCAGGGGGTGCTTGCATCAATTCTTGCGACTACATCAATGTTTTCTTTAATAATTATACATTTGTTTATTGATCCAACAACATAAGGGCTCTAAGTTCTCCGGCCAAATTCATTACACTAAGTTGTGGAAAAACTTGAAGGTGTTGTGCAAAATAAAGACACGTGGAACAACATTAAAACAGGTAAATAAATTTAAATATTTGGGAACTTTGTTAACCTCAGACGGAAGATGTACAAAAGAGTTGAGATGCAGAATGGCTCAGGCAAAAGCAGCTTTCCAAAAAATGAGGAAGATACTATGCAATCCATTTTTGACAATAGAAACAAGAAAAAGAGTTCTTAAATGTTAGGTAGAGCCAGTCTTAACGTGTTGATGTGAATCATGGACAATTGGACAACAGACAAGAAAATCACTGGAGTCTGTAGAAATATGGTTTTACAGAAGAATATTGAGAATACTATGGACAGCTAAGAAGAGTAAAGAAAATGTTCTGAAAGAGGTCAAAGCAAAAAGAGTGCACATTTCCAATATTAGGAAGAAACAATCATCATTTTTTGGCAATGTAATGAGAAGAGAACAACTGGAATATATTGTAACAACTGGAAAAATTGAGGGACGAAGAGATAAATATACCAGACAGCTTAAGAGAATGGCTTGGCAGAAGGTCAACAACAGAAATGATAAATAACTGTCGAGATCGAATGTTGTGGAGAGACCTGATCACTTACGCCAGCAGGCACGGTACTTGATGATGATGATGTTGTTGTTGAGGATTTTATATGAGTAGGTGCTTGTGGAGGTTTATCTTGTCCAGCTTCAAAAGGAGAAAGGAAAATTATTCCTATATATATATATATATACATATGAGACGTATTAAAAGGAATGCCACATATGCATGAGACGTGTTCAAAAGATTGTCACGTAAATATATGACACGTGTTAAGAGGAATGGCACATAAAGGACTGTCACGTAGAATATTCGTTTGCTCCAAGGTTCAGTCTACGCGGTTACTTTTCTGTTGTTTGGGTAAACTTATTTATGACTCCATGTAAATTACAATAAGTTTGGAACGAAGGGATGGTCACGTCATGAGACGCCGCATTCCAACGATAAGTTTTAGCCATGATAAAGCAATTCAAATTGCCTCCCAGTCTCCGTGTCAATCACACTTCCTTCCCAACTACAAAGAGAGAAATACACTAATTAACAAAGGTAAATGAGACCACAAAAGAGAGAAATACACCAATTAACAATGGTAAATGAGACCACAAAAGAGAGAAATACACTAATTAACAATGGTAAATGAGACCACAAAAGAGAGAAATACACTAATTAACAAAGGTAAATGAGACCACAAAAGAGAGAAATACACTAATTAACAAAGGCAAATGAGACCACAAAAGAGAGAAATACACTAATTAACGAAGGTAAATGAGACCACAAAAGAGAGAAATACACTAATTAACAAAGGTAAATGAGACCACAAAAGAGAGAAATACACTAATTAACAATGGTAAATGAGACCACAAAAGAGAGAAATACACTAATTAACAATGGTAAATGAGACCACAAAAGAGAGAAATACACTAATTAACAAAGGTAAATGAGACCACAAAAGAGAGAAATACACTAATTAACAAAGGTAAATGAGACCACAAAAGAGAGAAATACACTAACAATGGTAAAAGAGACCACAAAGAGAGAAATACACAAATTAACAATGGTAAAAGAGACCACAAAGAGTGAAATACACAAATTAACAATGGTAAAGAGACCACAAAGAGAGAAATACACAAATTAACAATGGTAAAAGAGACCACAAAGAGAGAAATACACAAATTAACAATGGTAAAAGAGACCACAAAGAGAGAAATACACTAACAATGGTAAAAGAGACCACAAAGAGAGAAATACACAAATTAACAATGGTAAAAGAGACCACAAAGAGAGAAATACACAAATTAACAACGGTAAAAGAGACCACAAAGAGAGAAATACACAAATTAACAATGGTAAAAGAGACCACAAAGAGTGAAATACACAAATTAACAATGGTAAAGAGACCACAAAGAGAGAAATACACAAATTAACAATGGTAAAAGAGACCACAAAGAGAGAAATACACAAATTAACAATGGTAAAAGAGACCACAAAGAGAGAAATACACAAATTAACAATGGTAAAAGAGACCACAAAGAGAGAAATACACAAATTAACAACGGTAAAAGAGACCACAAAGAGTGAAATACACAAATTAACAATGGTAAAAGAGACCACAAAGAGTGAAATACACAAATTAACAATGGTAAAAGAGACCACAAAGAGTGAAATACACTAACAATGGTAAAAGAGACCACAAAGAGTGAAATACACAAATTAACAATGGTAAAAGAGACCACAAAGAAAGAAATACACTAACAATGGTAAAAGAGACCACAAAGAGAGAAATACACAAATTAACAATGGTAAAAGAGACCACAAAGAGAGAAATACACAAATTAACAATGGTAAAAGAGACCACAAAGAGTGAAATACACAAATTAACAATGGTAATAGAGACCACAAAGAGAGAAATACACAAATTAACAATGGTAAAAGAGACCACAAAGAGTGAAATACACAAATTAACAATGGTAAAAGAGACCACAAAGAGAGAAATACACAAATTAACAATGGTAAAAGAGACCACAAAGAGAGAAATACACAAATTAACAATGGTAAAAGAGACCACAAAGAGTGAAATACACAAATTAACAATGGTAAAAGAGACCACAAAGAGAGAAATACACAAATTAACAATGGTAAAAGAGACCACAAAGAGAGAAATACACAAATTAACAATGGTAAAAGAGACCACAAAGAGAGAAATACACAAATTAACAATGGTAAAAGAGACCACAAAGAGAGAAATACACAAATTAACAATGGTAAAAGAGACCACAAAGAAAGAAATACACAAATTAACAACGGTAAAAGAGACCACAAAGAGAGAAATACTAAACAATGGTAAAAGAGACCACAAAGAGAGAAATACACTAACAATGGTAAAAGAGACCACAAAGAGAGAAATACACTAACAATGGTAAAAGAGACCACAAAGAGAGAAATACACTAACAATGGTAAAAGAGACCACAAAGAGAGAAATACACTAACAATGGTAAAAGAGACCACAAAGAGAGAAATACACAAATTAACAATGGTAAAAGAGACCACAAAGAGAGAAATAAACTAACAATGGTAAAAGAGACGACAAAGAGAGAAATACACAAATTAACAATGGTAAAAGAGACCACAAAGAGAGAAATACACTAACAATGGTAAAAGAGACCACAAAGAGAGAAATACACAAATTAACAATGGTAAAAGAGACCACAAAGAGAGAAATACACTAACAATGGTAAAAGAGACCACAAAGAGTGAAATACACAAATTAACAATGGTAAAAGAGACCACAAAGAGAGAAATACACTAACAATGGTAAAAGAGACCACAAAGAGTGAAATACACAAATTAACAATGGTAAAAGAGACCACAAAGAGAGAAATACACAAATTAACAATGGTAAAAGAGACCACAAAGAGAGAAATACACAAATTAACAATGGTAAAAGAGACCACAAAGAGAGAAATACACAAATTAACAACGGTAAAAGAGACCACAAAGAGAGAAATACACAAATTAACAATGGTAAAAGAGACCACAAAGAGTGAAATACACAAATTAACAATGGTAAAAGAGACCACAAAGAGAGAAATACACAAATTAACAATGGTAAAAGAGACCACAAAGAGAGAAATACACAAATTAACAATGGTAAAAGAGACCACAAAGAGTGAAATACACAAATTAACAATGGTAAAAGAGACCACAAAGAGTGAAATACACTAACAATGGTAAAAGAGACCACAAAGAGTGAAATACACAAATTAACAATGGTAAAAGAGACCACAAAGAGAGAAATACACAAATTAACAATGGTAAAAGAGACCACAAAGAGAGAAATACACAAATTAACAATGGTAAAAGAGACCACAAAGAGAGAAATACACAAATTAACAATGGTAAAAGAGAGCACAAAGAGAGAAATACACTAACAATGGTAAAAGAGACCACAAAGAGTGAAATACACAAACTAACAATGGTAAAAGAGACCACAAAGAGAGAAATACACTAACAATGGTAAAAGAGACCACACAGAGAGAAATACACTAACAATGGTAAAAGAGACCACAAAGAGAGAAATACACAAATTAGCAATGGTAAAAGAGACCACAAAGAGAGAAATACACTAACAATGGTAAAAGAGACCACAAAGAGAGAAATACACTAACAATGGTAAAAGAGACCACAAAGAGAGAAATACACTAACAATGGTAAAAGAGACCACAAAGAGAGAAATACACTAACAATGGTAAAAGAGACCACAAAGAGAGAAATACACTAACAATGGTAAAAGAGACCACAAAGAGAGAAATACACAAATTAACAATGGTAAAAGAGACCACAAAGAGAGAAATACACTAACAATGGTAAAAGAGACCACAAAGAGAGAAATACACAAATTAACAATGGTAAAAGAGACCACAAAGAGAGAAATACACTAACAATGGTAAAAGAGACCACAAAGAGTGAAATACACAAATTAACAATGGTAAAAGAGACCACAAAGAGAGAAATACACTAACAATGGTAAAAGAGACCACAAAGAGTGAAATACACAAATTAACAATGGTAAAAGAGACCACAAAGAGTGAAATACACAAATTAACAATGGTAAAAGAGACCACAAAGAGTGAAATACACAAATTAACAATGGTAAAAGAGACCACAAAGAGTGAAATACACAAATTAACAATGGTAAAAGAGACCACAAAGAGAGAAATACACTAACAATGGTAAAAGAGACCACAAAGAGTGAAATACACAAATTAACAATGGTAAAAGAGACCACAAAGAGTGAAATACACAAATTAACAATGGTAAAAGACACCACAAAGAGTGAAATACACAAATTAACAATGGTAAAAGAGACCACAAAGAGTGAAATACACAAATTAACAATGGTAAAAGAGACCACAAAGAGTGAAATACACAAATTAACAATGGTAAAAGAGACCACAAAGAGAGAAATACACTAACAATGGTAAAAGAGACCACAAAGAGTGAAATACACAAATTAACAATGGTAAAAGAGACCACAAAGAGTGAAATACACAAATTAACAATGGTAAAAGAGACCACAAAGAGTGAAATACACAAATTAACAATGGTAAAAGAGACCACAAAGAGTGAAATACACAAATTAACAATGGTAAAAGAGACCACAAAGAGTGAAATACACAAATTAACAATGGTAAAAGAGACCACAAAGAGAGAAATACACTAACAATGGTAAAAGAGACCACAAAGAGTGAAATACACAAATTAACAATGGTAAAAGAGACCACAAAGAGTGAAATACACAAATTAACAATGGTAAAAGAGACCACAAAGAGTGAAATACACAAATTAACAATGGTAAAAGAGACCACAAAGAGTGAAATACACAAATTAACAATGGTAAAAGAGACCACAAAGAGTGAAATACACAAATTAACAATGGTAAAAGAGACCACAAAGAGTGAAATACACAAATTAACAATGGTAAAAGAGACCACAAAGAGAGAAATACACTAACAATGGTAAAAGAGACCACAAAGAGTGAAATACACAAATTAACAATGGTAAAAGAGACCACAAAGAGTGAAATACACAAATTAACAATGGTAAAAGAGACCACAAAGAGTGAAATACACAAATTAACAATGGTAAAAGAGACCACAAAGAGTGAAATACACAAATTAACAATGGTAAAAGAGACCACAAAGAGTGAAATACACAAATTAACAATGGTAAAAGAGACCACAAAGAGTGAAATACACAAATTAACAATGGTAAAAGAGACCACAAAGAGAGAAATAAACAAATTAACAAAGGTAAATGAGACCACAAAGAGAGAAATACACAAATTAACAATGGTAAAAGAGACCACAAAGAGAGAAATAAACAAATTAACAAAGGTAAATGAGACCACAAAGAGAGAAATACACAAATTAACAATGGTAAAAGAGACCACAAAGAGTGAAATACACAAATTAACAACAATGGTAAAAGAGTGATACCCATTTTGGTTTACTGTAAAGCACTTACTACTGTTTTGTTAACACCATCTTTGTGAAGTGGCTCTACCCAAATAGTAAACGTTTAAACTAAACCAAAATTCGAAGGGGAAACTAAAATAGGAAAGCAGGTCAAAATAAATATTTGCAGACGCACAGTTGTTTGTCAGTGATACTTTAGTTGATTTAGACTACGTCATTCAAGGGGATATTCTCGTATATTGTGACACTCGACAGCAAAAGTAGGGAACATAACTCAGTCGTGGTCAATGCGGAGGTCAACGATCTCATCTGCGATAACACCGATTAGAAAGATGCAGTCATCTATACAGATGGATCTGTAAGACGACACAAAAGAGGTGCATGGGCATTTACAGCACGCTCGACAGGCAGAATAGTCTACGAAGACAGTGGTGCATACGTCATGACCACGAGTAGCATGACAATGGAGGCGATGGCAGTGACCAAGGCATTCAAATGGTTAGAGTCACAAGACCACCCATGCCTGTATACTGAGTGATTCGATGAGCATGATTAACAAAATGAAGGAGGGCTCTGTACGCATGCAATGGGTAGAGTCATTGCAGAAGTCAAAAATACGTAAGGTCACTTTTGTCTATGTCCCTGGACATGCGGGAGAACGGGTAAATGAAAGAGCGGACAGGTTGGCTAGTTGCGCTGCCGTTGAGGACGGTCAATCAATGGATTGGGCAGACATCATCAGTGCCTTCCGAGATGTGGGAAGAGCACAGGGCTTCGATAACCACAAATCCAATCACTCCATCGGATGAAAGAGATGGGAGTTAAGATGGATACAGCTAGAAATGAGAACCTGAGTTGGCGTTACAGGTGTAAGACAAGGATGTGTCCTCTCACCACGCCTCTTCATCATATATATGGACAAAATAAATCAGGAAACAACCAACAATAAGGAAAAATCAAATAATAATATAGAGGTAGAAAGTTCCAACATCAACGAGCTGCTATTCGCAGATGATCAATGCTTAATATATGAGGATGAAAACCTGCTACAACAGCATTTAACATCTCTAGATAAAAGCTGCACAAACTACAGTATGAAAATTAACACAGCAAAAACAGAGGCTATGAGAATAAGTAAATTAAGACACCCATTAAACATTAAGATCAAAGATAAAGAAATAAAACAAGTAGAAGAATTCAAGTATTTGGGCACAATGTTCACAGAAGATGGAAAACTAGACAGATAAATTGACATGAGAATACAAAAAGCAAATGCTGTCACATACCAGCTTTCACCATTGCTAAGACATCCAAACATTTCTATGCCAGCTAAACAACAAATGATAAATAGCATTTTCATACCAACTTTGTGCTATGAAAGTCAAAAATGGACCCTTTCTAAATCACAATTAAGAAAGATAAATACATGTGAGATGCGATGCTTGAGAAAAGAACAAACAACACAAGAAGAGATAGAATACCAAATGAAACCATATGAAAAATGGTAGGAACAAAACCCTGCCAAGAATATATAGAACAACAACAAATTAAATGGTTTGGCCACCTGGTCAGAATGAATCCTCACCAATCACCATCAAGGGCGCTCTTCTCGAGAATGCATGGAAAAAGACCAAGAGGAAGACCCAGAAGAAGATGGATAGACGCTGTGACAGTGACATGTAACAATAGAGGAAAATCACTAATTCAGACAGTTCGAGCAGTTCAAAAACGACAAATGATATAAACCATGACACCTTTCAGGTATCAGTGAAAAGAGAAAAAAAAAAGAAGAAAAGAAGAAGTGGGCGTGTAAGAAGACTTATCAACCAACACAGAACTGGAGTCGTACTGAGGAAGGGATCTGAGCACCTATGGGCATGTTCGGAGTGCAATGATGATGCCCCGCAAATAACTCAATAACTTTAGTTGATTTGCTCAAAATCGTCTGACCAAAATGATAAAATATACTTCTACTATACACTCAAAGTGATTAGAAGACGTTTCCTAAAATATAAATATTGTTCTGGTTAAACAGTGAAGATGACACCCCGGAACTCTGATATTTGCCAAACTTTCATATTTATTATTATTTTTTTTTTTGCTACGAGCATCAACTATTAAATGATCATCCATACATAAATATTAACTTTAGCTAACAAATGTGAGGTTTTGTATGTGCTGTCACAAAATGAAACCGCTTCCACAAAATACCAGTTTTAAGAATGAGGGGTATGGATTAGGCTCAGGACTTCCTCATCCATAAATGCTGCACAATGTCCAGTACTAGAACTAAAACGCCACTTTGTGATGAAAACAAACGGCTGTGGACGGCGGATGTACTTAAACATCATCATCGAGTGCCATCTCCGCAACAAAGGTTGGCTACCACGGAGCGCCATTCTGCTCAGTCTCTTGCTTTGATGGTGCAGGTTGTCATTGGCTGACTTGTCCATCTTTTGATGTTACTCGTCCATGTTAGTCTTGGTCTGCCTCTGCCTCTTTTACCTTATATTTTCCCCTCCTAGATTACTTTTAGTAGGCTGTTGTGTCTTTTAACATGCCCCAAAATCGCATTTATCTTGTTTGAATTGTATTTAGTAGTTCTCTTTTAATTTGTATTTGTTTTAAGACTTCAATGTTTGTTTTCTTTTCTTTCCATACAATTCTACTTATTCTTATATATATATATATATATATATATATATATATATATATATATATATATATCCACATTTCAAAGGCTTCAATTTTCTGTTTTGTTTTCTTATCTAGTGTCCATGTTTCTGCACCATATAGGAATGTTGAGAAGATATAGTTTCTGCACCATATAGGAATGTTTAGAAGATATAACATTTTGCTACTCTTAGTTTTAGCCCTGGTGTTATTTGTTTTGATGTTGGTATATTTTTCATGGCATTAAAATTATTTTTTTGCCATTCTTATTCATTTGTTTAACAACTTAAATACAGGGTATATAAAATACAATTCGTTTTGCATCAGATAATCGAAACTATCTACTTTTCTTAAACTTATTCTGCATTTTCACTCAAATCTATTCATTCTTCATTAAATCCACATTTTTAAGCTATAATTCATTAAATCCACATTTTTAAGCTATAATTCATTAAATCCACATTTTTAAGCTATAATTTCCTTTTCATATTTTATGATTTAAAACCCCGAGTTTCTGCTTAATACAAAAGTGTTGAACAGTCATTGTTTGTTTGTTTGTTTTATTTTCCGCAGTATTTGATTAGATAAAAGATCACGTTTGTTGTTGTTAATGCCTATTTTTTTAAAAAAAACTATTAACAGACATATATTGATTTCTGCCCTGTATTTTCCACTGTTTCTTATATTTCAGATTAAGCCAACTTTGAAAGAAATTATGTACTATCATGTTGTACTCTTATGTTTCCTCTAATACACGTGTTGTGAGAGGATAGGTATAATGGGGAGGCAGGTCGGCTGATTGAGAGAGATGAGAAAAAAAAGACGGATAAGTTGGATGGGTGGATATAAAGAAAGGCAAGGTGAAAGGATGGATGGAAGAACGGGTGTAAATAGTTAGATAGTTGTATAACGGATGAATAGATGGACGGTAAAACAAAAGAACGGACGGATTGGTATATTTAGTTAATAGCTTAATGCAACATTTCCAATGTTAGGAAGAAACAACCATCATTTCTTGGCCATGTAATGACAAGAGAACAGCTGGAATATATTTAACTACTGAAAATTGAGTGGCGATGAGATAGAGGGAAGCAAAGAGAAAAGATTAAAAGAATGGCTTGGCAGAAAGTCAACAACAGAAATGATAAATAACTGTCGAGATCGAAAGTTGTGGAGAGACATGATCACCTACGCCAGGAGGCCCGGTACTTGATGATGATGTTACAGAAAATGTTGAGAATATCATTGACAGATGAGGAGTGTAATGAAAACATTTATAAAGAGGCCAAATCAAAAAGAGAGCTAATATCCAATATTAGGAAGAAACAATTATCATTTGTTGACCATGTAATGAGAAGGGAATAACTGGAATATATTGTGACAACTGAGAAAAACGAGGAACGAGGAGATAGTGGGAAGCAAAGAGAAAGAAAAAAAAATACCAGACAGCTTAAGAGAATGGCTTGGCAGAAGGTCAACAACAGAAATGATAAATAACAGTCGAGATTGAAAGTTATGGAGAGACAGAATCACCTACGCCAGCAGGCATGGTACTTGATGATGATGATTCATACAGTAATAAGAAAAATAGACAGATAACAGGCAGACGAAGCGACTGAAATAAATAGATTAACAGATAGACGAACTGACGGACAAGCATGGGCATATAAATGACTTACTAATACAGACAGACAGATCAAGAACAACCTTATAAATGCACAAATAACTGCGCATTAACCACATATATCACATTCCCAGAACCGAAATGAACAGTTCTACAAATACGTGGTCTCTGAACACGTACAGTGAGCTAAAACGCTCAACTAATTAGAACGTTCTGTTCTGTGTCAGGCAAAAGGCCTGGAAAAATTCAGCCTGAACCAAGGCATGACATTACTTATACCGGTCGCTTTGTCAGACGACACAGGGCCTGGGGTATTTCTCCAGTTGTCTGAATCTAGTTCCCATACAAAGGGCCCTAGCGTAGCGTACTCTCAGACCTCAACCCTCGCGCACGCCTCCGCTCACGCGTACTGAGTGATAAAGATCGAAACAGACAGACGCACGAGCCATAAGCGGGTCACGTGGTGTAGAAATCTTAGGCCTGTGTTACGATGGCAAGAAGATAGGCCCGGTCGAAACGTGATAGGGATTTGGGACAATTACGCGAGTCCCATACTGTCTTATGGAGGGATGTTTATTGTTACAATGTCACAGCAGCTAGTTTCTCTATTTGGGTGCTCAGTGCAACATAGTGTGCCATACTGGTTGGCGTAGGCGATCATGTCTTCTATCCACCGTGCACCAATTCAGTTGTTGACTGTTTTCCATGCCATGACACTAAGCTATCTAGTAATTTTCTCTCTTTGTAGTCCCCGATCTCTGTTTCCCTGTATTTTGCCAGTTGTAACCAAGTATTCCAACTTTCTTCTTCTCATGATGCGCCCGAAAAATGTTGATTGTTTCTTTCTGATGTTTCTTTTATGAGCTTTCTTTTTTGCGTTAGCCTCTTTGAGAAGAGGAAAGTATTCTGTATTCTTAGTTGTCATCTCATCTACGTTGTGATGACTGTTTTTCTTTAAATCTTCATTGATCAATTATTATTCTGGTAGAAATATCATCATCATCGTGTGCTATACCGGTTGGCGTAGGCGATCATGTCCTTCCACAGTGCATCGTTATCAATTCTGTTGTTGACTGTTTACTGTGTCACGACACAAAGCTATCTGGTATATTCTCCCTTTGTCGTCCACAATCTCTCTTCCTCTATATTTTGCCAGTGGTTGCAATCTAACAGCATCAAATCCCTTGCGCTCACTCAAAGAATAATTTCTTTTCAATGTCCACAATGAAAATGACGTTAACTTAATTTATTGCAAGCTGCCACATATATGACTTTCAGCCAAATACATCCGACTTTTACTTGGTATTTTTGTGAGCCGAGTTTGCCTTCCTTGTCTGATACGTCTACTAGAATCCTGGTTTACTGTGGGGGAGATGGGGCAACATTTCAAGCAGATCTAGTTAAACCGACCACAGCCTTAGGCCTACGAGCTGAGAGAGAACTCCTGAAAAACCACCAGATTAACGTGACGTTTTCAGCTTTCTTTGCGAGCAGAAGTGGTTTTGGGTTGAGTGACGTCAGCCGCCTATAACTCCTATAGTTGTAGCACATCTGTAGCCGACTGTAAACTGACTCTAGTAGAATCATCAGTCAGCTATGAGCCGTTCACAGCCCGCGTGTTGTCCGGCGACGTGGTCTCCACTGTCAATAGCTGAGGCTTCCATCTAAGTGAGATATAAAGAGTTACGCCTCCCTGGTACTAAAATAGTTAATCAATTCAGAGGAAGAGGTATGTTTACAGCACTCGGAAAAATTGACAAATAAACAACAGAAAAAAATATGGACCAACGCAAGATCGAACCCGTATTCAGTGGCACAGCGCCTTGCCACGAAAAACCAAACGCTAGGGAACACTGCCACTCAGCTAACTAAAAAATTAGCTTCGTAGGCAATGTCTTTCGCGTAGGTGTTCTCATGACTAAAGCATAAGGTTACGATCACAGCTCGGAAATACTTAGTGAATCTGTATTTTTTTTTTTTTTACTGAAATAGTTACAGGAGGAAGTACAGTAACCATCATTGTGTCTTTCCTTTTCTTTTTTTTCTCGCCATCATTTGCGAGCCGACAAGATTCTTCTTTTACCTTTTCAGCTCCCTCTGGAGCAAAGGTCTTCAACAAACAATTTCCAAGTCGTTCTGTTTCTTGCCCTACATTTAAGATCATACCATGTCTTCCCCATCATCTTCATCTCTGCTTGCATCTGTCTTCCCCAAGAATATATTGGTCTTCCCCTTTGTCATTTTCCTTGGGGGTTCCAAAAAAAGGGTCTGTTATGTAATATTCTCAGTTGGGATCCGCACTAAGTGTCCTATCCAGCACCATGGTCTTCGCTGTATCTCTTTATCTTTATGGCATTTGACTGATACATTTCTATAATTTTGTGTTAATGTCCTGCCAAATTCCTTACTCAGACTTTTCAGTTGTTTCTAGTGACTGATAGGAACTATTACTCTTAGGAATGGGCGTCCTCATCTTCTTCAGTGATCGTCTACTGCTATCACTTACACGTCTAGACCAGCAAGGGGTCACGAGCAAGACAGTGTGTTTGAGGTCTTTGCTGGGGTCACGAGCAAGACAGTGTGTTTGAGGTCTTTGCTGGGGTCACGAGCAAGACAGTGTGTCTGAGGTCTTTGCTGGGGTCACGAGCAAGACAGTGTGTTTGAGGTCTTTGCTGGGGTCACGAGCAAGACAGTGTGTTTGAGGTCTTTGCTGGGGTCACGAGCAAGACAATGTGTTTGAGGTCTTTGCTGGGGTCACGGGCAAGACAGTGTGTTTGAGGTCATTGCTGGGGTCACGAGCAAGACAGTGTGTTTGAGGTATTTGCTGGGGTCACGAGCAAGAGAGTGTGTTTGAGGTCTTTGCTGGGGTCACGAGCAAGAGAGTGTGTTTGAGGTCTTTGCTGGGGTCACGAGCAAGAGAGTGTGTTTGCGGTCTTTGCCGGGGTCACGAGCAAGACAGTGTGTTTGAGGTCTTTACTGGGGTCACGAGCAAGAGAGTGTGTTTGCGGTCTTTGCTGGGGTCACGAGCAAGACAATGTGTTTGAGGTCTTTGCTGGGGTCACGAGCAAGACAGTGTGTTTGAGGTCTTTGCTGGGGTCACGAGCAAGAGAGTGTGTTTGCGGTCTTTGCTGGGGTCACGAGCAAGACAGTGTGTTTGAGGTCTTTGCTGGGGTCACGAGAAAGACAGTGTGTTTGAGGTCTTTGCCGGGGTCACGAGCAAGACAGTGTGTTTGAGGTCTTTGCTGGTGTCACGAGCAAGACAGTGTGTTTGAGATCTTTGCCGGGGTCACGAGCAAGACAGTGTGTTTGAGGTCTTTGCTGGTGTCACGAGCAAGACAGTGTGTTTGAGGTCTTTGCTGGTGTCACGAGCAAGACAGTGTGTTTGAGGTCTTTGCCGGGGTCACGAGCAAGACAGTGTGTTTGAGGTCTTTGCTGGTTCCCGAAAGTGTGTTTACGCACACTTGTTTCTGTTGTGTTCTCAGTGTTGATAGTGTTGGAGATTATGCTCTGGGGTTTGTCTGGATACTCCGCAAATCGTATTTTGCAAAGTCACTTAGTCATGACTTCTAAGTTAGCCAGTTGTGGGGTGTTATATCCACTCCGAGGTATGGTGACAGCTTTACAAGGAAGGAATACAACACAATACTGACGTTTCGACCCGTGGCCTTCTTCAGAATACACGGACAACGACAACAAACGGTGAAGTACAATGCATTTATTTGCCTGTTTTCCATGACTTCTATAGGTATGCAGTGAAGCCACAGTGACCTGTTCGGAGTCTGTATATCTTAGTCAGCTCATGTTCGCTGAGTTTAAATTGCAGTGTTCTGGCTCATATTTCCCATATAATATAGAATATCAATAAGTTTACCTGAAACGTCTCGGTATCGATTCTTGTAAACACTAATTTGACATTAATTACAGGAAAAGAGACAAGACGGGGAATCGCCTCCACAATGCAAGACGAACTCGATCGCATTTCTTCCTGGTGTGGGGTTTCAGGTACCTTGGTTAATCCTAATAAAGCATCAGTTTCATGGTTCTCCCTTAACAATCTACGACCACACCGGTGGTACGAATGGGAGCTGGTGAGGTGACCAGGGACAAGTTGATGACATACCTCGGAGTTAAGTTTGATCGCAGCCTGTGTTTTCGTGACCACGTCGACCATGTGATAACAAAATCCCGCAAAGAATTAGCCGCCTTGAAGGTCATGGCAGCTGCCAACATCGAGCAGAGGCTACTTACTCTTCTGTTTCAGGGATTAGTCCTCGCACCAATCGAGTATACCCTGGCAATTCTTACTGTCAGTACGACTCAAATTGATAGGCTGGAAATAATACAAAATGAAGCCATGCGCATTATCCTGGGATGTACAAGGGACACTCCATGTGTAGCAATGAGGTATCTTCTTGACTTTCCAACCATGGATGACAGAATCAAGATCTGGAGAGCACGAGCATACCTGAAGATTAGTACAGATAAAGATCATCCATTGCACCACGTGCTCAACACAGGGAAAGGTGCCAGGCTAAAAAGAGGCAAATCATGGGTGGGCCGAGCAGAAGATGTCATCAAACAGGTCTGTGGGCTTACCAATATCAGCGTTGGTGAGGAGTGGATACCGGTGCCTACGTCATTCAAGGGGACTTTCTCGTGTATTGTCACACTAGACAGGAAAAGTAGGGAACAGACCCGGTCGTGGTTAATGCTGAGGTCAACGGTCTCATCTGCGATAACATCAATGAGAAATATGCAGTCATCTATACAGACGGATCTGTAAGACGACACCAAAGAAGTGCATGGGCATTTACATCACGCTCGGCAGGCAGAATAGTCAAAGAAGACAGTGGTGCATACGTCATGACCACGAGTAGCATGACAATGGAGGTGATGGCAGTGACCAAGGAATTCAAATGGTTAGAGTCACAAGACTACACCCACGCATGTATACTGAGTGATTCGATGACCATGATAAAAAAAGTTGAGGCGGGCTCTATACGCATGCAATGGGTAAAGTCGTTGCAGAAATCCAAAATACGTAAGGTCACCTTTGTCTATGTCCCTGGGCATGCGGGAGTACGGGGAAATGAGAGAGCGGACAGGTTGGCTAACTGTGCTGTCGTTGAGGACGGGCAACCAATGGATCGGGCGGACATCATCAATGCCACCCGAGATCTGGAAAGAGCACAGGACTTCGACAAACACAGATCCACGTCACTTCTTCGGATGATGGTAATGGGAGTTAAGATGGGCACAGCCAGAAATGAGAAAGTGGTCGTATAAAAAGACTTATCAACCAACATAGAACTGGAGTCGTCAGTCGCTGGACACTGTGGGAATTTCTGAGGAAGGGATCTAAGCACCTATGGACATGTTCGGAGTGCAATGATGACGACCTGCAAATAACTCAATTTCACAATTAATAAACACTCACTGGGGTATTTCAATCCCTTTGGACAAATGTATATGGCCTTTGGCGTATCCACAGACGGTTGGTAGCAAACAATCATGATTACTCAGTAGTTTGGTAAAATAGTAGTGTCTTATCATCATCATTGAGTGCCGTCTCCGCATCGAAGGTTGGCTACCATAGAACGCCACTTCGTTCTGTCTCTTGCTTTGATAGCGCAGGTTGTCATATGCTGACTTGTCCATCTTTCCATGTTATTCGTCCATGTTAGTCTTGGCCTGCCTCTTTTACCATCTATTTTCCCTTCCAAAATTACTTTTAGTAGGCTGTTGTGTCTTTCAACATGCCCACAAAATTCTCATTTGTCTTGTTTGAATTGTATTTAGTAATTCTCTTTTCATTTTTAGTTGTTTTAAGACTTCGCTTGTTTTCTATTTTTTCCCATCCAATTCTTCTACATATATCCACATTTCAAAGGCTTCAATTTTGTATTCTGTTTTCTTGTCAAATGTCCACGTTTCTGTGGGAGGGAATGTTGAGAAGACATAACATTTTGCTATTTTTACTTTTAGTCCTGGTGATATTTGTTATGATGTTAATATATTTATCATGGCATTAAAATTACTTTTTGCAATTTCTATTTTTAGTCCAGTTTTACATTTGTGTCTTATGCTGAATGCTTTTATACTGAACAGCTTCCCTCATGGCTGAATCTGTCAATACTGGATAAACAGATTCGACAACAGAATGAACGAGATGTATTTGAGGTACCTGGCCCTGCCTCCTTTCTCCTGTGCCGTATTCTGAATTTTACATTAACACTTCCTCGAATGTTGCTGCGCCGTTTTATTTCATATTTGTTCTCAATGTGCAACGATCTCATGCCAAAGTTTCCTAATTTCTTTCGCTGGCAGAGAACTGTCTGCCCTTTGGTCTCCTTCAATCCCTAAGTTCACCATACAATAATTGTTCGAGAAAACGATTGTTCTCCATTCTTCTTACCTGACCCAGCCGACTAATGTTTAGTCCCCGACTCCTATATTAGACAGGTATACACCATGAACAACAACGTAGAATGCAGTGTGGACAGGCAGTGTTTGACACGGACCCGGGACGCCCAACAATACCTGCTCTGAAAGTGGTTAGGAACGTGACTGGGAATCATAGGAGGAAGACGTATGTATTATAGCACTCAGGAAAAAATGACAAATACACCGATTCTCGTGGCAAGGCGCAGTGCCATGGAGTACAGGTTCGATCCTGCTTCGGACCATATTTTGTTCTTTGTTTTTTTTCTGTTATTGTTTACTTGTCATTTTTTCTGAGTGCTGTAATACATACTTCCTCTTATGATTCCCTGAATTATCGCCTCGGAAGTTTCCCTCTAAATTAATATTCATTTATTATTATTTGTCTCCAGGAACGTGACTGCCCGCGTCAGTATTTATGTGAACCATACATCATCACAATTCTTTACTCTACCTCCGTCCCATCGTGGGCCTAAATGGTCTGGACAAGAGATGAAGAATGTTAAGACAAATAATACTGAAGGCAGGCATGTTCAACAAGAGCACAGATACAACACCTTTTAAAGCCACATTATCTACGTTCATATAGCGTAAAAAAAAAAAAAAACTGAACGCTTTCAAAGAAAATACAAAAGAAATATACTCTGAGTACGATGGAATGAAATCAAGACCAATATAAAGATAAGATAAATTCCCATACAACCAACGATATCGTCTACAATTAGGAAGAGAAGAGGGACATACGTTGAGAAGAGACAACAAACGAATTTTAAAACAGGCTTTTAAATGGGACACATCAGAGTACAGAAAATGAGAAAGACCTAGAGATACATTGAAAAGAAAATTGATGAGAAGCAAAGTTGGGTGGCATAGGCTCATAGGATAAATCAATCTTCTCAGACAGAACAGAGAGAGATGGACGGTAAAAAGCAATATGAGCCCTAGGTAACGTCTAAGGGCAATAGACTGATGAAATAATATGACGTCGGACCATGGATACAAGTTATAGTCGGGCAAAGGCATCGTGACACACCGGCTATGTGATGCCGCGCAACAATGGGTCCTAACCCGACACATATCCACACAATATGAACATGTCTAGGGCGTTCCAAGATCGAAATGATGAAACAAGCGGTGAGGACATAGAATGCAACGGAAAACAAATAACTGAGAAGTGTTTCTGGTTGATGCGATCGTACAAGATCAATCACATATGCATGTTTAAGAACTAGATATGCACAAATGAACAACAGCATCGCAATTTTGTCAACAGAAAATGAAAATATGTTGAATGTAAATTACAAGAAAACTCTGGATAATTTTCAATAACTTTAGTGCAATACATGTGAACAATCTGTAGCTTATTAAGATGAATTTCGGAAGATGTAAATGCAATCTTTAAGTAAATTGTGACGTTTTTTTGTCAAACGTGAAACGCTTTTGCAAATTAATGTCACGTTTGAGTGTTTGTAGCGGAGCAGTAAGCGACGTGGGCTCCATCGAAACATTGGCGCTCTTCAGTTGAATACACAATAGGTACATCTAGCTCGCAGACAGAGGTAAACTTCTTTATCTAGCTCGCAGACAGAGGTAAACTTCTTCCTCTAGCTCGCTGACAGAGGTAAACTTCTTCCTCTAGCTCGCTGACAGAGGTAAACTTCTTCCTCTAACTCGCTGACAGAGGTAAACTTCTTCCTCTAGCTCGCTGACAGAGGTAAATTTCTTCCTCTAGCTCGCTGACAGAGGTAAACTTCTTCCTCTAGCTCGCTGACAGAGGTAAACTTCTTCCTCTAGCTCGCTGACAGAGGTAAACTTCTTCCTCTAGCTCGCAGACAGAGGTAAACTTCTTCCTCTAGCTCGCTGACAGAGGTAAACTTCTTCCTCTAGCTCGCTGACAGAGGTAAACTTCTTCCTCTAGCTCGCAGACAGAGGTAAACTTCTTCCTCTAGCTCGCTGACAGAGGTAAACTTCTTCCTCTAGCTCGCTGTCTTCCTCTAGCTCGCTGTCTTCCTCTAGCTCGCTGACAGAGGTAAACTTCCTCTTTTCTAATGTTATGTGGCTCGAACATACAGACCCAAGGTAGCAATGTAACTGGTTGCAATAATTTTCTTTGTATTCCTGGTTCTGGAGGAGAAGCTTGAGCTTGTCCAGTACACCTAATAGTTGAAGAGCAATGGTCTTCTCACTTCCCAATGTCGTGGTCTAGAATGGTGAAATGTAACATTCCACTCCCACACCACCACTCCCACAACATTCCCACTGGACAATCGCGCAAGTACCACTTTCAGGATATGTATGACATCACTGAGCAAAGTTTCATACGACCTTAAGCAGATCAAATGCAATATTTAAACAGTCTTGAAAGCGAAAATCATTGATCTATCGTTATGCATTTTCCCCATGAATGGGCATCCGTTCACTTATTTAGGTTAAATACAAAAATAACAATTTTCAACTCCAATATTAAGTCAATCCTATAATATGGCTGTTAAACATGGAGAACAACAAAATGACAATCATGAAGATACAGACCTTCACTAAATGATGCTTAGGTAGAATAAAAGGATGGAAAACGCAGGGCAAAATCTCTAACACAGAATTATCCAAAAGTACCAGTCAAATACCACTGGATAAAGAGACACAGTGAAGACAATGGCACTGGATAGGACACCACACTGCAGAAGCCAACTGAGAGTATTACACCATTGGCCCTTTTTGGCATCCCCAAGGAAAAAGACAAGAGGAAAACCAATATATTATTAAAGATGACAGACAAAGCAGAGATGAAGATGATGGGGAAGATATGGAATGATCTTAAAAGAATGGCAAGAAACAGAACGGCTTGGAAAGTGTTTGTTGAAGACCTATGCTCCACAGGGAGCTGAAAGGAAAGAATTTTAAAAAATGAGTATCAGTGGCACTGGAGAATACAGAGAAGACTTAGTGATATGGTAAAGGACCACCTTCTAGTAAAGATTTAGTGGTATGGTAAATGACCTGCTTCTAGTAAAGAAGACTTGGTGGTATGCTAAATGACCTGCTTCTAGTAAAGAAGACTTGGTGGTATAGTAAATGACCTGCTTCTAGTAAAGAAGACTTGGTGGTATGCTAAATGACCTGCTTCTAGTAAAGAAGACTTGGTGGTATAGTAAATGACCTGCTTCTAGTAAAGAAGACTTGGTGGTATGGTAAATGACCTGCTTCTAGCAAAGACTTAGTGATATGGTAAATAAACTGATTCTAGTAAAGAAGTCTTGGTGGTATGGCAAAGGACCACCTTCTAGTAAAGAAGGCTTGGTGGTATGGAAAAGGACCACCTTCTAGTAAAGAAGGCTTGGTGGTATGGAAAAGGACCACCTTCTAGTAAAGACTTAGTGATATGGTAAATAAACTGCTTCTAGTAAAGGACCTCCTTCTGATAAAGAAGACAGTGATCTCATGATCTTTAAGGATTTCCCCCTAGTAAAGGCAACTTAACGGAATAATAAGACTGGTTTTCTAGAAAAGAAACTATGGGAAATACTAGAAAAGGAAATTGAAGGCTATATTCTAATATATGTAATCCTAAATAACTATGAACTTAAAATGTATCCAATTAAAAGTAACAACGCATATGAATAAATTGCAATGCATGGGAAATTCATTTATTCCTTGTTTCCCCCTATGTTTATTGTGCATAATTTGCAGGGGAAAGCATATAGTCCTTGTATAGAGCAAACTTGTATGTTGCTATAGGTCGTTTCAAAATATTTTGAAGGTGTTTAAAATTCCATATCTCTGCAACCAATTGATTGATAATGCTGAAATTTTGCATATGGTCTTGTGATTTTTTGGTCCCAAGAAGTACATTAATTTCCTCACCAACAAACGTATAGTTTTAAATATTCTTTATTTGAAGTATACAAATTTAAGGCATTTTGGTCAAACCATATATTTGGAGGAATTACCGCTTCATATGAGTGAGCACCCACGGACTTGTCATCTTGAACGTAATGCGCGCCAATTTCCCCGTTTTAAGCACTAAAAAACACATAAAACGCGTCATAGTTATAATTTTATATCCGGTGCATCCCATTTCCTGTCGTTTTGTTGTGATTTATGTGCAACGGCGTATCCTAATTATTGGGTAATTTCGTTAAATTTGTGATCTGTTAGTCAATGGGTATAAAAGTAAAGTTCCTTACATTGCAATCAGTGGCAATAAAGGTGTATAAATATTTTTGCATAGAAGCTAAGCGTGGAAAACTGTATCGAAGCATCTCAAAGCCAGAAAAGAGAACTATTCACGCATTGGGTATAAGCAAACGCTTTTTCAAACAAGTTATTGTTATTGTTATTGGCTATGGAAGGCCTCGGTCTCACAGCAAACGAATTAAAATCCATAATTGCTCAACCGCCCGTGCCAGTGGAATCATCCGAATTACTAACTCATCTCCCAAACAAAGAAAGGTAACTGTAGTCCCCATCGTAGCAGTCTCAGCACACGCCAAAAGACATAAGGCGAAACCGCGCAGAAAGTGAACACAGCCAACTGTTCCCCGTCATACGATATCATCATTCATCGTAAACAAGCGGGATATCGAAGCAGGATCAAAACGGATGAGACACACAGCTCACGGTGTGCACAGAGCACTTAACTCAGTAGCTCCTGCAACAAGCCAGACTTGGAATATGAGGAAACTGCAAGAAGGAACACTTTTCAGACATAGCCTTCAATGGTTCCTGCCGCCTATCCACCATATACCATGGGAGTTTACGTCCTCCCGAAAATGATGATCGTCGTAGCACTTTATGATGTTAGGCCATCATTGATGACTCCAATTCCAAACATATAGACACACAGTGGTGGTAAGTTATCATTTCCAATCCAACAGAAGCCACATGACCTGTAGTTAGTAAAAACACAATTGATGATGTTCTCCGCTCCCTTCTTGTAGCTGCCGCCACACGATTCTGATGTCTCATTAACTTGGACATCATTCAAGAACAATGTCAGATGAACATTCCATAGATATGGCTTTTCTGATGAAGTGCTTGGTGCAACAGTAGTATCAATCATAGTGGAGGCTCCTGGTATGTGTTCTTTAATATCACAGACGGCACATGATGTTGTTATATTCAGAATTTCTTTCAGGGGTGTAAATACGTGGCACACACATGGAGAGTGGCTTTTCAAACAAGTGCTTAAAGCTAACGGAGTGTCCAGTTCAATCAAGACTAGGACGCTAGGAAGAAAGAAAGTAGTAGATAGTTTTGACAAGGAAGTGATTAGAAGAGCAATTTGTAAAATGTTCGATTCCAAAGAAACTGTGACTTTAAGAAAACTGAAAATTCGACTGAGAGCAGAAAATGACATTGTTGTGTCGAAAACAACATTATGGAGAACTGTTAGAAGCATCGGTTTTACGTTTAGAAAGTACGATAGTGGTAGAAATGTCATCTGCGAGAAGCCGCACTTAGTTTCTATGAGGAGTAAATATTTACGTGAAGTACGGGAAATGCGTAACCAAGGTTATGATATTGTATTTCTAGATGAATCTTGGATAAATTCTCACCACACAAGTGCCAAGGAATGGCAGTTATCAGATGGAAGTATTAAAAGATGTGTACCCACTGGAAAAGGACAGCGTATTATAATGGCACATGCAGGCAGCCGAAAAGAAGGGTTGGTGAAAAATGCAGAACTTATATTCACCTCTAATTATACTGACAACAGGGACTATCACACCGAGATGAATGGCCATATATTTAGAGAGTGGATTGAAAATACTCTTCTTCCAATTCTAGACAGACCATCCTGTCTGGTAATGGACAACGCGTCGTACCACAACGCTGTGGCAGAAGAAGACAAAATTCCTACATCTACCAGTACAAAAGATGTTATAAAGATTTGGCTAAGAAAGGAAGGAATTCCATTTAACGAGGGATTTTTGAAACCTGAATTACTGTCACTTGTTAAGAAATCGCAAAAGACCAAAGTATTCCAAATAGACAAAATCATTCAACAGCATGGTCATACGTGCTTGAGACTGCCCCCTTATCATCCACAATTAAACCCCATTGAACTCGTTTGGGCAAAAATTAAAGGGCAGGTGGCAGCTGAGAATACAAGTTTTAAACTATGCGATATAAAAGGACTGACATATGCTGCTCTATCACAGATTGACAAAGATTTTTGGTGCAAATGTGAAGATCATGTCTTAAAAAAAGAAAATGACTATTGGAAAAAAGATGGACTATCGTTCGTTCAGCCCAGATTAGTAATCAATATGTTAGACTCCTCTGATTCAGAATAAATGAAATAATAATGGACGTTTTTATATGTCCGCATGATCAATCTTTAGCTAAAGTTGATAACGTTTTGAAAATGTAAAGATTCTTGATATGTGTACTGCAGGCATGCAAAGAAACTAAATCACTTTCATATGTCTTGTTTACGTAAAATAATGAAAGTCACATGGAAAGACATAAAACGAACAATGTAGCTCTTTACAGTGAAGAGGATCCCGTGCTTACATCGGACTCTTTAGTCACATGCGTACCCATAAACAATAACTTTGCTTGATATGTCATGCTCGTTATCGCTCGCAACGGATAATTAATTTTTTTAAATGTATTCTTTGTTGTATATTGTTTAAATAGTTTTCATTAATGGAACTGTTTATACGCTGATTTGTTTTAGACCGTCTGTAAAGGCTATAACATTGACATTCTCATAGTATTTTAAAGAAAGTAAACAATAGAAAGTAAACAGTTGATAAACGCCTCCAACTTTCAAGTTGTGTAGAGACGCCTATGTCGAGAAGCTGATTTCCATTAATGTACGGTAAATTATTTTCTCCAGGAGCAAAAAGATCCGTAAATTCACTGAGATCAAAGGAAAGTGCTGCTTCATGATGAAGCATACTTCCTACATCATTAAATTTTGTGAAATCGGTGGGACCTTGGAAAAACAAGGCCAGATGCAAAAAATCAAGTTTGTAAGTGCAGGGAAAGAGGAGATATTTCATGTTAATCGTGAACATTTAGATTTGAAACGACCAATAGACTGCATTTTGTTGGTTGAACTCACCAAAACTAAAGTTGTGTCAATACTAATCATCTTTAGCTGGACAACATCAAGTGGGTGATTGTTAGTGAAGATAGAGCCAAGATAATCAAAATGACAAGATATAGCCAATGCAAAGAGCATGCAGTGCTTAATCAGATATCCTAACCCAAAGAGTATAGAGGTCACAGCTTGTTGTAAGCCATGATATAACGCAAGTGACAATTGTGTAACAGTTTATAAGGAGAAATGAGAAAAAAAGAAGCAATTATTTATTTGTTTAACAGTCACATTGGGTTGTCTAGAAATAAGACGTCAGCATCTAGACATAAAGGTTCTAGGTTTGAATCCAATCACACAAAGTAGGAATTTTTCTCTTTAAATTCATTTCTTCATTGCGTTACCCTCTTCTGGTCTCTGCGTAGTAAGATCCAATGTGTAGCCATCTTGGTAAATTGGCAAAAACACAATAGATCCAGTGCGCATGCTGCACACATAAAATAACCTTTGGTAGTTGAAAGTAAAAAACAGAAGTTCAAAAAAGGTTGTTGACAGGGCAAAATTGTTGAAAGTAAAAAACAGAAGGTCAAAAATGGTTGCTGACAAGTCAAAATTGTTAAACAGAAATCTACCCAAGCTGAAGATATGTGTCAGGCCAAAAGGATGTCCATTAATTAGCAACACAACACCCACTTAACGGATGAACTCTAAAATATATTTAACACTAGCAAATCAAAGGATTAAAAAAAAATGAAGCTTTCACTAAATGACAGAAATAGCAGCATTACACATAAAACAACTCTTTAAATGATAAAATATGTAAACGGTTGAGCATGAAAATGAAGGTGTGGAGTTCAACAATGTTGCATTACAGAGAAAAAACATATAAATATAATATGAGATAACATTTGTTAATAGTTCATTAGTGTTGATATTGTTTTAAGTTCAAACAGCAAGAATATTTCTTGCCTTTATGCTAATATTTCTTGCTTTTATGCTAATGATATAGCTACTCCATACTAAGATATTTTTGTACATATTTTTAGAGAAGAATTCTTCAAGCACTCTCTAATTCTGGCTTTAATAATAACATTGAACTTTTTACTAAAACACAGCTTATTCGTTGTTTCATTTCTACAAATAATATTCACAGAAGAGTCATTTCCTTACAGCTAGTTTATTTTTTAACTTTTCTGTACCATTATATTCTACTGACCTTTCGAGCCATAGCTGGCCCATAGGGCATAGACCCAGATACTCCTGCTCTTTTCTCTACCATAAGCCACCATTTATACACATTCAGCCAGTTACTCACAATACTAGTACTAACTACTTGAACAACACCATATTCCACACACAACTAGCAAGGCATGGAGGAAACCTTGACTTACTTTACTTAAAAAAGTATTCCGACTAACAGTCATACATTATCATTCTTATATATAGAATCATCTTCACTCCGCTTTGGAAGTGTTCATTAACACTTTGATATCTTGTCAGCCACTCCTAGAATCTATATTTATCATCACCGCATACATGTCGGTTGGCGTTGGCGATCATCTCTCTCTCCACATCACACGGTCCTTCATACATAATTTCAGCCAGTGATCTTTTGTTATGCTATGTGGATAAGCCTAATGAGCCATGTAACAAAAATCTTGCTAAAAGTTATACCAGGAAGAACGCAGAATAAAATCAATACAGAAATAGAAGAACTATGTAGATTTAGGAAATACAGTGGAGCAAAAGAAGACATATTCTGCATGAGGACATTAATCGAAAAGTACACAGAAGTAAACAAACCAATAAATGTGCTTCATAGACTACTAATGTAACATACACACAACAATGCTCAGAGCCAAAATAATGGAGAAAACAGTAAGATCTTTAGCAGGCTACTCTAAACATTTCACCATTAACTCCGGAGTAAGACAAGGCTGCGTGCTTTCCCCTTTACTTTTCATCACATATATGGACAATATATGCAAATTAGCATGCCCAATCAAAGGAAGTATACCAACAAGGATAATAACAAGCGATAACACAAAAGAGAACAAAATATACGTACCAGAAAACAGCAGAAGAGAGGAAGAAATAAATAAAATACTATTTGCAGACGACCAAGTTCTGATACATGAAACAACTGAGGACCTGCGAGAACATATCAACAGGTTAAACAAGACTTGTAAACAATACAACATGAAGATCAACATAAACAAAATCGAAGTAATGACAATAGCGAGAAAGAAAGAAAAACTAAACATCATAATAGATAATACGACTGAAGCAAGTAGACAATTTTAATTATCTGGGTAGCACGTTAACACAAGACAATAACCAAGTGACAGAGATAGATATAAGGTGTAACAAAGCATACCAAGTTATAGGCCAAGTATCAACACTATTGAAAAACAAAGCAATAACTACGGAAGCAAAAAGGGCAATATACAAATCAATTTTTCTACCAACTCTGTGCTATCAGTGCCAGAATTGGATGCTGGACTCTAGAACAATAAGAAAGATAATGACCACCAAAATGAAATGTGTCAGAAGAATGACAGGAAACAGCTTAAGGTTCAGAGTAAGAAACACCGACCTGAGGAAGAAACTCAAAATTGAACCAGACATCGAATACATAAAGAAACAACAGATAAATTGGTTCGGCCACATAACAAGACAAAAAGAACTAACAATGACTCAATGAGCCATAAACAAACGCTACGAAAACGCCAGATTAAGAGGAAGACCGAGAAAGAGATAGATAAAGGGAATACTAGAGTCACTAGAGGGGATAACATCAGAAGAGGCCAACAGAAGAGCAAAGATCGCAGATTGTATATCCCCTCGACGCCAAAGGCTAAAACTAAGAATAGCAAAATGTTGTATCTTCTCAACATTCCTGTATGGTGCATAAACATGGACATTAGGCAAGAACACAGAACAGAAAATTTAAGCCTTTGAAATGTGGATTTATAGAAGAATTGGATGGAAAAAAAAAAGAAAACAAAAGATAAGTCTTACAACAACTAAAAATGGAATGATATCCATCTACTAAACACAATTCAAACAAGACTAATGAGATTTTTGGGGCATGTTAAAAGACACAACAGCCTACTAAAGGTAATCTTGGAAGGAAAAATACAAAGGAAAATAGGCAGAGGCAGACCAAGACTAACATGGGCAAGTAACATTAAAAGATGGTCAAGTCAGCCTATGACAACCTGCACTATCAATCAAAGTACGAGACAGAGCGGAAAGGCGCTCCATGCTAGCGAACTGTCAATGTGGAGACGGCAATCGATGATAATTTGGATATGTTCAGTATTTTTTCTTGTGCTTTTCCTCTCTCTTCTTCCCATTCATTCTGCCTGTAGTTATAGTATTCTCAAAGCCTTCTTTTCTCGTGATACGTGCAATAAATGCAGAATGTCCTAAAGGCTTAAGCATCTACCTGATCACTTTGAAAGGTTCCAGTGCAGGGCAAAACCTCTTGCTGTATCAGTAAGTGTCCACAGAGGTAACAAAGTTTTTTAAACATATTTTATTCGGAAGACGATGAATTTCACAAACTGTTGACAGTGTTGGTCACTTTTTCCAACAACTGACACAAGGAAGGAGATAGAAAACTAAAAATCTCCTGTATTTTAGGGAAAAACAACAACCATATTTACTTTATCGCTCCGAAAGAAAATAAAAATATATGTAATTAAAGTAAGCAGATACAAGATTTTTGACTGTTAGTTGGAATGCTTAGCAGATAGTCAAGAAGATAACAGTAGTTTCTAATGGTGATATTGTAAAAAAAAAAAAAAAAAAAAGTAAAGTATCACGCCAAGTGGCGTATAGGGAATATGGTGTTAATGACCATATATTTTACAGACCTTCAGAACATGATTTTTGGCGTAATGTGGTCGGTATTACGCCCGTGCCACTTCACTTTCCCAGAAAAAAATCCGGTACCTATTTAAGGCTAGTTGAACCCGGAAGCCGTCGGTTGGGATTGAACCCTACCCCTTGTCCTTTGTAGTCCAGTTCACTAACCCCTGAGCTATCGCGGCTCCACCGATATTGTCAAGCCCCACACTTAATGAGAATTAAGCTCTGTTAAAAGTGAAGGTAATCTTCATATTGCTGGAATCAAACCTAGTTTGGCTCCCAAAACATTTGTAGGAAACATCTATGCTAACTATTATCAGTAACATGTGCTTGATAAGTTAAAAATCAGCACCAGGTGCTGCTTTCTTGCTGCTGTTACATTATGGTAATATGTTTTCTAACAAACTGTGAATTTGATTTTTGAGGTGAATTAAACCCTTAATTATGTGTTGGCTTATGGACTTAATATGAAGTCACTAATATTGTTGCTCCTTATAGATCTTCAACATAATTTTTTCCTATCTTCTGTCCATATCTTCCACAGCAGTGTGGATCCACTAAAGAGGATTGAAGGAAGGAATGATTGCATACACATAAAATCACAGATTTGTTGTAACTGTATGTGTGTGTGGAAATATTCTGAGTCGGCCTTATTGAATTTTTTTTTTTTTTTTTTAACTGATTTTTCATACTAGCTGAGTCAGCCTAACAGGTCTCTTAATGATATTCCCATAATGGAGTCTGTTAATGGTATTCCATATTAACTGAGTCTTGCATTATGTAGTCTGCTAATGATATTCCATATTAACTGAGTCTTGCCTTATGGAGTCTGCTAATGGTATTTCATATTAACTGAGTCTTGCCTTATGGAGTCTGCTAATGGTATTCCATATTAACTGAGTCTTGCCTTATGGAGTCTGCCAATGGTATTCCATATTAACTGAGTCTTGCCTTATGGAGTCTGCCAATGGTATTCCATATTAACTGAGTCTTGCCTTATGGAGTCTGCTAATGGTATTCCATATTAACTGAGTCTTGCCTTATGGAGTCTGCTAATGGTATTCCATATTAACTGAGTCTTGTTTCATGGAATCTGTTACAGATATTCTACACTGTGTCAACCTTTTGGGTCTCTTACTGATAGTCCATACTAACTGAAGTAACCTAATAAAGACTGTTGCTGATATACCAGACTTCATGTTATGGTCCGCAATCACTCATTATACCCTACTAAGAAATGTAATTGGTAGTCAATTCATGTACAGTAGCAATGTTTCATTCGAATGCATCTGATTTTTACCACCTGTAGAGTATCTGTTGTTTTTCTGTGATCTCTGAATTCTCAGGAAAGGTGAGACAAAATTAGTTTTACTATCGGAGATAAGCAATAAAACATATATTTTGTGTACAAGTCAGGAATACCTATCGGAGATAAGCAATAAAACATATATCTTGTGTACATGTCAGGAATACCTATCGGAGGTAAACAATAAATTATATATTTTGTGTATAAGTCAGGAATACCTATCGGAGATAAGCAATAAAACGTATATCTTGTGTACAAGTCAGGAATACCTATCGGAGGTAAACAATAAATTATATATTTTGTGTATAAGTCAGGAATACCTATCGGAGATAAGCAATAAAACGTATATCTTGTGTACAAGTCAGGAATACCTATCGGAGATAAGCAACAAAACATATATCTTGTGTACATGTCAGGAATACCTATCGGAGGTAAACAATAAATTATATATTTTGTGTATAAGTCATGAACATCTATTGGAGAAAGCAATAAAATATATATTTTGTGTACATGTCAGGAATAGAAAAGAACATATGTCAGTTGACAACCAAAATGAGAAGGCAGAATATTTCTCTCAGGAAGAGACAAGGTGATATTAGTGACTTTGCAAAAGCATCTTGAATACCTTCACAAATGATATATGGTTTAGGCACAGAGTTGGGATCTTCATGTGTGATCATGAAGCACAATGACATCAATGCTTTAAATAGAAAAATATGTGAATCCAGAAAGAGGTTGAAGTATTTTTGATGAGAAGTGACTGTCAGCTCAGTGGCTGAAGGTGGCTCAGAGCTGACTTCTTGTGTTTAAAATCAGTGGCAACTGAAGATCAAGGGATAACTCCATATCCTCTCAGTGCTTCTGGAAACAGACTAACCAGTCTGGCTAAATGAGCTGGGACCAAAAGGGAAGGTACCCCCAGTAGTTTTTCAAAATGTCTTGCTGCAGTTGGATGCGTTGGTCGGTAAGATGCACGTTGAGTTATTTGTGGGTTATCATCATCGCACTTCAAATATGTCCTTAGGTAAACATATCACGTAATCCACATCTACACCGCCTAACATCATTTTAAGGGCGTATGATGAAGAGGAGTTGGTGTCTGGCAAGGGCAAATGAAGAATGACAATTACTAATAGTCGCCATCTGAGTACAAAGGTATACATAAGAACACCTGCATGCCATGAGTCATAAGAGAAGAAATCATAGCACTGATGATCACTTGAGTACAACGATGATGGTGCTATTTGCTACAAGAATATAGATATGATCTGGAATGAGATCTATCCACTATGAATAATGTATTCTCACAGCAACTATCAAAAGAACAGTTATATTAATGTATATTGTAAGTGCAACACTTACAGTCAGGAAAATATGTTGTTTTTTTAAATATGATCACAACCATTCATAAACTGAAAATGAGTCAAGTAATTAGCCTTAGGTTATTGGTTATGGAAGGCCTCGGTATCACTGCAAACGAATCAAAATCCATAACTGCTCAACCGCCCGTGCCAGTGGAATCATTCGAATTACTAACTCATCTCCCAAACAAAGAAAGGTAACTGTAGTCCCCATTGTAGCAGTCTCAGCACACGCCAAAAGACATAAGGCGAAACCGCACAGAAAGTGAACAGTCAACTGTTCCCTGTCATACGATATCATCCTTCATCTTAAACAATTGGTACATCGAAACATGATCAAAACGGATGAAACACACAGCTCACAGTGTGCACAGAGCACTTAACTCAGTAGCTCCTGCAACAAGCCGGACTTGGAATATGAGGAAACTGCAACAAGGAATACCCTTCAGACATAGCCTTCAATGGTTCCTGCCGCCTATCCACCATATACCATGGAAGTTAGCCTTAGGTTTGAAACCACAAGATCACCAGGTGCAAAGTGCAGTACATTGAAATCCATTAATTCTTCTCGTACGTTTAGCTGCACTGTGCATCATGCCGATTTCAGCAGCGTACATTTCGCCGCATAGTGCGCCATGCTCAATTTGATTAGTGTGAACACCATCAAACCATATTCATTTTACATTTCTATCATCTTGATATTGGCGAAATCTAATACCTTGTTCAATTAACTAGATGTTCAAATATAATATGTTATATGTTAGATAAATATAAATATGTAGATTGATTCTTAAAACCGCAAAAAAATTTGGCTCTGAAATCTCTCCCGTTGAGTCGATAAAAAGCTTCCGTACAGAAAGAGTTAATAAGTGTAGAAGAAGGTCGAAATATGGCAATTAATGATAATTATAAATAAAGGTCTTCTTATGCGTTCACGGCCAATGATCATTCCTCTTCATCATCCACCCTTAAAAAGGATGTCATGTGGTCACAGAAAAGTTGTGTTGTGGTCAGCAAGCTCCAATATCAGCACCATACACATCTGATGTTAATAGCGGATTGCCTTCCCTCTCAATCCTTACTTGCTTAGCCAGACCAGTTAGTCTGTTACCACAGCCAACATGGAGAGATGGAATAGGATGTTGATCAGATGTTGCCACTGATACTGTTGCTGCCAATCAGATATATTTTGGTGAACACTTTCAGTCCATGTGCTGGCAATCCTCTTGGACCCTAAGTAGGTCAAATAGATACATTAAGGATAAGCTTAACAAAACGATTGAGGATAAATTTACACTACCAAATAATGAGGATAAATTTACACTACCAAATAATAAGGAAGATTTATAAATGATGCTTATGTGTTTATGAAGCAAATAGGCAGTTTCAAAACGCTATGACAATGAATTCAAATACCCAATGAGGAAAAACGAAAGATGTATAAAAGCAAAGGAATGATGTTTATGTATTTATGAATCAAATAGGTAGGTTAAGCAAGTTATGAAAATGAATTAAATACACAATGAGATAACAATGAAGATATAAACAAATGTAAGTTAGTGGTGCATATGAATTTATGGGATCAAATTAATAGCAAGAATGATTTTAATTGAGTCAAAGAACAACATTAATAAGCAATTTATGAAACCTCTGATACACAATCTGCATATTCCCTTGACCATCACACAATTTTCACTGTAATCTCTTATGTTGTTCAACTTATAATACTATACATCAGAAATCAATTTCACAACAAACCCCAATAAAAATATAAGCATTTGTACAAATGAACAATTCAGAGCACATGAAACACCAAGGGAAACTTCACGCTAGAGTGATTGTGCGAAAGTTAAGAGAAGTGAAGAATAGAACGAGGCTGGCAAAGCTGCAAATACTGCAGTACGTAAGGCTACAGATAACTAAACACTAAATGTCACCCCTTATTTTACTATTATCTTTAAATGTTATGTTTAATGCAAATTTTGGGCTTTATTATGATAGCAAATACCTCATGAAATTATATACAAAAATGTATAACTTTTACATTAGAGTCTATCTATCTATCTATCTATCTATTGACCTTTCGAGCCGTAACCGGCCCATAGGGCGTAGACCAAGATACACCTTCTCCTATATGAATTTTTGTTCTAGCAGTTTTCTTTTAAAGATATTTTATCAAATCTCGCCATCTGTCTCTGTTCTGTGCAAGCAGTTCTATCTCATTGAGGGAGCCGATTCCTGCTGCTCTTGCCTCTCTCATCAATGTTCTTCTCAGTGTCTCCCTGGGTCTTCCTCTTTTTCTTTTACCTGTTGTTTCCCATATGAGGGCTTGCTTTGCTATTCGATTATTATCTCTTCTCATCACATGTCCAACGTATGACCATCGTCTTTTCTTTATTACTGAAGATATTAGTGGTTGATTGGCGATTTCTCTAATTTCCTCGTTTGTTTTGAATTCGTTCCATTCTATACCAAGTATTTTCCTTAGACATTTATTTTCGAATGCGTTCAACTTTGTTTCTATATCTCTTGTTGTTTTCCAGCTTTCACACGCATACGTAAGGGTTGATAGTACATTTGATTTGAATAGCCTAAGTTTTGTGTTTGTGCTAATGAGTTTTGATTTCCACAACTTTTCAAGGCTTCTGAAAGACATTGCTGCTTTAGCCAGTCTGATTCTAATTTCTTTGCTCGTATCCCCTTCTCGATCAATGTGACTTCCAAGATAGATAAAGTGATCGATCTCTTCTACTGGTTTGTTTTCCATGTATATTTTGTCACTTGTTGGAATTAAACTTTTCATGACTTTAGTCTTTTCATGATTGACCTCAAGCCCAATTAGAGTAATTCATATAAAAGAAGAACAAATAAAACTGGTAAAATATACAAATAATACACATTAATTATCTACATTTCCCATAAACTAACATTATTATCATTTTGAAATTAAAAATCAAACTTGTCATTTGATAACATTTACTGTCAAATTAGTCTGCTGTGTTAAATGTTTCAAAAGGGAACGATAAATATATATTTAATTTACAAAATAATAATAAATCAATAAAAATTAAAAGCTACCAACAAATTGACATGGTAGAACGGATATAGGTAAAATTGTTTTTCTATTTATGTACAATATAATGTTATATTGTGATTAATTAGATTAATTTAAGCTATTTAATTCTTTAATGAGTGAACATAAAATTATTAAAAATATAATGAGTACTAATGAACACTTGTGCAATAATGATAAGTCTATATACACTTATATAATATAATTATTAGAGCATAAATTAAATTACAATACCATACAATTTTATAATTTATTTATGATTTTCTCAGACAGAAATCACAATACACAAAAACTAGATAAATATCCCTGAAACTAAATTGGAAATAACTATATTTTAATCTGGCTTCTCTCTGTAAAAAAATATAAATAAATAAATCACATTTGCCAGGGGAAATTATTTAAACTGTTTTTTAATGGTTTCATAATCATTTCAAAATCTGGATTTGTCAGAAGTACATTATTAACTCATTCTGGAATTAATTTTTATTTGATCAGAATGATCTGACTTGCAGAAGTGAAGTACTTATTAATTAATGTGATCAGGTTCAAACTGTTGCATAATTTTGTTTCTATAAATAAAATTGATAAAAATATACTTCAAAATACAAACTACAAAATACAAATGCCTAGTACACAAAAATGTAGTTAATCCAGTTAGGCTTTATTCAAACGTTATGCACTTGAATAAGCAGAAACACTGGTCCAAAGTCAAGGAGTTATTTAACAAAATTCTTGTCCACATCAATAACTAAAATATACCTAAGTAATTGTTTTTAATGAATCCTTAAAATGACATAATAAATTTAATAATATCTTTTTTTTAAATTATGATTCTCTAACTAACCAAATTGCAACTAACTCCAAATAATAAACAGTACAAAATAATTACTAGATTTTTTTAAATTCCAAAATTAACAAATTAATCACAACTTATGTGCAGTTTCCTATAATCTATCTATCTATCTATTGACCTTTCGAGCCGTAACCGGCCCATAGGGCGTAGACCAAGATACACCTTCTCCTATATGAATTTTTGTTCTAGCAGTTTTCTTTTAAAGATATTTTATCAAATCTCGCCATCTGTCTCTGTTCTGTGCAAGCAGTTCTATCTCATTGAGGGAGCCGATTCCTGCTGCTCTTGCCTCTCTCATCAATGTTCTTCTCAGTGTCTCCCTGGTCTTCCTCTTTTTCTTTTACCTGTTGTTTCCCATATGAGGGCTTGCTTTGCTATTCGATTATTATCTCTTCTCATCACATGTCCAACGTATGACCATCGTCTTTTCTTTATTACTGAAGATATTAGTGGTTGATTGGCGATTTCTCTAATTTCCTCGTTTGTTTTGAATTCGTTCCATTCTATACCAAGTATTTTCCTTAGACATTTATTTTCGAATGCGTTCAACTTTGTTTCTATATCTCTTGTTGTTTTCCAGCTTTCACACGCATACGTAAGGGTTGATAGTACATTTGATTTGAATAGCCTAAGTTTTGTGTTTGTGCTAATGAGTTTTGATTTCCACAACTTTTCAAGGCTTCTGAAAGACATTGCTGCTTTAGCCAGTCTGATTCTAATTTCTTTGCTCGTATCCCCTTCTCGATCAATGTGACTTCCAAGATAGATGAAGTGATCGATCTCTTCTACTGGTTTGTTTTCCATGTATATTTTGTCACTTGTTGGAATTAAACTTTTCATGACTTTAGTCTTTTCACTTTTCCTATAATACCACACTAAAATAATTTCCTAACAGGGCATAGTGCATTTGCTTATTTCCTTAAAAAAATCTACAATGAGAACAATATATAATAAAAATGGTGCAATAACAATACAAAAATAAACAAGTACTAATTTATAAACAAATTAATATTTACATACTTTAATAATTAAATTGAACTACTACAATCCATTATACAAGAATGGTACTTTACAAAATTACAGAAAAAGCTTTGCTGTATATTTTGCACACAAAATTTAGAAGCAAAATAATAATTAGTTTGCGTGAAATAATGTATTATTTTACCTGCCAATCGTAGTGCAGACATTCTCTGGAATTCCGGCTCCTGTAGCCATTTCCACATACGTCGAAACGTTTCTCGTCCAGATTTAAGTTTGCTCCATGGTTTTGGGTTTCGTAAAAGATCACTAAGTGTACCCTGACTTCTGCACAATACTCTTTGTGCAAAGACTGCCTGAGGGATGCTGTATCTCTTCAGTTCGCTGCTTATTCTCTGGGCGAGCTCTTTTGTGTTAATCTCCTCAATTTCTTGTTGCTGCTGTTTATTTTGAATGTCAAGCGATGTTCCAGGTCGCTCTCGCTGTGGGCTTTCGCTGTGAGGTGATGGAGTAGGGGCACTGTGAATTCCATTCATGGACACCATCATAGAACTTGGTGAATGTAGTCTTGTGCTGCTGTGGTCCATCCGCATGGGAGATGCAGCATATGAATCGACGTAACTGTTCGGTGAGGCCATTTTCGGTTCTGATTTAGGTGATGCTAGACCATTTTGAACGTACCCGTAAGAGCCCAAAGTCTGTTGGTAGTTTAGATTATTACTTGTCATCATGGTCATGGCAGTAGCTCCCAAAGTAGGTCCCATATTCATACTCACCCCAGCCATACTCAGCTTTTCATGGTACCTGTGTCCGTAGGCTGCCATATCAATAATTCCTGCTCCAAGTCCGTTATTTTGAGGCATAAGTGTGAAGCTACCGCTAACATTAGGTCCTGTAACATTTACATGACTGAATTTATCCGACACTGTTGATATGGGAGGAAGTGGCTGTAACGGCGTCAATGTAGCGTAGTTGTTAGGGCTGTAACTAGGGCTCATCCGACCGTTTAGTGTGTGATATGTTACATCCCCCATCTGGGAACGGAACTCACTCGAATCTATCATGCTGCTCACACTGACCGGAATGGCCTCAGAGCGAGCGATGGTCGTTTCGAGTTCGTCTTGTGAGTTCACGTAATCCGGTTCTTGAGGCGACGGTTGGCTATGAGTGGCCGTTCCGTTAGACGAATCACCGTTGATTTGTTGATCAGCCGAGAGCTCGCCCATGTTTTCCATCGTCATTCCTAGAATAAAAAAAAAAACGATCGAACAATAAAGAACGATAAACTGTCAATTCCTGTAACCTTTGGTACAGCCTTGCTGGTTGGTTCGTTCGGCTTAGAAGGCTATTACATACGCTTTGGAACAGGCAGTCTGTAACATCGGCAAGCCTCCATGTTTGGACAGCTGTCACCAAACGACCTGCGCAGTATGGACTGCGCACACCAAGTACGGTATGCGCATGCGTGAATAATTTTCTCTTCCTAACAATTAACAAAGTTGTTGGGGGATCAACCTTTGGTGTAAGATACAGTTAAGCTCTTCTAAATACTCTGGCAATATTATTGTCAGATTTATGATCTAAACAACAGTTTAAAAACAAAAAATCCAATTTGTAACGACTGTCAATTTATATTTCATCTTTTAAAATTGAATTATGCGCCCTTATTTTCAAGAAGAAACTCAAAATCTATCAAGAGAAAAGAACCCCACCACCCATTTGTTATCTCCACCTTCCTAATCAATGTCTAGATCGAACTTTTCTGGCGAATTTGACAATTTTTAACAGGTGGCAAAACAGCATCAATGATTTTCGATTTCAGCAGAGAGATTGTTCAATATTCAGACCAGTTAAAACAGATAGCATCTCCCGGGGATCTCCACAGGACAGAACAGTGGTCGTGAGAATGGGACGCATTAATAACACATTGGGATTAAATTCGCATCTTCACGTTGGAGCGTTGTTTTCTCTAAGGACGATGCAACTTGGGGCAATTTTAAGCGTCTTTAACCTCAACATTTTGGATGCAAAACGATACGCTCTTAATATTTATCATTCAGGTAAAGAATATATATATATATATATATATATATATATATATATATATATATATATATATATATATAATATATAATGCCATTTTCATTTGCTATTTCATGTTTCCTTATGAATTTGTTGTTATGACTTATCACATCTTTTTTTTTCTATAGTTTGCTTCTGGTTCTGAATTCATATACCTTCATGTTTGTGTTTGTCCGTAAAGTTAAAGATGTCAGTAAATGTGAAGGGGAAATAAAGAAGAAAACAAAGGGAAGCATAATATCAAAAAGAAACTTTTTGTGTCATGAAATGTTTACATTTGCGCTACTTTTTCTTAATTTCGGGTTTTAGTGAAAGCAAAAACCAAATGTATTACTTTTAATTAATGTAATATAAATTTACTTATATATTTACATATATAAGTAAACATATTTTTCGCTTTAATCTTTCAATTTTAGAAACATCAACCGTTTCTATTTCACATCGTTTTAATTAGTATCAGATTGGTCTTTGTCACGCCGCCTTTATTTCATTTGTTTCGGTACAAACCAAATAATTTATTTTACGAAAACGCTCATTTGTGTTGGAGAGAACAGATAAGAACACGTCCGGTCTGTTGCTAGTGAAAATGTTTTTGTTTTCATTTGAGTATTTGCTATCAACAAACTCAACGACTATTTTAGTCTTTTATTAAATGCTACAATTACATGGCATGGTTCAGCTATACTTTATACATATGCAACTTGTTGGCAGTTACAAGTTTAATATTGTCTTATACAAATTATTTCATGTTGTTAGGAGGTGCGACGTTGAGTTCCTCCACCTCCTAAATAATGAAATAACACGACGTGTGTCGTATTATTATTAAAATTATGTATTTAAAAAAAAAAAAACATTATTTAAATTTTAAATTATAATTTAAAGGTGTAATGTAATTATATAGACAAAGAGTGCAGGCACTGTCGCGTTTTATATTTTTATAAAATATAATATAATGGCCGCTTCTCCATCATATACAACAGTTAGTTGAGTTAGTAGTTACAAAAAGCATACTTTCTCTTACTCTTTTGCTGCGCGGCAAGGTCACAGTATTTTACTTCCAACTTTGAACTGGCCACAATGTTTTCTTTTGTTTCAAGTAGTTTTAGGTTAGGAATGGCAACAACAAAAAAAACAGTAAATTTTGTTTGTAACTGTTAGTAATAACTTTTAAAACACATTCATTAAAAATAATGAATAACTATTATATTGCTTATTGTCATCCTTATTGTCTGCTATCTAGCTATATTTTACTTAAATACTACTCTAGACTAGTACTAGGAAAATAGTTATAGTTTTATTCAGTTCATCATGCCCCTGTAAATATGATTATGTAATGTTATTACTAGTAGTATAGATGCTAAGTTACCTATTAGTGTGTACATTAATTATTTAATAGTTCACAAATTTTAAAAACTGCTTAAAAATATTATAAAAGTGCATCATGCTGAACAGAATAATAATACATATTTTATTTAAATAATTGAATATACGATGATTTGATTTAGTTTTCAAGTTCTTACCTGTCTTTACTTCTGAAGCTAATTTGCATGTTAGAATTTGAAAAAAGAAGTTGACTTGGAATCAGCTCCATGCTAAAAAATAATCAGCACTTTTATTATAGTAATTAACTTTTAAGAAAATACTTAGCATTACGTGTTCATGAAAGAAAGCAATATAAATTGTGAAAATTAAACTTTAATCGCCTTTAGACTAATTTGAGAAAAATGAGAGTTAACTAGACCTACCTCAGTTTCTGAGCACCAGAATCGTATTTTAAATTCGGAGAATGGAATTTTTTTCATTAACAAAAAGTTTGAATTTTGTTGAGAAAACGTGGGTGTTTTGTTATTTGCATATAGACTTGAAAAGCATTTTGAGATATCATTTGTCACAAAATAGCATTAAATATTTTCTGTTGGCTTTTATAATATGTTTAATTTTTACCCTGATAGAACAATGATATTTGACCTAGAATTGAGCTGACATTCACCTGATAATGAATATATTTCATTAATGTGGCCTCGTGTACACAAAATTAAAAGAAAGAAATTAGTTCCCACAAAGGCTGTCTTACAAACTGATGCACCAATGTTTTCCTGGTTGTTCATACATTTTGTTCGTCCTGCACACACACAATATCTCATTATCATCAATGAGTGCTGTCTCCGCATCAAAGGTTGGCTACCATGGAGCACCATTCCGCTCTCTCTTGCTTTAATAGTGTAGATTGTCAAATGCTGAATTGTCCATCTTTTGATGTTACTTGTCCATGTTAGTCTTGGTCTGCCTCTTTTACCTTGTATCTTCCCTTCCAAGATTACTTTTAGTAGCAGTACTAAAAAAAAGAAAGAAAAAGTGGTATGGTGACAGCTTTACGTGGTAATGAACGAAACAAAAGTCAACGTTTCGGCCAAGTAGGCTTGGTGCATCTTGATGCCTTTACCTTTAATTTTATTAGGCTGCTTTCACTCCAAGGCTTTCTTTGAAATAGTACATGATGAGTCTCCAATCTCTTTCATGGTGGTCAGCCTATTCATCTTTCATGCCTTGAATATACCTCTTGTGTACCACATACTATATAAATATATATGTATATATATATATATATATATATATATATATATATATATATATATATATATATATATATATATACAATATATGCAATATTTTTAGTGTTAAAATTATACAATCCAATTTAAACTCAATGAAAGAACTATATTATCAGAAATTTATTATTTTACTTTATTATTGTTATATAAGAATATAATTAGATTATAGAAGTAAGATAGCCGTAGGTTTACAGCTTCAATAAAGTAAACAAAAGAGCCCTGTTATGCTATGTGGCATATAAGGAGTATGATGTTAGTACCCATATTTTTTATAGAACTTCGACACATTATTTTTGGGGTACTATGGTTAGTATTATGCCAATGTCACTTTTCTTTCCCAGAAAAATATCCAGTACTCATTTATGGCTGGGTGAACTTGGAAACAGTAAATTAGGATCAAACCTGGCCTCTTGTCCTTAGTAATCCAGTTCACTAACCACTGAGCTATTGCTGCTTCCAAGCTTCAATAAGCAATGACGTTATTGTCAAATGATTGTGAACAAAGGCTCCAGTAACTTAAGGATAAGATTTTGTCTTCTATGTCAAATTATCTGGACCCTATTATTCAGGCAATATATACATTTATAGGGCTTATTTTGACTTTACGGACAGTTCAAGATAACTCATTGTTGATCTTCAACAGTCACTGATAGTCATTCTTACGTAGTAGCTTCATTCAGCTGCACTGCTACATTGGTGCTGGTGTTGAAACAAAGCAGTGGGCTCATTTATATTAAATAAAATATATTGCCTTGTATTCAGTTTTTTCAAATTAAAGTATATTGTCACTGTTATTCAGTTATTAGTTACTTCAACACAAAAATATATTATTCAGCTGTTGGTTGATTTTTTTTAATTCACTGTACCAGATATGTAGATGATGTAACACTATATTAACTTTCGCTTACCACCACAATTGTGGTTGAATTGTTTATCTAATGCAACAGACATTGAAGCCCGATGAGATACTTCAGACATATATAGAGAGGATATGTAAAGAAAGCTGTGATGTAGACCGATATTTCTTGCCTTTAAATATGGTTGATAAAACAGACGGTGGTTAAGACATTTATTTTACAGCAAAAACTAAATCTTTTCAGCTCCTTGGAAATAACGCTGGACTTCCTGTTTTTTTTTTTAATCTTAACAAACATTCCATAAACATAAGTTAGAGAGACTACACCAAGTGAAACTATAAACGAAGAAACCAAACAAGGATGTATATGTATTTATGCACAGATGCTTGAAGTACTTTTGTGTTCAGAATAGAGGAAAGAATACACCTGCTCCAGGACTTTGTGTGTATACAGAGTGGCAAGAGAAAACAAGGAAGAACATAAAAAAAACTCTAAAAAGAACAGTTAACAGAGAAGGCTGAACTATGATTTAAAAACCAAAATAAGACCTAGCAGAAAATTGTCAGATGTGGAAAATTATGATTTCTGGCCTCTCAGCTGTTTTCGGCTCAAGAGGAACTAACTCCCAGCTTCATTGACATTGATCTGTGCCTACAAGCATGTTCCCCATCAGGTTATGACTGGTTTGACTCACTTTCTTCTTGCCTCTGTGGTCAAACGCAATGCAATTCTTGTTGCAAAACTGATATTTAATTCTGGAGAAATTAGCAAATAAATACAAAATCTGTGCTGATCAGCAGCTGATTGGGCACTCATCCCTGCTGCTGTCATTCTATTTCGGCTGTAATAACAGTGGCAGGTACAGACAGGCAGTGATAGAGAATGTACAATAGTTGTCATTTACTTGATTTAAATGAGGAAATAATAATTGCTAACATAATCATTATGCTACCATAATATCAGATCTTCAGAAAAATCAATAAAAGAACAATAGGTCCTTGACGTGAATGTTGTAGGAATGTGTTATGCATTAAATGTTCCTTTTCGTCTTGTCAGACGGTCTAGTGGAGGCTATTGTGTATTTTTTTTTTTTTTAGGTTATGTTTTTGTGGAGCAGCTTCTCTCGTGGCTAATTCAACCAATGTTTGACAAACACACACGGCCACAGAATGAACAAGTCAGGCCCACTGATCCACAGGGTTTTCCATCCTTTTTCATGAGTCTTTTCTCTTCCATATTTTTCCTTAGCACAGTCTCAAATGACTATGCATTATAAACCTAAAGACTTAGCCACAATATTTGAATCTGAGAGAGGGTGCTCGACTTTTTCTTGTTCCCTTTCCAAGCTCTCTGTAAGTAAAGAACCCCATCACACCATGTGACATATAGGGAGTATGGTGTTAGTGCCCATATTTTTTTAATAGACCTCTGGCACATTATTTATGTGGTCAGTGTTATACCTCATGCACTTTACTTTTCCAGAAAAAAAAATCCAGTACCCATTTTAAAGCTGGGTGAACCTGAAAGCTGTCAATGAGGATATCAAACCCAACCTCTTTGTCCTTTTTTGCCCAGTTACCTAACCGCTGAGCTACTGCAAAGGTCTCTGAACCTGGAACCAAATTTTATAACTGGTTGGGTGGGTCGGTATGTTTCTTATTCATATGCATTTTTCATATGACTTTTTCTTGTCCTTGGTAATAACGTTTAGTTGACGTAGATATGTTGTGTTAATGGTTCAGGAAACTGTGATATTTGCATCTTTCAGTTCCAGCACCAATGTCTTCAAAATAGGACTCTTGAATACTGGGTTCCCTCTTCTCTTGATCCCTACTCACCTGACCAGAATGATTAGTCCGTTACCGGGGTCATCATGTTAAGGTAAAATAGTATCTGGATAGTTTAGTTTAATCAAAAGTTCATCTATGTGGCACAATGGACAACTCAATAGTGCTCAGATCCCCTCCTCAGCATGTTCGCCAGTATTAAGTAAGCTAGTTAAACCACTGAGGATGGCTTCAGCTTAGGTAAACGAACTCTGCAGCACCAGCTAAAACCTTGTCCCCAAAACCTCCGTAGTTGCTATTTATGACATGAGCGGTAGGTGACAGAAAACTATATTCTTTTCTCTCCTCATAAGTCAGGGCTCTAGTAGCCACAAGGGCATTTTACCAAAGATGACTGCTGTTAACTTGTAAAACTACTTCAAAAGGAAAGTAACTTTTGCATATGTCGGCATAACAGTCTTTTATAATTGTTAAATAACAAATGATGACCAATGTAAAATCAGTGAAGCTCCAAAATCTGGATAGTTCTTGTTCACCAATCATGATGCAAACTGCTAGCTACGAGTCACTGAACACTTTCAGCCCTTGCACCAACAGGTGTCTTTGTTTCCCTCCGGCATGCAATTGTTACACTACATCCATTTTATATAAGTATTTGGATATTTTTTTCAATCTAAATAGAAGATGTGTCAAATATTTGATGTTCTCTTAAAGATTATTTAAAATGTTATACATTTCCGTGTATGGCATACTACAAAACAAACAAACGAGGAAATTAGAGAAATCACCAATCAACCACTAATATCTTCAGTAATAAAGAAAAGACGATTGTCATATGTTGGACATGTGATGAGAAGAGATAATAACCGAATAGCAAAGCAAGCCCTCATGTGGGAAACTATAGGTAAGAGAAAAAGAGGAAGACACTGAGAAGAACATTGATGAGAGGGGCAAGTGCAGCAGGATTCGGCTCCCTCAATGAGATAGAGCTGCTTGCACAGAACAGAGATAAATGGCGAGATTTGATAAAATATCTTTAAAAGAATTGAAAACTGCTAGAACAAAAATTCAGATAAGAGAAGGAGTATCTTGGTCTACACCCTATGGGCCGGCTACAGCTCGATAGGTCGACAACAACAACAACATTACCGTGTATGGCATACTACGTATATACTATTTTGCTTAAGTGACACATCAAGGTTTTGTTGTACATCATAACCTGTACAGGCATTACTTTCCTTTGTTTCTGTTGCCTTTCATCATCTATAGGAAATGGAGTATTCAGGTCAGTGCTCTTTATTCTTGATTAATGTTTCTTTTTCATTGATTCATTATCATCTACCTTTTCCTCTCTTTCAATTGTTTTAGTGTTAGGTTACCTGTGCTTGTGAAAAATAAATTCATGAAATTGTCATGGTTAAACCTGTTTCTTGCCAACAGGAAAAGATGTCAGTCACTGCCGCCTAAAACCTGATTGCCCTGATTACATGAGGCTCATAATCATTTGTTCATTTGAAAGGTAACAATAACTACACCCTATATAGAGTGCTTTAAGAATATGATTGGTTCTTACTAGAAGATGTTACAGGAGCCTCGGTGGCTGAGTGGTTAGTATGCTCGCTTCCTGACCAAAAGGGTCCGCATTCGAACCCCTGGAAGTTAAAAGCCAAAAAGAGTAGGTCAAAAATGGGCACTGCCCTGGCAGAAATTGTTGTGCAAATCTACCCATGCCGAAAGCCAAATGTGTTGGACTTCTTCTTCTTCTTTCCATCCTCATCTGCCTTTCAGCGTCGAGGGGAGATATAATTTGCGGTCTTTTGCTCTTGTGTTTGCCTCTGCTGCTGTTATGTTTCCTAGTGCTTTTAATATTCCATCTTTTTCAAAAAAGTCTGGTGTTCAAATGTGTTGGACTGAAAGTTGCAAATATTGCAACTGCTGTAAACTAGTGACACAGTCCATCTGTGTCCACTTAACGGGTGAACGCTAAGAGGCAATGCTTTAAAATTAAGTGAAACTGTTTTATTATTCTTTCTAATTTGATCAATCAGATGTGTTACAAATTTGCTGCTTGTGCCTTCTCTGTATCAAACATTGGTGATCATGGCCAACTGTTTCACTCTTTCACTTGCATTGATGGCATGCTGTCACGGAGTAGAGTCTGAATCAACTCTGTTGTTCACAAATCCTTGTGCATACACAATCTGATGTGAGTATCAGCTCATAGTTTAGATGACGTTAGCATCTTCCCTCCATTCATCAATTAGCAAGTAAATGAGAGAGAGCAGTTATTAACTCTTTCAGTACAGAAAGTTTTTATCAGTTTGGCAGCAGAGATTTCAGAGACAAAATTTTTCATGTTTTTAAACATCAATCTACACGTTTATATTTACCTAATACTTAATATAATATTTATGAATTTTTAGATAATTAAACACGGAATTAGATTTCACTGATACCAAGATGATACAAGACAAGTAAATAGAATAAGGTTTGGTGACAGTTTACACTAATCAAATTGAGAGTGTGCACTGTGCAGCTAAATGTACATGACTGAAATCTGCATGATGCATTGAAACGTATGGAAAGAGTTTAAAAAAATTAATTAGTCTAAAATTTGAAATAATAGAGAGAAAATAAATTAAAATTTATTTAATACACATGGTTTGTTTGGACATTTTACTTTGGAAGTTTAAAAAGAGGTTAAATAATAGAATTGCAAGGTTTAGTGGAAATAATTAAGAAAACATCAATAAATTAAAAGTCACAAAATGCACCTTCTGAGTTCCTTGTGCCAGTTACTAGAGCCGCATTTTGTGGCTCATGGTGTGGAATGTGTTAAACAGCTGTTATTATTATAGATTTCAACAAGTGCCCACTAGCACTCTGGTTTAAGTCTTGATCCCGCAAGAACATTCAGACTCATCTATAAACTCCCTAACATCACTAAGATTCTTGAGCTAATTAAAAAAAAAATATTTCATTTATTTCTGTGACACCTCATTCACCTGACAATGATTGCTCTTCATGAATGATCTTTTTATCTATCTATCTATTGTCCTTTCGAGCCGAAGACAATAGGGCAGAACTACAATCTCAAAAACAGAAACCTTGCGTGCCAAAATGGCACATATTGCAGAGATCAATGCTTCTAAAATCTACAGCTCTGTTTCCATAACAATGCTTTTTACAATGACAGCTTGTCAAGCCATCTATCAACTCCTTAGTTGCCTCTTACGACATGCCTGGAAGGTCACAGTGTCACTATTCTTTACTTCCCACATAAAATTAATGATCTTTAGAAGGACTTTAATTGAGCATTGTTGTTTTGTATTGTGGTTTGGGGGCTTCGGTAGCCTAGTTGGGAAAACCACTCGACTAGGTTACCGACGTTCGGACAACCCATGTTTGATTCGCACTGAAAGCAGTGTGAGTTGTGGTTGGAAAAAAAAATACCCCCGCAGTTGATCCACTGCCACTGGCAGAAATGGGTACCAGGGTAATGCACTGGGAAGGTGTGTTTCGATGCTTGAAATGACACTATGCAGAAGTCTCCGAACACTTATGGATAGGCTGCCGAGCACATATGGGTGAAAACTCACATGCTAAGACGCTGATTAAAGTCTTGTACTTTACTTTTATCTTTTGTGGTTAACAACTACTTTTACCTTTTGTGGTTAACAACTACTTTTACCTTTTGTGGTTAACAGTGGGCTTTGATATCTATGCCTTCCGTCTTAAAAAAAAATTTCTGCAAAGCAAATTTGCTGACCTGGTTGCCTTCTCACTTCATTCCTATTCACTTGGCCCGACTAGTTAGCCTGTTTCCATCATGGCTGTTTGTTTTAATATAAAAGTAATATTTTAGTTACAATCTTAAAACTTTGCATCATTTTCGGGTGCAGATATCCTGTGTGGTACATCCCATTCATTCTTAAAATTGATAACTTATGAATGCATTTTGAGTTTGTGACTCTCATCATCATCATCCAGTACCATGCCTGCTGGCGTAGGTGAACATGTCTCTCCACGACTTTCAATCTCGACAGTTATTTATCATTTCTTTTGTTGACCTTCTGGAAAGCCATTCTCTTAAGCTGTCTGGTGTCTTTTCTCTTTGCTTCCCTCTATCTCTTCGTCCCTCCATTTTCCCGATTGTCACAATATATTCCAGTTGTTCTCTTCTCATTACATGGCCAAAAAAATGATGATTGTTTCTTCCTAATATTGGAAATTAGCTCTCTTTTTGTTTTGGACTCTTTCAGAACATTGTCATTACTCTTCTTATCTTCCATGGTATTCTCAACATTCTTCTGTAAAACCACATTTCTACAGACTCCAGTGATTTTCTTGTCTGTCATTCTATTGTCCATGATTAACATCCATATGTTAAGACTGGCTCTATATAACATTTAAGAACTCTTTTTCTTGTTTTTATTGTCAAAAATGTATTGCATAGTATCTTCCTTAATTTTGGAAAGCTGCTTTTGCCTGAGCCATTCTGCATCTCGTGGGAGCTGCGATAGCTCAGTGGTTTGTGAACTGGACTACAAATGACAAGAGGTAGGTTCGATCCCAATCGATGGCTTTCGGTTCACCCAGCCTTTAATGGGTACCTGATTTTTTTCTGGAAAAGTAAAGCGGCACGGGCATAATACTGACCACATTACCCCAAAAATCATGTGCCTAAGGTCTGTAAAATTTATGGTCGCTAACACCATATTCCCTATACGCCATTTGGCGTGACGGGGGTCACTTTACTTTTTTTTTTAATTCTGCATCTCACCTCTGTTGTACATCTTCCGTATGAGTTTAACAAAGTTCCCAAATATTTAAATTCATTTACCTGTTTTAATATTGTTCCACTTGTCATTATTTTGCACTGAGGTGATGTCTTTTTCTTTGTTGTAACCATTACTTCTGTCTTTTTGCTATTAAGGCTGAGTCCTTGTGGCACTACACACAAGATTTAAAGTGTTTTACCTAATATAAATGTTTATACATGAATGCTATTTCAGTAGTAAAATTAATAAATAAGTAATGTACCCCCGTCACGCCAAGTGGCGTGTAGGGAAATATGGTGTTAGTGACCCTATATTTTACAGACCTTCAGCACATGATTTTTTTTTGGGTAATGTGGTCGGTATTACGCCCGTGCTGCTTTACTTTCCCAGAAAAAAAATCCGGTACCCATTTAAGGCTGGGTGAACCCGGAAGCCATCGGTTGGGATCGAACCCCACCCCTTGTCCTTTGTAGTCCAGTTCAAGTAGTAAAATTAGTGTAACTAAAATATCAAACATTGGTAAATTTGAGAGTTTTTTTTTTTTATTTATTTTTTTTTAGGGGGGGGGGTGGGGCCCTGTGCTAATATTTAAATTTTAACCTGATTTTAAGAAAAATTGAAGATACAGCTTCTTTAATCGGCTTGAATATACAAAAGAAGAAATGTGTGTGCTTTATTTTTCTGGAGAGAAATAGCAAATTAACTAAAGTCATCATCACTGAAGATGATGGCGCTGGATAGGACACACACTGTGGAAGCCAACTGAGAGTATTACACAACAGGCCCTTTTTTGGAATCCCCAGGGAAAAAGACAAAGAATTCTTGGCGAAGATAGAATCAGAGATGAAGTTGATGGGGAAGACATGGAACGATCTTAAAAGAATGGCAAGAAACAGAACGGCTTGGAAAGTGTTTGTTGAAGACCTATGCTCCACAGGGAGCTAAAAGGTAGTAGAAAGAAGAATTATCATTGAGTGCTGTCTCCGCATCAAATCTTGGCTACCATGGAGCACCATTCTGCTCTGTCTCTTGCTTTGATGGTGCAGGTTTGCCTTAGGCTGACTTGTCCATCTTTTGATGTTATTCATTTCTGTTAATCTTGGTCTTCCTCTGCCTCTTTTACCTTGTATTCCAACTAAAGCATCAGTGATAAACAGCTGTGCCAGGCATATCAGGAGAGATAGATCTTGATCTGTTTGGGTTCATCAATCTTGACGTAAGCAGTGAAATATTGGGTACTTAGGTCAGTATTTTTTTTAATGGTGGTAGGAATAGAAATAGTAGGAATTTAAACTTTGCCTCCATTGTTGTATGATATTAACACATTCATTGCTAGGTTGTGCCTCATGGTTTGAAGCTCTGTACTTTTACAATTAAGCTGTGAACAGGTTCAATCTAAAGTAGGATGGGGGGGAGGGGAGGGGTGGTTTTATTGTGGGGTGTAATACAAACTCCGACCTGAACACTCATTTGGTCATGCGACCCTTATTCTCCAGTCCCATAGACACCCTCATCCCAACAGTCCCCAAATAGGAAATATATACTGTAGTGCTTTTTTTCTTTTTAAATGTCAGGTTGAATAGCATGTTGTTTGAACTAAACTCCATCTGGTCAGCTGCGACGAAGCCAAATTCATCATCACGGGCCGGTACCATGAAAAATGAAAACGAGAAATCCCACAGTGTAACGAGAGGAATGGATACATCCAACTATCAAGGAGGGAACAATTCATCATACTTCGCCTACGCACTGACCACAACAGAATGAGAAACCACATGTTCAACAAATTCAAAATAGGTACTACCAGCCAATGCCACTGTACACATGACAACAAAACATGTTCTGCAGGATTGCCCCCAGTACACAGACCTGAGAAGGACAATGTGGTCCACACCTACCTCCCTGGAAGAGAAACTATACGGAGCAATCGAATCACTTAAACAGATGCTGCCTTCATAAGAGAGTGCGGAATCCTACTCTGAATGAGACATGATCGCAGAAGAAGAAGAAGAAAAAAACTCTTTTGTCTTTGCTCTACTCACCCCCCCCCCCCCACACACACACACACACACACACATCGCCAATGCACGCTCAAGTTAACCTATAGTTTTGCTCAATTTGAAAAGACTTTGACAAATTATATATTATTTTAATGATAAATGAGACCACTGTAACAACATTGTAAAAATATCTTTATAATAATATATTTTTTTGTTAATGTTTTGACACAGGCTGTGATTCTAGATAGGGATAGAAGCAATAAGGAAATACCCCAAGCATAACTTTATAACAGCATTACATTGAACATCATTAATGTCATGATTGGGAATGTGCACATATTTTCTCTCCTGCTAAACTTACTGACAGCACTTCACCAATCTGATTTTCAGCTCATGTTACTATGTGCACATATTTTCTCTCCTGCTAAACTTACTGACAGCACTTCACCAATCTGATTTTCAGCTCATGTTACTGATGCACACAAATGACCATGTCCTGCTGGTTCCTTTTCCACACTTGTCACTGATATCATTCATTATCTTTATTTTATTGTTCTTTTTTACGATTCCTGTTCGCCTTTCAGCGTTGAAGTGAGATATAATTTTAGGATTTTGTGCTCTTCTGTTGGCCTCTGCTACTATTATGTTTCCTGTTTTTTTTTAATATTCCATCAATCCTTATTGGATTGGTGTCAACCCTTGAATCGGGTATTCTCGTAATCTTATTGAAAGCTTGTTATGTTGTGTTTTGATCTTTCTGTCTTAATCATGTTGCCAAACCATTTTATCTGTTGTTTCTTTATGTTCTATGGCAGGAATCTTTCTTCTGTTATAGAACCTAATGGTTAAGTATCATAACTGGGCACACTTCATGGTGTGAAGAGCCCAGATTTTGCTATACATCAATGTGTGAGACATTTGTTGAGTACATCATAGTCTAGAGTACATTATTGCCCTATTCCTTTGATTCTTGTTTGTGCCTTTTTATCATGATCATCACGTACCATACCTGCTGACGTAGGTGATCATGTCTCTCCACAACATTCAATCTTGACAGTTATTTATCATTTCTGTTGTTGACCTTCTGCCAACCCATTCTCCTAAGCTATCTGGTATCTTTTCTCTTTGCTTCCCTCTATCTCTTCATCCCTCAATTTTCCCAGTTGTTACAATATATTCCAGCTATTCTCTTCTCATTACATGGTCAAAAAATGATGATTGTGTCTTCCTATTATTGGAAATTAGCTCTCCTTTTGCATTGGCCTCTTTCAGAACGTTTTCATACTCTTCTTAGCTGTCCATGGTATTCTCAACATTCTTCTGTAAAACCACATGTGTGCCTTTTATTGTCCCCTATGCAGGTTTTCCCCTTGAAGACATGATATATTTTTAGTGTGTTTTCACTGAACTAAAACCATTTCAATTAATTTTCTAAGACAGCCTGTAGTTGTTAAGGCTGATGAGCATATTAGCATTCTCCGTGTTCTTCTTTTTTCAACGTAAGTTTGACTGCCAGGAAAGCAGAAATAGTAGTTGTGACTGGCCTGCTTCAGAGATTAGAGAAGAGTGATCATGCTGGGTTGGTAGGCGTATACGTGATGTCTCACTTACTACCAAATCCTGTATTTCCTCAATAATTCTATACCCAATGGAGATATTGTGTTTAAATTCGAACAGGGGTGCTTTCATTGTACCAGATATGAAAATAAATGTGTTCGTGGTGTTTAATTGTTGCAACACTAACACAACCTGCCTGACGCGCCTCTCTGCTTATCACTGTCATTTGGGTGAAGGTTCCTACACAATACGGCTGTTGTTTGTGACTCATAGTATCTTTTGTCTTTGAGTTCACACATGATAGCTGGAATATGTATTGGGTATTCTCTGGATGAGCGAGTGTTTAGTGGTAAAACCCATTGAATCAATCCCGGGTTTGGTATAGCAGGTAAGACACCCTGTATAGATAAACAACACAGGTATTTTAACAGCACTTTGAAAGCTCAAAAATGACAATAGAGAAGACAACAGGCAACCTAAATAAGGACCCATCAGCACGGAGTCTTAACATTAACAGTCCGTTACCCATTTACCACAAGTAGCTGTGCAGATAACTGTAGGTTCAGTCATCGTGTCCGCTACCTCTTATTTTATGTATTCCCAGTTGTTCGTGGATTTTCCCAGAGAGTTGCAGACGTACCTTTCTTCCTGTGATATTTGTGTTTGTTTCTTGTCTCAGTCTCACCATTAACCGCTGTTTATCTATTTATTTATTATTATCATTAAGTATTTATTTTGCTTATGAAGTTGAGTCATTACGGAATCCCCTTAAAGTTTATTAACTTAATAAAAACAATGTTTGAAGAAATTAAATGTAGTGTTGTGCACGAAGGGCAGCTTAGAGAAACATTGAGATAAGAACAGGTGTAAGACACCCTATTGTCAGGTCGGGTAATTTTACCTGCTACTGTATGCAGTAAACAGTACAACCTGTGGCTGCCCTGCTGCCTTGCAGGTATGCTCGGGAGAGTAAAATGCTAAGGGAGGGTACCCTGAAGTAAAACAACCTCACTGCCTTGTGGGTGAGACTTTTTAGACAAAGGCTAACGGAGCCAACCGTAAACAAATCGACGGAAGGCAACAGAAAACCACCGTCGTAATGTCTTTGTACAATTATGAATCGCCATAATAATAGAATTAACGGCACAACGTTAAGGGGTATTCCATTGGAAAACTCGTTCGGTAGGGAACATCATGTGCTACAGGTGATACCCAATTGTCATCAAGCTACTGTAAACAAAATAAAGATATAACAGACTCTAAAGATAGGTACTTGGAATGTGAGAACACTCATGCAGAAGGGTACACTGGAAACCATCAAACAGGACATGAAAAGAATGGGTTTACATTTATTGGGACTTTGCGAAATAAGATACACCGGATCAGGGGAGATATATTCTGGTGAACATAAAATAATCTATTCTGGAGGTACTGAACACAAAGAGGAGACGGTATCGTCTTGGATACAGAAAGAGCAAGAACAGTGAAAGGCTTTTATCCAATATCTGACAAAGTCCTTTTAGTGAAATTGAATGGAAAGCCAATAGATATAAATCTCATACAGGTTTATGCACCAACAGCAGACAGTCTAAAGGAAACAGTTGTTAAATTTTACGACGAGTTAAATAAGGCTCTTTGTGAATGCAAACCACATGAAAACACTATAGTTCTAAGGGATCTCAACGCAAAAGTAAGAAATGAAAGAGTTGAGAAAGTTGTTGGTAATTATAGCTTAGGCGAGAGGAATGAAAGAGGTGAGAAACTTATTGACTGGGCAAGAACACGCAACATGATGATAGGAAACACCTGGTTTAAGCAACATCCAAGACGTCTGTGGACATGGAAAAGCCCAGGAGACAACGCACGTAATCAAATTGATTACATAATGATAAGCAATAGATTTAGAAACAGTCTGGTGTGTGTGAAAACTAGACCAGGGGCAGATTGCAATAGTGATCATATACCAGCTGTGGGAAAGCTTTGAGTACAATTAAAAGCAGAAAAACGAGCCTCAGTTAACATCAAGTTAAATTTAGATTTACTCATATCAGGCTAGAAGTTGCAAGACAAATATAAAATCACAATTCAGAACCGGTACAATGCAATAGAGAAGATACAAAGCATTGATGAACAGTGGAAAATGCTAAAAGAATCAATGCAACAAACATCAAAAGAGTTCACACCACCAGTGAGGACAAATTCAAGAAAGAAATGGATGACAGAAGACATTTTACAGCTAATGGATACAAGAAGAAGAAATAAAGATGAGTATAAGAGATTAAATAAACAAAAATTGTAGTAAAATGCAATGAAGCATGGTAAAAGAGAGACGCAAAGAGATCGAAATGCAACAAAAAGGAGATGCCAAAGCTATATACAAACAAATGGAAGAATTAACAGGAAGATAAACGCAATCAAAAACAGGATTTTTAAGATCAAAGAAAGGAGAACTATTGATTGAACAAGAAAGCGTAAGGGAACGATGGACAGAATACATTACAAATCTTTATAATGATGAACGAACAGAAGTAAATATTAAGAATAATGGAGAAGGTCCAAAAATTCTCTAAGAAGAAGTGGATGGTGCCTTGCGCAATATAAAAGCAGGAAAAGCTTCTGGACCAGATAATATAACTAAAGAAGAGATTGAAGCCATGGGTGATTTTGGAATAGTAATAATAACACAAGTAATGAATGATATCAGCAACACGGGATATATCCCAGACGATATGCTCAAATCAATATTCATAGCCCTACCAAAGAAATCTGGTGCAATTGAATGCGACGATCATCGCACAATAAGCGGTATGAGTAAGATATTACTAAGAATCAGCATGAGAAGAGTGCGAAACAAAATCATTCCATAAATTAGCGTTAATAGTGTGGTTTTGTTGGAGGTAAAGAAACGAGCAATGCCATATAAATCATAAGATATTTAGTAGAAAGAGCCATAGAGGTGAAAACAGATCTATACCTATGTTTCGAAGATTATATCACAGCATTTGACAAAGTAAATCACTAAGTCATAATCAAAATTCTAGAAGGCATACACGTAGACAACAAAGATCTAATAATAATAAAGAACACGTACTAGCAACTGCATGAGAACATTAATCGAAAAATACACAGAAGTAAACAAACCAATATATGCCTGCTTCATAGACTACACCAAAGCTTTTGATAGAGTACACCACAAACAACTTATAGAATGCCTAAAAGAGATACATCTAGATGACATGGATATACGACTAATATGCAATCTATACTGGGAGCAAACAGCAATAATAAAATATAACAAAGAGTTCTCTACACCCATTGATATAAAAAGAGGAGTAAGACAAGGATGCATCCTATCACCAAGCTTGTTCAATCTATACACTGAGCAAATCTTTAAAAACATCATAGAGATGCCAGGCCTACAAATTAATGGAAAGATAATCAATAACCTAAGATATGCTGACGATACTGTACTACTAGCAGAAAATCCTAAAGACCTACAACAATTACTTAATGTAATAAACACGACAAGCAAAAAATATGGACTAGATATGAATATCAAAAAGACTAAAACTATGATCATAAACAAAGAAAATACTCAAAACCCACAAGTGGATATCAAAGTTGAAGGAATAGACCTGGAGACAGTTCTGAACTACAACTACCTTGGACATACTATAACCAGTGATGGAAAATGTACATCTGAAATAAACAAAAGAATAGGAATGGCAAAAAGTAATTTTAATGTCATGAAGGACATACTAACATCAAAACAAATAACACCAGAGCTAAAACTAAGAATAGCAAAATGTTACATCTTCTCAATATTCCTATATGGTGCTGAAACATGGACATTAGACAAGAAAACAGAACAGAGAATTGAAGCCTTTGAAATGTGGATATATAGAAGAATAGGTAGAATTGGATGGAAGGAAAAGAAAACAAATGACAAAGTCTTAAAACAACTAAAAATGAAAAGAGAACTTCTGAACACAATTAGAACAAGACAAATGCGATTCTTAGGCCATGTTAAAAGACACAACAGCCTACTGAAAGTGATCCTGGAGGGGAAAATACAAGGTAAAAGAGGCAGAGGCAGACCAAGATTAACATGGACGAGTAACATCAAAAGATGGACAAATCAACCGATGACAACCTGCACCATCAAAGCAAGAGATAGAGCAAAATGGCGCTCCATGGTAGCCAACCTTCGTTGCGGAGACGGCACTCAATGATGATGATGACTAGCAACTAACAGTGGCTATAAGAACTGGAAATCAATTGGGAATGTTTCAACAAATAAAACAGGGTGTTGGACAAGGTTGTGTAAAAAAAAAAACTATCTTTACGACACATAGTACCATTGCTGGTGTATGTCGGGGGGCAACGATAGAACCAGAGGGATAAAGGCCGCTTGGTCAAGCAGTCGCCACGGCATGTGCGACTCAGGATTTTTATTTCACCCCTGATAGAAAAAAATCCTTTCTGTCTACCGCGGGCTTCGAACACCGTACGTCAGCTTTTCAGTTGTGTGCAGTCACCGAATTTGTTTAATATGAATAGTGAGATTATTTTAAGATCCATACGGGGCATGCCTGGAATAACAATCGGAGGTCATAATATGAATAATCTAATGTATGCTGATGATACAGTCTTAATCGCTAAGAGTGAAAATGAGTTAAAGAAATGTTAGACATTATAGTGAAAGAAAGCAAAAATAAAGGACTCAGCCTTAATAGCAAAATGACAGAAGTAATGGTAACAACAAAGGAAAATAACATCACCTCAGTGCAAAATAAAGACAAATGGAACAATATTAAAACAGGTCAATGAATTTAAATATTTGGGAATTTTGTTAACCTCAGACAGAAGATGTACAACAGAGATAAGATGCAGAATGGCTCAGGCAAAAGCAGCTTTAAAAAAAATTGAGGAAAATACTGTGCAAACCATTTTTGACAATAGAAACAAGAAAAATAGTTCTTAAATGTTATGAAGAGCCAGTGTTAACATATTGATGTGAATCATGGACAATAGGACAACAGACAAGAAAATCACTGGAGTCTGTAGAAATGTGGTTTTACAGAAGAATGTTAAGATTACCATGGACAGCTAAGAAGAATAATGAAAACGTTCTGAGAGAGGCCATAACAAAATGAGAGCTAATTTCCAATCTTCTTCTTCTTCTACCTTTTTAGCTCCCAGTGGAGCATAGGTCTTCAACAAACACTTTCCAAGTCGTTTTGTTTTTTGCCATTCTTTTAAGATCATCCCATGTCTTCCCCATCATCTTCATCTCTGCTTCTATTTGTCTTCTCCAAGAATTCCTTGGTCTTCCTCTTTGTCTTTTCCCCTGGGGATTCCATAAAAGGGCCTGTTGTGTAATACTCTCTGTTGGCTTCCGTAGTGTGTGTCCTATCCAGCGCCAGCGCCTTCGCTGTATCACTTTATCCACTGGTGTTTGACTGGTACATTTCCATAATTCTATGTTAGTGATTTTGTCCTGCCATTTCCATCCTTTTATCCTGCGTAAACATCCACTAATGAAAGTCTGTATCTTCGTAATTGTCAATTTTGTTGTTCTCCATGTTTCACAGCCATATAATAGGACCGCCTTAACATTTGAGTTGAAAATTGTTATTATTTGTATTTAACCTAATTTCTTTGGATTTCCATATGTTTCCCAGTGCAATGAAAGCTTCTCTTGCTTTTGATATCCTTATTTTGGTATCATTTTCTGTTCCTCCCTCTTTATGTTCCTCCAATATTAGGAAGAAACAATCATCATTTTTTGGCCATGTAACGAGAAGGGAACAGCTGGAATATATTGTAACAACTGGGAAAGTTGAGGTACTAAGAGATAGAGGGAAGCAAAGAGAAAAGATACCAGACAGCTTAAGAGAATGGCTTGGAAGAAAGTCAACAACAGAAATGATAAATAACTGTCGAGATCGAAAGTTGTGGAGAAACATGATCACCGACGCCAGCAGGCCCGGTACTTGATGATGATGTTAGACAGGAATGCCTTCTATCTCCATTTCTATTTCTGCTGTCATTGATTGTATAGATAGATTGCATTATGATAATAACGCAGAACAATCGAAATAGAATCCAGTAATCACTTACCAAGCAACTTGTAGATGACATAGCCCACCTGAAAGATAACCATCAACAGATGCAAGATAAAAATGAGCGTACTTGATAAGAGCTTAACAGCTGGGACTGAAAATGGCAAAAGCCAAATAACAATAGGAGAAATACCACTACTAGACATACAAACAGTCATACATACATCTGGGTAGTAATATGGACAAAGAAGGAGGAACAAATAATGATACCAAAATAAGGATACAAAAATCAAAAAGAGCATTCGTTGCACTGGGAAACATGTGGAAATCCAAAAAAAAAATAGGTTAAATATAAAAATAAACGCGTTCAATTAATCTAATTGTTAGATTAGTCCTATTATATGGCTGTGAAACATAATGAACAAAAAAAAAATGATAATCACGAAGATACAAACCTTCATTAATGGATTCCTTGCGCAGAATAACATGATGAAAATTGCTGGATATAGTCATTAACGTAGAATTATAGAAAAGTAGCAGTCAAATAACAATGGACATAGAGTTACAACGAGGATAAGACGCACAGTGCGGAAGCCAGCTGAGAGTATTACACGACAGGTCATGTTTTTGGAATACACTGGGGGAGAGTCAAAGAGGAAGGCCGACATATTCTAGAAGAAGACACGTGGAAGCAGAGATCAAAATGATGTGAAAGACATAGAATGATCTTAAAGGAATGGCAAGAGACATCAGCGGCTTGGAGAGTGTTTGTTGAAGATCTATGCTCCACATGGAATGGAAAGGTAGAAGTATTTATTGTACAAAGTTTGGGATATTCAACTGAAATATATAATGCACGTGAAAGCTGGAAATAACAACAAAATAGAGAATAAACTACATACGTTCAGAGATAAGATCAGAAATGAAGAACTGAGAAAAAAGCTAGGAATAGCCCCCGCCATAGAATATATAAGGAAACAACAGATAAAATGGTTTGGCCACGTGACAAGGCAGAAATAACAAAACACTACACAACGAGCCTTCAACAAACGTTGTGAGAACACCAGACCCAATGGTCGACCACGAAAATGATGGGTCGATGGAATATTAGAAGCACTAGGAAACATAACAGCAGCAGAGGCGAACAGAAGAGCAAAAGACCGCAAATTATATCTCCCCTCGACGCTGAAAGGCAGATGAGGAAGGAAAGAAGAAGAAGTTCAGAAACAATCGTTTAAGGAAAACACTTTGAAAGCAAAGGAATGAAGTCAAGTTCAAAATTAAGGGGAATGGCCATGCACGACAGACTCAATGATATCATCGAGAAGAGGAGGTGTACATATACCAGCTATGTTATGTAAAGAATTAACTAGAGAGCTATTGAGTTATTTGCGGGTCATCATCATCATTGCACTCCAAACATGTCCATAGGTGCTCAGATCCCCTCCTCAGCAAGTCCCGCAGTGTCCAGCGACTTACGACTCCAGTTCTGTGTTGGTTGATAAGTCTTCTTACACGCCCACTAAGTTACTCATTTCTGGATTTTTCTATAACTCCCATCTCTTTCATCCGAAGGAGTGACTTGGATGTGTGGTTGTCCAGAGAAATTAAATTAAACAGATAATCACTAAACAAAGCTTTAGAATGGGAAACAGCTGGATGAAGAAAATGAGTCTTGTTAGTCTTTAGTAGTGACTGGCGTCATCGCAGTCGGGGCATTCCCATATCCGCTCTGCTGCCTGTCCTAACAACCATCGAAGTGTTCGTCTACTGATTGCTGTTGTCCTGCATTGATTGAACGTGTTACCTACTCTACCATCGGGGATGTCCTTTCCGCCCTGGCCTCCCGTGTTCCACCATTCCCTCGACGTGTGGATCATTCTCAGCTTCCCTGTCATCATCCCGTGAGAGGTGCTCCCTTTAAGCCCTCGCAATGTCATATGTGCCTAATGTTAAGGTCTCCTGCGCAATGACAGACCCCGTCAACTCGTCAGCCACGAACTCCCGCGTGTCCGGAGAAATATATCCAAGTTAGGCTGCGGACATGAGACCTGTTGAGTAGGTGCACCCCCTTCTTGCGGAGTGTGTTCTTGTCAGTCCGGAGAAGCATGCTTTGTTAGTCAGTCAGATTGACCGCATGTGTTGTTGGTCCTTTAACCAGTCACGTGATAGCGCCTGTCACAGCCTCAATCTCCATGCGTGTGCTGAAGGTATTACTCTTGTAAGTTCCAGCACCTTTGTCTATCAATGTCCCATTTGAATACGCAACAAAACCCCAGCCGCTCCTGTGAAAAGAAAAGGAGGCTGGCATTACGATACACTGGGAAGAACACTAACAAGAGAGGCAAAGATAGGAAAGATTGAGAAGCACAACCTTAATATAGAAACCTATGGTGAAGTACATTGCTAGAGCTGTGTAACGTCTGGCTGCACTGGGGTGATATAAGATATTTATTTGATTGTGTAGATCAATAAAGTAATGACTAATTCATGTAGATATTAAAGTTGAGGGCACTCATCACATCTTGTGGGGAGTATAGTGTTGGTGTCCATATTTTTACCAACGAATTGAGGCATTTATAGATCATGTAGTCAGCATCAAGCCAGGCCGCCATAACTTCCCACTGAAAATATGTTATACTCATTTTAGGGACTTTGAAATCCAGAATTGAGCAGGATTTCCCTTAAAAAAATTGGACCAGTGTGTTTATGGACTTTACACAAACAGCGACCGTATCTTCACTTCTTTGTGGTAATGACTTTTAATATGTCGTTGAGTTTATCACAACAACATAAATAGTTTGACCACCTGGTCAGAATGAATCCCCACCAATCACCATCAAGAGCGTTCTTCTCAAGAATGCATGGGAAAAGACCAAGAGGAAGACCCAGAAGAAGATGGATAGATGCAGTGACAGAGACATGTAACATCATCATCATCAAGTACTGGGCCTACTGGCGTAGGTGATCATGTCTCTCCACAACTTTCGATCTCGGCAGCTATTTATCATTTCTGTTGTTGACCTTCTGCCAAGCCATTCTCTTAAGCTGTCTGTTATTTTTTTTCTCTTTGCTTCCCTCTATCTCTTCGTCCCTCAATTTTTCCAGTTGTTACAATATATTCCAGTTGTTCTCTTCTCATTACATGACCAAAAAATGATGATTGTCTCTTCCTAATATTGGAAATTAGCTCTTCTTGCTTTGACCTCTTACAGAACTTTTTCATTACTCTTCTTAGCTATCCATGGTACTCTCAACATTCTTCTGTAAAACCACATTTCTACAGACTCCAGTGATTTTCTTGTCTGTTGTCCTATTGTCCATGGTTCACATCCATATGTTAAGACTGGCTCTACATAAAATGTAAGAACTCTTATTATTATTACCCTTATTATGTTTTCGGACATACTTTAGAATATGCTTGAATCTGATCTAGACTTCTCTGTAAAATAAATGTGGGAAATTCGGTGGCTAGTATACTCGCTTTCTGGTCAAAAAAGAGTCTCTAAAAATGTGTACCAGAGATGTTTATGAGAAATCAACACCGGCCTGGCGTGATACCGACCACACCACCCAAAAACGATCCGTAGTGGTAAAAAAATATGGTCACCAGCACCATATACCCCCATACGCCTAGTAAGGCAGGGGAAGTAACCTTTGCCTTAAAAGGAAAAAAAAAAGTAAATAATGTCATTAATAAACGATGTTAAGGTGGATAAAGCTCGTTATACGTAAAAAAAAAAAAATCAGTGAATGCTATATGACCCTGACACAACCCACGTGACCGCACATTTTTGAAGATAGTTTTAGCTCACTCAAAAGTCCATAAAATTGCGTTTTCCACGGATGTACCAATAAATGGGACTTTTTGCGAATTTTGTTAAAATGGGAAGAAAGGGGGGGGGGGGAATAGACGGGTTGTGGCAGCAAACAGTATAGATGAAGACCAAGACTGATCTGTGGTGCGATGATAACCAATCAATATTCTCGACAAACTCACGTGACCGGAAGGGGTAAAATGTTTCTTTGCTATTTATCGTTCTTTAAGTACGGTGATTTTAATTTTCTTTTTGTGATGCCTGAGGAGAGAGAGAGAGAAAGAGATGGTAGTTTTCATGTGCAGTTTAGAGATGTGGATATGGAGAAAAAGAAGGAGAACGCATAGTGAGTGAGAGGGAGGGATGAGAAATGAAGAGGATGGCAGGAGAGAAAGTAGAAGAAAAGTAAGAGACCTGAGAAACGAAATAAAAATGTGGGTGCTGAGCAGAGAAGGTGGTACGCGAGTGAGAGGGTGTCAGAGAGAGGACAGCAATGAGGGGAGATGTACAAAAGAAAGGAAAGAAGTTTGGAGAAGAAAAAGATGTTTGGAGAGAGGGATGGAGAGTGACAAACTGAAATATGGAAAGAAACAAGAAAAGAAGAGAGAGAGAGAGAGATACTTGAGGGAAGGTAACGTAGAGGTCCATTCACACCTTCTAGACTTAAGGAGAATATGGCGTTAATGGTAATACTTTTTCATGGGACTTCTGGTCCATATGGCGGATAGGTGACACGGAACCATTGAGTCACTGTCTGAAAAATGTTCGGTTTTCAGTTTCGTCATATTCCAAGTCCGGCTTGTTGCCGGAACTACTGAGCAGTGTTCGGCGCACACCGTGTGCTGTATAATTCATCATGTTGGTGTTTCTAAATTCCGATTGTTTACGATGAATAATGATATCGTATGACGAAAGACAGTTCAAATGCGTTCAATTCGGTGCGGAAACGCCTTATGTCTCTTGACGTGTGCTGTATCTGCTACGATGAGGACTGCAGCTGCCTTTCTTTGTTTGGATATTCGATGAGATGTTAATTCGGATGATTCCCCCGGCACGGACGGTTGAGCAATTATGGATTTCCATTCATTTGTAGTGATACCGGGGCCTTCGAAAATCTATAACTTTTTCATGACCACGAAACTGTCTGTTCAGTTACACGCCAGGCCGCCTTTATTTCCCCTAAAGAGATCTGTGACGTTTATGTTTAGAGATTAAAACCCTATGTCTTTTTCGTTTTGAAAAAAAAAGAAGTCCGTGACTTCAGGAATTGAACCCTCGCCCTGCTGATTAGGAAGCCAGCGCACTAAGCATTCAGCCACCGAGGCTTCAACGAGGTCAAAGGTGGGAAGAGACGGGCGTGTGAAAGAATAAAGGGCTTTATATGTTAGTAACAAAGTGTCAAACAGAGAGGAACAAGTGGTGGGGTGTAACGTACACTCCTACCAAGTACTGTGACAGCTATACAGAAAAAAAGGAACAAAGCAAAATTGTGACGTTTCAGCCTAAACGTGATCTTCTTCAGTGACTTATTCACTCTGTGGCCGTGTGTGTTTGTCAAACATTGGTAGAATTAGCCACGAGAGAAGCTGCTGGACAAAAACAAAACCTCAAAAAAAGTACACAATAGTCGCCACTAGACCGTCTGACAAGACGAAAAGGACTATATATATATATATATATATACGAGATCTACATATTCATTGTTGCTTCTTCTGCTTCTTTATAAACTGTCTCTCATTCCTCTCTATTACGCACGTTGTGGCCAGAGGTGAGGTCGCCTTCCTCTATTTTTTTGTTTTTTGTCTTTTCTGGTTGACTGACACGCTCTGATGTACATTCCCAAGCCAGTACCCGCCTCTTCTTATTCATGTTCCAAACTAGACTCCATATCACGCCACAGGGTTTTCCATCCATTTTCATGAGTCTTTTCTCTTCTAAGTTTTGCCTTAGCACAGTCTCAAATGATGTTATACCAATCCTTATACATGCTCTCCATGATGTGCGATCACTTGCCAGATGTTTCCAGTCATTTTCACATATGGAGAAGTCATTCAGAGATGATTTGTTGATATAGCAGACTTGACAATTAAGTCACTTGAATAGATCAAAACAGTCATTCAAATATGTTGTCCATTGTGTAATAGAGATGAGCTATTGAATAAACAAAACTATAAAAGCCTCGTGATCATATCTTGAAACATAGGCCACAAATGAAAGAGCGGACAGGTTGGCTAGCTGCGCTGTCGTTGGGGACGGTCAACCAATGGATCGGGCGGACATCATCAATGCTCTCCGAGATGTGGGAAGAGCACAGAACTTCGACAACCACAGATCCACGTCACTCCTTCGGATGAAAGAGATGGGAGTTAAGATGGGCACAGCCAGAAATGAGAAATCTAGTGGGCGTGTAAGAAGACTTATCAACCAACACAGAACTGGAGTCGTCAGTCGCTGGACACTGCGGGACTTGCTGAGGGGATCTGAGCACCTATGGACATGTTCGGAGTGCAATGATGATGACCCGCTAATAACTCAATAACTTAAGGCTTCACCATCCAACCCTATTCTTGGACATTTTCTCTACTTCTTTCCAGTCTTGGCCGATGTTCTTTAAGGGCTTCTATGACTTCCCTATATTTACCTAAATAGAAAATGCTTTATATATTATGTGACCATTGTTCGAAATATACTCGTCATTTTTGTGCTCTTAAACAACTATCAGAAAATACGACAGAACAATCAACACTTGTACATAGCTTTCATTGACCAGGAAAAAGCATTCAACCGAGTAAACAGAGGTGGAAGATACTAGCAGAATACTGAGTAAGCCAACATCTAACCAACCTAACTTAAAGTCTCTACATCAACACCAACGAAGTTAGATCAGGTGTAAGACAGGGTGCCTATATAGACGTATTATTGTAGTCTTAAAGAACAGACTATTTCCAGAGATCACAGCACAATATTCAGGGTTTCCTGATTTTCAGTATATTTAGGAGACGATTCAGGATTTGCCCAATCTCTGAAAATATGTGCCTGATATTTTCTCTTGTAAAGTAGGGCGGTTCGATGTGGTGCTGACTGGTCAGATGTAGCGATAGTCGTAGAAAAGTATGAGTAATAACACCGCATATTGTATAATATATCACGCTGGTGACTGGTGTCATAAATAAATACAAACATGATATTCATGTCATATATAGATACAAACATGATATTCGTGTCATGTATAGAAACAACCATGATATTCGTGTCTTGTATGATACAAACATGATATTCGTGTCATATATAGATACAAACATGATATTCGTGTCATGTATAGATACAAACATGATATTCGTGTCATGTATAGATACACACATGATATTCGTGTCATGTATAGATACAAACATGATATTCATGTCATGTATAGATACAAACATGATATTCGTGTCATGTATAGATACAAACATGTTTTCCTAACTAAACTACCGAGGCCCCCAACTAGGCTACCGAGGCCCCCAAATAAGGTACCGAGGTCCCCAACTAAGCTACAGAGGCACCCAACTAGGCTACCGAGGCCCCCAATTAAGCTACCGAGGCCCCCAACTAGGCTGCCGAGGCCCCTAACTAAGATATCGAGGCCCCCAACTAAGCTACAGAGGCCCCAAACTAATCTACCGAGGCCCCCAATTAAGCTACCGAGGCCCCTAACTATTCTACCGAGACCCCCCAACTATGCTATCGAGGCCCCCAACTAAGCTACCGAGGCCCCAAGCTAAGCTACCGATGTCCTCAACTAAGCTACCGATGCCCCCAACTAAGCTACCGAGGCTCTCAGCTAAGCTACCGATGCCCTCAACTAAGCTACCGATGCCCCCCAGTTAAGCTACCGAGGCCCCCAACTAAGCTACCGAGGCCCCCAGCTAAGCTACCGATGCCCCCAATTAATCAAATGAGGCCCCCAGCTAAGCTACCGAGGCCCCTAACTAATCTACCGAGACCCCCCAACTATGCTACCGAGGCCCCCAACTAAGCTACCGAGGCCCCCAGCTAAGCTACCGAGGCCCCCAACTAAGCTACCGATGTCCTCAACTAAGCTACCGATGCCCCCAACTAAGCTACCGAGGCCCCCAGCTAAGCAACCGATGCCCTCAACTAAGCTACCGATGCCCCCCAGTTAAGCTACCGAGGCCTCCAGCTAAGCAACCGAGGCCCCCAGCTAAGCTATCGATGCCCCCAGCTAAGCTACCGATGCCCCCAACTAAGCTATCGATGCCCCAACTAAGCTACCGATGCCCCCAACTAAGCTACCGATGCCCTCAACTAAGCTACCGAGGCCCCCAACTAAGCACTCGAGGCCCCCAGCTAAGCTACCGATGCCCTCAACTAAGCTACCGATGCCTCCAACTAAGCTACCGAGGCCCCCAACTAAGCTACCGGGGCCCCCAACTAAGCTACCGAGGCCCCCAACTAAGCACTCGAGGCCCCCAGCTAAGCTACCGATGCCCCCAACTAAGCTACCGATGCCCCAACTAAGCTACCGACGCCCTCAACTAAGCTACCGATGCCCCCAACTAAGCTACCGATGCCCCCAACTAAGCTACCGAGGCCCCAACTAAGCACTCGAGGCCCCAGCTAAGCTACCGATGCCCTCAACTAAGCTACCGATGCCCTCAATTAAGCTACCGATGCCCCCAACTAAGTTACCGATGCCCTCAACTAAGCTACCGAGGCCCCCAGCTAAGTTACCGATGCCCTCAACTAAGTTACCGATGCCCTCAACTAAGCTACCGATGCCCTCAACTAAGCTACCGATGCCCTCAACTAAGCTACAGATGCCCTCAACTAAGCTACCGATGCCCTCAACTAAGCTACCGATGCCCCCAACTAAGCTACCGATGCCCTCAACTAAGCTATCGAGGCCCCCAGCTAAGTTACCGATGCCCTCAACTAAGCTACCGAGGCCCCCAGCTAAGTTACCGATGCCCTCAACTAAGCTACCGAGGCCCCCAGCTAAGTTACCGATGCCCTCAACTAAGTTACCGATGCCCTCAACTAAGCTACCGATGCCCTCAACTAAGCTACCGATGCCCTCAACTAAGCTACAGATGCCCTCAACTAAGCTACCGATGCCCCCAACTAAGCTACCGATGCCCCCAACTAAGCTACCGATGCCCTCACCTAAGCTAACGATGCCCTCAACTAAGCTACCGATGCCCTCAACTAAGCTACCGATGCCCTCAACTAAGCTACCGATGCCCTCAACTAAGCTACCGATTCCCCCAACTAAGCTACCGATGCCCTCAACTAAGCTACCGATGCCCTCACCTAAGCTAACGATGCCCTCAACTAAGCTACCGATGCCCCCAACTAAGCTACCGATGCCCCCAACTAAGCTAACGATGCCCTCAACTAAGCTACCGATGCCCCCAACTAAGCTACCGATGCCCCCAACAAAGTTACCGATGCCTCCAACTAAGCTACCGTGGCCTCCAACTAAGCTACCGAGGCCCCCAACTAAGCTACCGAGGCCCCCAACTAAGCAACCGATGCCCTCAACTAAGCTACCGTGGCCTCCAACTAAGCTACCGCGACACGAGCCCCCCCCCCCCCCCCCCCCCCCAACTAAGCTACCGTGGCCTCCAACTAAGCTACCGATGCCCCCAATTAAGCTCCTGAGGCCCCCAGCTAAGCTACCGAGGCCCCCATCTAAGCTACCGTGGCCTCCAACTAAGCTACCGATGCCCCCCATCTAAGCTACCGTGGCCTACAACTAAGCTACCGAGGCCCACAACTAAGCTACCGAGCCCCCAACTAGGCTACGGAGGCCCCCGAATAAAGATGTTTTATGCCATGTTTGTTTTTCTCCTAACGGCCTTTTTTTTTATTATTGCGTTTTGATCTATGTAATTTGTTCAACATTTGACAAAAAGTTGAAATATACCAGCTGAACATTACTAATTTTCTCAGTTAGTTTCTAATAAGAGGATGGAGTTTCATCCCACTTTGTTTTCTAAACCCTGCTTTAATTAACTTGTTTTTATTGCGTTTTGTTCTATGAAATTTGTTCTATATTTTATAATGTAGAACTACATCTGCTGAGTTTATGTCTCAATTAGTTTCTGATCCGACAATCCAAGACACGGTGGCCGGAACCTGTCTAATTCTCTTCTAAATAAACAGACGACGGGACGACCTAAGTGACCAAATCAACATAGGAGTCTCATTTGCCTGGTCTCAGTATTGCTTCCTGCTCGAGCATCGACCTCCAAGCAAAATATTTTGCCTCCCACACCACGTGACTTGTCGGTTGGTTACAGTTAATGAAGAATACTTTCATGAAACCGTGTACTTTACAATTGTCATAAAATCTCTGATTTGTATTGTCTGCTTGAAACGAAATTTACTGACATTCGTGAGGGTTATACGAGTCATGCATTCAGTTTTAACAAAGAAAGTTAGAGAAAAATGTAACATTCTAGAAATCATGCCAAGTGACATGATTAAAGCAAACCCCCAATAGGAATACAACACCGTAGCAGGGTCGAAGAAGAGAACACTACACCTATTGATATAAACAGAGGAGTAAGACAGAGGGATGCTAATATCAAGCTTGTTTAGTCTATCCCCGGATAAAATCTTTAAAAAAAACAAGAGATGCCAGGCTTAAACATTAATGCAAAGATAATTAATAACCTAAGATATGCTGATGATACTGTACTATTAGCAGAAAATCCTAAAGATCTACAACAATTACTTAATGAAAACAAAATGACAAGCAAAAAATATGGACTAGATATGAATATATAAAGAAAACTAAAACTATGATCATAAACAAAGAAAATACTCAAAACTTACAAGTGGATATCAAAGTTGAAGGAAAAGACCCAGAGACAGTACAGAGCTACAACCACCTTGGACATACTATAACTAGTGATGGAAAATGTACTACTGAAATAAACAAATGAATAGGAATGGTAAAATGTAATTTTAATGTCATGAAAAATATACTAACATCAAAACAAATAACACCAGGGCTAAAAATAAGAATAGCAAAATGTTATCTTATCAAAATTCCAATATGGGGCAGAAACATGGACATTAGACAAGAAAGCAAAACTGAAAAATGAAGCCTTTGAAATTAGGATTTATAGAAGAATTGGATGGACGGAAAAGAATACAAAAAATGAAATCTTAAAACAACTAAAAATGAAAACATAACTACTAAACACAATTCAATCAAGTCAAATTAGATTTCTGGGGCATGTTAAAAGACATAACAGCCTGCTGAAAGTAATCTTGGAAGGGAAAATACAAGGCAGAAGAGGCAGACCATGACTAAAATGGGAACATGGACGAGTAACATTAAAGGCTAGACATGACAACCTACAACATCAAAGCAAGAGACAGAGCGGAATGGCGCTCCATGGTAGCCAACCTTCGATGCGTAGACGGCACACAATGATGATGAGAGCCGCCTATATTTTCTTTACCTAGAGCCGTCTAAATTTTTTTACCTAGGACCGTCCAAATCCGTCTAAATTTTCTTTACCTAGGGCCGTCTACTTTTTTTTTTTACCTAAGGTCGTCTAAATTTTCTTTACCTAGGGCCGTCTAAATTTTCTTCACCTATCTATCTATTGTCCTTTCGAGCCGAAGACGGCACATAGGGCAGAACGACAATCTCAAAAACAGAAACCTTGCGTGCCAAAGTGGCACATATTGCAGAGATCACTGCTCTAAAATATATGGCTCTGTTTCCATAACAACACTTTTTACAATGACAGCTTGTCAAGCCATGGATCCATCTCCTTAGTCGCCTCTTACGACATGCCTGGAAGGTCACAGTGTTACTTTTCTTCATCTAGGGCCGTCTAAACCCGTCAAAATGTTCTTCACCTAGGGCCGTCTAAATTTTCTTCACCTATGGCCGTCTAAATGTTCTTTCCCTAGGGCCGTCTAAAATTTCTTTACTTAGGGCAATCTAAATGTTCTGTACCTAGAGCCGTTTAAATGTTCTGTACCTAGAGCCGTCTGAATGTTCTTTCCCTAGAGCCGTCTAAATGTTCTGTACCTAGAGCCGACTAAATGTTCTTTACCTAGGGCCGTCTAAATGTTCTGTACCTAGGGCCGTCTAATGTTTTTTTTTTTCCCTAGGGCGGTCTAAATGTTCTTTACCTAGAGCCATCTAAATGTTCTTTACATAGAGCCGTCTAAATGTTCTTTACCTAGAGCCATCTAAATGTTCTTTACCTAGGGCCGTCTAAATGTTCTTTACATAGAGCCGTCTAAATGTTCTTTACCTAGGGCCGTCTAAATGTTCTTTACCTAGGGCCGTCTAAATGTTCTTTACCTAGAGCCTTCTAAATGTTCTTTACCTAGGGCCGTCTAAATGTTCTTTACATAGAGCCGTCTAAATGTTCTTTACCTAGGGCCGTCTAAATGTTCTTTACATAGAGCCGTCTAAATGTTCTTTACCTAGAGCCATCTAAATGTTCTTTACCTAGGGCCGTCTAAATGTTCTTTACATAGAGCCGTCTAAATGTTCTTTACCTAGAGCCATCTAAATGTTCTTTACCTAGAGCCTTCTAAATGTTCTTTACCTAGGGCCGTCTAAATTTTCTTTACCTAGGGCCGTCTAAATTTTCTTTACCTAGGGCCGTCTAAATTTTCTTTACCTAGGGCCGTCTAAATTTTCTTTACCTAGGGCCGTCTAAATTTTCTTTACCTAGGGCCGTCTAAATTTTCTTTACCTAGGGCCGTCTAAATTTTCTTTACCTAGGGCCGTCTAAATTTTCTTCACCTAGGGCCGTCTAAATTTTCTTTACCTAGGGCCGTCTAAATTTTCTTTACCTAGGGCCGTCTAAATTTTCTTTACCTAGGGCCGTCTAAATTTTCTTTACCTAGGGCCGTCTAAATTTTCTTTACCTTAGTGCCGTGTAAATCTTCTTTACCTTGAGCCATCTGAATGTTCCTTGCATGGGGCCGTCTAAACTTTCTTTCCCTAGGACCGTCTAAATTTTCTTTACCTATGGCCGTCTAAATTATCATTGCTTAGTGACGTTGGATGCTCTTTTGTAGGCCTTGCAGTGTAGACGGAATACCATCAGCAGATGGGATAATTACAGTCGATGATACAGTAGGTCCTTCTTTTCTTCTTCTACCTTTTAGCTCCCAGTGGAGCATAGGTCTTCAACAAACACTTTCCAAGTCGTTCTGTTTTTTGCAATTCTTTTAAGATCATTCCATGTCTTCCCGATCATATTCATCTCTGCTTCTATCTGTCTTCTCCAAGAATTCCTTGGTATTCCTCTTTGTCTTTTCCCCTGGGGATTTCAGAAAAGGGCCTGTTGTGTAATACTCCAGTTGGCTTCCGTAGTGTGTGTCCTATCCATCGCCATCGTCTTCGCTGTATCTCTTTATCCACTGGTATTTGGCCGGTACATTTCCATAATTCCACGTTAGTGACTTTGTCCTGCCATTTCCATCCCTTTATTCTGCGTAAGCATCCATTAATGAAAGTCTGTACCTTCGTTATTGTCGATTTTGTTATTCTCCATGTTTCACAGCCATATAATAGGACCGACTTAACATTTGAGTTGTAAATGTTTATTTTTGTATTTAACCTAATTTCTTTGGATTTCCATATGTTTCCCAGTGCAATGAAAGCTCCTCTTGCTTTTGATATCCTTATTTTGGTATTATTTTCTGTTCTTCCCTCTTTATCTATATTACTGCCCAGATATATGTAAGATTCTACGTCTAGTAGAGGTATTTCTCCTAGTTTTATTTGGTTATTGCCAACTGCATTAATTCTCATAATGTTGGTCTTATCCCTATTAATCTTTAGTCCTAGCTGTTGCATCTGTTGATGGCTGTGTGATAGGAGAGCTATGTCATCAGCAAAGTCTAAATCATCAAGTTGTTTGGTCAGTGACCACTGGATCCCATTTCTGTTGTTTTGAGTTATTTTCATAATCCAATCTATGGCCAGTAGAAAGAGAAATGTGGACAAATGTCATCCATGCCGTACTCCTGTTCTTATTTCAAATGCTTCTGTAAGCTGTCCTTCATGCACCACACTACATTTTGTTCCTTCATACATTGTTTTTATCAGGTTAATAAACTTTATGGGGATTCCGTAATGACTCAGCAACTTCCAAAGCATTCTTCTGCCTAAACTATCAAATGCCTTTTCGTAATCTATGAATCCAATATAAAGTGGGGATTTTAGTTCTAAACTTTCTATCTATCTATTGTCCTTTCGAGCCGAAGACGGCACATAGGGCAGAACCACAATCTCAAAAACAGAAACCTTGCGTGCCAAAATGGCACATATAGCAGAGATCACTGCTCTAAAATCTATGGCGCTGTTTCCATAACAACACTTTTTACAATGACAGCTTGTCAAGCCATCGATCAACCTCCTTAGTCGCCTCTTACGACATGCCTGGAAGGTCACAGTGTCACTATTCTTTAACTAAACTTCTAAACTTTGTTCAACTATTATACGTAGAGTAGTTATTTGATCAGCACATGATCTGTTCTTCCTAAAACCTGCTTGTTCATCTCTCAAGTGTTTCTCTATAGCCTCTTCAAATGCAGAGATAGTCTCCCAATACTTTACAAATATGAAAGAGTTAAAACAAAGTCGATGGCGCTGGACAGAAAACACTGCGGAAGCCAACTGAGAGCATAACATGACAAGCCCTTTTTTTGGATCCCCAGGGATTAAACAAAAGGGAAACCCCAAAAATATACTTGGAGAAGACAGGTGGGAGTGGAGATGAAGATGATAGGGAAGCCAGGCAGTGATCTTAAAATAACAGCCCGGATCTGAATGGTTTAAGTATTGTTTGTTGCGGACGTATACTTCACAGAAAGTTGAATGGAAGAAGTCACAGCTCCAACACTGCTCCATACACAAATCAAGCGTGTCAAAAGCGAGACAGACATTACAAGTATAACAATAGGATGAGAAAGAGAGAGAGAGAGAGAGAGAGAGAGAGAGAGAGCATGAAACATATTGTTACATCTAACTAGACGCCATTAGAACTAAAACTGTGAATATCATTAAAGATATCAGAACTTTGTATTTCCCTCGACGCCCGGACATGTACAAAAGGTAGTGAAAGAAAGATTCAAGTGACATTTTCTTTCACGGGAACAGACAAGATTGCTGAAATACGTGAGATGTGTACTAATACAAGAATTGAAGAATCTGGATGGATGGAGTTCGTGCAAGTAATGAAGAATAAAAGCAGCTGAAATTGAAGAAAGAATTATTAAACACGATTCTACTAAGACAAATGAATTATGTTGGACATGAAAACACATAAAAAACATGCCTAAAACATACAATTTATGAGGTAGATTGGGGGGGGGGGCCCTAGGTGGTCTAGAGGTAAGACTCTTGTCTCCAGACAAGAAGATTCTGGGTTCCAATCTCACCACACGTTTTCTATCTATCTATCTATTGACCTTTCGAGCCGTAACCGGCCATAGGGCGTAGACCAAGATACACCTTCTCCTATATGAATTTTTGTTCTAGCAGTTTTCTTTTAGAGATATTTTATCAAATCTCGCCATCTGTCTCTGTTCTGTGCAAGCAGTTCTATCTCATTGAGGGAGCCGATTCCTGCTGCTCTTGCCTCTCTCATCAATGTTCTTCTCAGTGTCTCCCTGGGTTTACGTTTTACCACATTATTTTTTTTGTTTCACTGGTGATTTCTCCGTGTATTTTACAACCAATCTCTACCCCCCGATCTCTAGGTAGTGAGATCCGATGTCTAGCCCCTCTAGGTAGTGAGATCCGATGTCTAGCCTTCTTGGTTAATAGCAAACAAAAAAGAAAAGGAGGTCCCGTGTGCATTCTGCGCACGTTAAATAAACCTTCATCATCATCATCATCATCAAGTAGTGGGCCTGCTGGCGTAGGCGATCATGTCTCTCCACAATTTTTCTATCTCGACAGTTATTTATAATTTCTGTTGTTGACTCTCTGCCAAGCCATTCTCAAGGTTGTCTGGTATTTTTTTTCTCTTTGCTTCCCTCTATCTCTTCGTCCCTCAATTTTCCCAGTTGTTACAATATACTCCACATGTTCTCTTCTCATTACATGGCCAAAATGTGATGATTGTTTCTTCATAATATAAATAGCCCTCAGCAATTGGAAATTAAAAAGAGTAAGTAGAAAATGGCCACCTGTGGACACAATTGATAGGAATAATCTAAGAAAAAATTCCAAATTCTCGACGATATAATAAATTAGAATACCTTTGTAGTCGTAGAATATCAGCCTGTATGGCGATTGACATATGAACACACGACTGCTGGTATTAAAAGTAGGAAAAAGTGGATATTCACGCAAGATTTAATCCTTCTGGACTTTGCTAGAGACATAAAGCCGGTGTACGCCAACAAACAGCAAAGAAAGAGCTAGATGCAAATCAAGGTTAAAGTGAACAGATAGCATCCGGAGGTGAATTTCCGATAATTATTCACAGAACGAGGGCTCATTTTTGTGACAGTAAAATAACGCTGAATAGTAGTTAACCGTCGATGCGGAAGTGCACAGGATGATGATGACTGATGATGGGTTATTTGAATTAATTATTTTTACTGATTTTTTTATTTCTTCTTCTTCAGACGGCTTCAGTTTAATTCCATTATAGTTGAGGCATTAAGAAAATGGAAAGCTTCAGTCCGAAAACGAGGAATAATTTGACAGTGACACTGCGATTGATTGGAAAGGAATCAGGAAATCTGAAATTTAGAGCTTGGTTTTGCACGAGTAAATGAGAGCCTGGAGATTAGAAGGAATAGGTGAAAAGATCTTACGGAAAAAATAACAAGAAATAAAGGCGTAATAAAGACGTGTTGATAAATCTTGATGTTTTAACAAGTGTCATCATCATCAAGTACCGGGCCTGCTGACGTAGGTGATCATGTCTCTCCACAACTTTCGATCTTAACAGTTATTTATCATTTCTGTTGTTGACCTTCTGCCAAGCTATTCTCTTAAGCTGTCTGGTATCTTTTCTCTTTGCTTCCCTCTATCTCTTCGTCCCTCAATTTCTTTGTTGTTACCATTACTTCTGTCTTTTTGCTGTTAAGGCTGAGTCCTGTATTTTTGCTTTCTTTCACTATAATGTCCAACATTTCTTGTAATTCATTTTCACTCTTAGCGATTAAGACTGTATCATCAGCATACCTTAACAAGTGTACAATTATTTTTTTAATTATGTGAAGATATAGGTGGGAATCTGCTGTAGAGGAGAAGTTAGTGAACTGGTCTGCTGATGACCAGAGATCTCGTTCGATATCAGTCGGTTGCTGTTACGTACGTTTAGCTTTTAATTGATAAACAAATGGGGGAAAATACGGTACAAGTATACTAAGTGTCTTTTATTAGCAAGTGGGATTTTTGTAGACTGACAATGACCGGAAAGTGTCTTTTATCAGGAAGTGTGATTTTTGTAGACTGACAATGACTGGAAAGTGTCTTTTATTAGCAAGTGTGATTTTTGTAGAATGACAATGACTGGGAAGTGTCTTCTATCAGAAAAGGTGATTTTCTAAGACAAACAATGAACCTCCATCCTGGTTTGTGCTTCATTGAGTACATAGGATCGAGTACTGACGCTCTATGGTCGACCAAGGCGAAAAATGGTCTGTAGATACCAAGCTGAGTTGGGGAAGGTAATGACAACGAAAAAGGGCACTTGTCGCCTTACCATCTAACGGTGCGCCCTAGTACGACGAAATGTAACCATGCGCCCTTCAACGACATTATTACCGCAGGCATTCCTTACGTTTACATACCGACAAATTAAATAGGTTGATGATATTCCTCTCCCTCTATTTTTCTGCCTCTCTCTCCCTCTCTTTTTCTCCCTCTATATCTTTCTTCGGAGCCGCGATAGCTCAGTGGTTAGTGAACTGGCTTACAAAGGATAAAGGGTTCGATCTCAATCGACGGCTTCCGGTTCACCCAGCCTTTAGTGGGTACCGGATTTTTTATGGGAAAGTAAAGCGGCACGGGCGTAATACCGACCATATTACCCCCAAAAAATCATGTGTCGAAGGTCTGTAAAATTTATTGTCACTAACACCATATTCCTTATACTCCACTTGGCGTGACGGGGGTGCTTTACTTTTTTACTTATATCTTTCTTCAGGTAAATTAATTAAAATATTTGGGAATTTTGTTAACCTCAGACGGAAGATATACAACAGAGGTGAGATGCAGAATGGCTCAGGCAAAAGCAGCTTTCTAAAAAAAGTGAGGAAGATACAATGCAATCCATTTTTGACAATAGAAACAAGAAAAGAGTTCTTAAATGTTATGTAGAGTCAGTCTTAACATATGGATGTGAATCATGGACAATAGGACAACAGACAAGAAAGTCACTGGAGGCTGTAGAAATGTGGTTTTGCAGAAGAATGTTTAGAATACCATGGACAGCTAAGAAGAGATGAAAACGTTCTGAAAGAGGCCAAAGCAAAAAGAGAGCTAATTTCCAATATTAGGAAGAAACAATCGTCATTTTTTGCTCACGTAATGAGAAGAGAACAACTGGAATATATTGTAACAACGGGGACAATTGAGGGACAAAGAGATAAAGTGAAGCAAAGAGAAAAAATACCAGACAGCTTAAGAGAATGGCTTGGCAGAAAGTCAACAACAGAAATGAAAATAACTATCAAGATCGAAAGTTGTGGAGAGAAATGATCACCTACACCAACAGACCGAGTACTTGACGATGATGATATTTTTCTTTCCTTCTCTTTCCCTCTCTCTCTCTGTCCCTCTTTTTCTCTCCCGCACCCCCTGTCTCTCCCCGTCTCTCTCGCTTTCCCTCTCATTTCCTCTCTAGCTCCTATCTTCGTTTCTCTCTCGCTCTTCCGCTTATTTCCTTTCTAGCTCCTTCTATCTTCGTCTCTCTCTCTCTCTCTCTCTCTCTCTCTCTCTCTCTCTCTCTCCTGTATGAAGAAGCTTCTAGTCTTGCTCTAACCTTTACTCTGCTGTCTTCTGGGTGAAGTTCGCAATTCCCTTCCGACCTTCATATCGTCCCCGCAATTAGTGTTTATGTTTTTGAGCCAGGTTTGAGGTCGAAGTTCAGCAGTGTTGTTGTATGTTTGTGTTTTTGAGCCAGGTTTGAGGTCGAAGTTCAGCAGTGTTGTTGTATGTTTGTGTTTTTGAGCCAGGTTTGAGGTCGAAGTTCAGCAGTGTTGTTGTATGTTTTTATTTTTGAGCCAGGTTTGATGTCGAAGTTCAGCAGTGTTGTTGTATGTTTGTGTTTTTGAGCCAGGTTTGATGTCGAAGTTCAGCAGTGTTGTTGTATGTTTGTGTTTTTGGCCCAGGTTTGATGTCGAAGTTCAGCAATGTTGTTGTATGTTTCAGTTTTTTAGGCAAATTTGATGTCGAAGTTCAGCAATGTTGTTGTATGTTTCTGTTTCTGAGCCAAATTTGATGTCGAAGTTCAGCAATGTTGTTGTATGTTTCTGTTTCTGAGCCAGGTTTGATGTCGAAGTTCAGCAATGTTGTTGTATGTTTCTGTTTCTGAGCCAGGTTTGATGTCGAAGTTCAGCAATGTTGTTGTATGTTTCTGTTTCTGAGCCAGGTTTGATGTCGAAGTTCAGCAGTGTTGTTGTATGTTTCTGTTTCTGAGCCAGGTTTGATGTCGAAGTTCAGCAGTGTTGTTGTATGTTTCAGTTTTTGAGCCAAATTTGATGTCGAAGTTCAGCAATGTTGTTGTATGTTTCTGTTTTTGAGCCAGGTTTGATGTCGAAGTTCAGCAATGTTGTTGTATGTTTCTGTTTTTGAGCCAGGTTTGATGTCGAAGTTTAGTATTCTTGTTTCACAGCTGATGTTGTCCTTAATTCCTGGCTCCCACAGGTGATCTGAATAAAACGCCTTGTGCTTTCATTCCAAACAAGGCGTGCACAAAACGAGGAGAAAGAGGCAGACTCTGAATCAGTTGGAGCGGGAAACAAAAAGAAAATCAGCAAAAATTTACACATTGACCAGCTGACAGTAGTGCATGAACTAGAGCTTTGTATCTACATGGACACTCCCACACAGGACTATAAGAGAGGAAGTTAACAAGAAGAAGAGAGGTATTGAGTTATTTGTGGGTTAACATCATTGCATCACACGAATCCCCATAACTGCTCAGATCCCGTCCTCAGCAAGTCCCGCAGCGACTGACGACTCTATCTTTTTGTTGGTTGATACGTCTTTTTAAGTCCCACCAAGCTTCTAGTTTCTGGATATAACCAATTTTTACTCCCATCTCTTTCATCCGAAGGAATGATATGGACTCATGGTTGTCAAAGTCCTGTGCCCTTCTCCATCTCGTAAGGTATTAATGGCATCCGCCCGATCCATTGGTTGCCCGCCTTCGATGAAAGCACAGCTAGCCATCCTGTCCATTCTTTCATTTCCCCGTACTCCCACATGTCAAGGGACGTAGACAAGGGTGACTCTGCGTATTGTTGACTCCTACAATGACTCGACGACCCACTGCCTCTGTAATCAGTTCGCCTCCACTTTTCTTTTCATGCTCATTGAATCACTCAGTATACAGGCGTGAGTGCAGCTTTGTGACTCCAACAGCATGAATGCTCTAGTCACTGCCATCAACTCCATCGTCATGCTACTCAAGCTTATAACGTACGCACCGCTGCCTTCTTTGACTGTTCTGCCCGCAGAACCTGCTGTAAATGCCCATGCGCTTCTTTGTGTCGTATTACATAATCCGTCTGAATAAAGGACTGCCTCTCCCTCGACGGTGTTGTTCCACATGAGGACATTGACACCCGCATCGACCACGACTGGATTATGCTTCCTGCTTCCCGGTTTAGTGTGGGATCCGCGATAGCTCAGTGGTTAGTGAACTGGACTACAAAGGACCAGAGGTAGGGTTCGATCCCAACCGACGGCTTCCAGGTTCACCCAGCCTTTAATGGGTACGGATTTTTTTTTTGGGGGGGGGGTGGGGAAAGTAAAGCGGCACGAGCATAATACCGACCACATTTCCCTAAAAAACCATGTGCCGAAGGTCTGTAAAATGTATGGTCACTAACACTATATTCCCTATACGCCACTTGGCGTGACGGGGACACTTTACTTTACTTTTTTTTTCCCCTGTCTAGTGTGACACGGGAAGTGTGACCTGAGTGGTGTAGGCAAAGAAGAGGAGGGTAGACTGCTGACAGACTTTATCATAAATTTACTGTATTTGCGCAAGGGGTAGGGTTCGTTCCCAACCGACGGCTTCCGGGTTCACCCAGCCTTAAATGGGTACCGGATTTTTTTTCTGGGAAAATAAAGCGGCACGGGCGTAATACCGACCACATTACCCCCAAAATCATGTGCTGATGGTCTGTAAAATTTATGGTCACTAACACCATATTCCTTACACGCCACTTGGCGTGGCGGGGGCTCTTTACTTTCTTTACTTACTACGGCCGCCACATAGGTATATAGTCCTTCTGGAAAGGATTTACATTTCTTATTTTTCCGTTAGTTTGAAAAAATTCCAGTAAGTTCGCATGTTTGCTGCATTGATGTGGTTCTTGCTGATATGAAAGACCTAGTATTGCAATACCACTAGGCAGGACAAGTCACACAATTCTTCAGCCACAGCCTGGAACTAGCAGAGCCCCCAATTTCTCCAGTAGAAGCCGCGATTTCAAGTAAGCCACTACCACCCGCTACCATCCGTGAGTCAAAGAGTTTCTGCTCGTATGAACTCGTGACATTATGTCAACAATAACAAAGTAGTGTTTAACCAAATTAATAGATACCGGAAAAATAGTGGTTAATGCGGGAGCAGGAAGAGAAAGCATTCGTACAAATTTGTCTTCGGTCTTTTATTGATTATTTCAATAATAATAACTTTCATCCCCGGACGTAAATACAATTACATGTTTTATTTTGCACTAAATTGTCGCTCCCTTATTTTCCCGTTTTTTTAGACAGAGGGCGCTGTTGTTGGTTTACGTGAGACATGTTGATATAGGAGTTTGCTGAGAGTGACGCTATCGTAGTTTTGCGCTACAAGATTCAATAATTTCTTCTGTCGTCCAACTGAAGCCAGTTTGTTTCCACGCAGTCTGTTACCGGGGAAGATCGACTAGGAGGTACAACTGCTAGGTCTTGGTCAGCTTGTGGTCTGCCAACCCTGTTGTTGACCATATAATCAGAAAAATCCCATCTCTGAAAAAAAAAAAAACTGTAATCAGAAAAAAACCCATGCAGTCATTTATTCTCCCCTTTAGGTTTATCGTTGGGTGATTGCACAGGAAGATTTACCCAAGTATTAGTGTCTTCTTCGAGCTTTCACAACGCCGTTTGTTCTTACCCACACCTCGATCCTGACAATAATTCTCGTCTTTCAAATCAACCCTGAAATACTCATTCTTCTGTTGCTGCTATGCCCCTAAAAAATCTTCTCAAATATTGCCTCACCATTTAGACGTAACAAATGCTAATGATCCTTGTTTTTCCCGCCTCCTTGTAAAATCCACTACAGGAGTATTTTCAGCTGTATCATTTTGCTAAAGTAATTATATAACGCCACAAAAAAACATCCATTTCTGTTCAAACTTTATCGGGTTTTTTTTTCGAACTTTTTCTTCCGAACACTCTTTTCTCTTCCTTTCAAATTAATTTATAACTGCTAGCATTTATAATTGCCGGCAGTGCTCGCTACATAAAGCAATTTTATTGTGTAATTATATGGGGCACTCTTGCCGATGAACACAAGGCACACCTGCTCTCTGACAGCACAAAGCAGCTACGCATTGGGTGCTGCATTCACACCTGTGTTTAGAATTATATGATTATTGAGCAAGTTTGAATTGTCAAGTCTTTGCGACATTTACGTTGATGTGGACATTACGACCTAATCGTCATTCTCAGTAAAAGATGAATCTACGACTGCCTCAGGAAGATGTGAATAAAAAGTAAAGAGCCCCGTCACGTCACGTGACGTATGGGGAATATGGTGTTAGTGACGATAATTTTTATTAAGGCTTCGTGAACCTGGAAGCCGTCGATCAGGTTTGAACCCGCCGTCTCGTCCTTTGTAATTCAGTTGACTAACCAGCGAGCTATCGCTGCTCCCATTATGTTACTATACGCGGCAACAATTAATTAATAAATGCATCCGGTACAATTGTTAAGTAAATATAACTATGCCGAAAACAGAAAGTAAAGGTACAGGTAAACCATTCCACTCTGTCTCTTGGTTTGATGGTGTAGATTGTCATAGGCTGACTTGTCCATCTTTTGATGTTACTCATCCATGTTAGTCTTGGTCTGCCTCTGCCTCTTTTACCTTGTATTTTCCCTTCCAATATTACTTTTATTAGGCTGTTGTGTCTTTTAATACGACCCAAAAATCGCATTTGTCTTGTTCTAATTGTGTTTAGTAGTTCTCTTTTCATTTTTAGTTGTTTTAAAACTTCATCGTTTGTTTTCTTTTCTTTCCATCCAATTCTACCTATTCTTCTATAAATCCACATTTCAAAGGCTTCAATTTTCTGTTCTGTTTTCTGGTCTAATGTCCATGTTTCTGCACTACAAAGGAATATTGAGAAGATGTAACATTTTGCTATTCTTAGTTTTAGCTCTGGTGTTATTTGTTTTGTTGTTAGTATATTTTTCATGGCATTGAAACAAATTCATTTAACTGTTATAATATTTCTCCACTTGTCTGTATTTAAAAAAAGAATAATAATAATACAAATAAAATAATAGTTAAGGAAAATAAATTCAGCTGGTAGTAAATAGGACATCTCATAGTGAGAGCTCTCATATTAAAAACAATCTTAACAAGGCTCCTCATAATGAGAGCTCTCATATTAAAACCCACCATAATTAGGCTCTCATATTAACAATCAGAATGAGCAAAGCAGAAAACAGCATGAGAAGTAAAGTCAGAAACAAAGAACTAAGAAAAACATAGTAATGCTACGAATAATTCCCATCATTGAATACATAGGATTGTAATATTTTAGATTATATTACATATTAGATTATATTACTCATTAGATTATACTGCACATTAAATTATATAACACATTAGATTATATTACACATTAGATTTTGTTACACATTCGATTATATAACACATTAGATTATATTACTCATTAGATTATATTACTCATTTGATTATATTACGCAATAGATTATATAACACATTAGATTATATTACGCATTAGATTATATTACACAATAGATTATATTACACATTAGATTATATTACACAATAGATTATATTACACAATAGATTATATTACACATTAGATTATATTACACATTCCTCCTATTTCCTGCGAACCTTCAAGGCAACAGCAGAATGGTTAAGGAAAGAAGAAGAAGTAGAAGGGGAGGAAGAAGAAGAAGGATTAAATACATAAGGAAACAGCAGTTAAAATGGTTAAGCCATGTGATAAACACATATAGATCAAAATGGGAGAGAAGGAGCCTTCAACAAATGCTTCGAGAATACCAGATCCAATGGCTGTACAATAAAAAGGACAGATAGATAGAATGAAAATTGTTAATAAACTGAATACGACTTTTCCTTTGTAATGAACCAACAAGGAAAAATTGGGTATTATGATGCCAGATCATCACACAGACTCCATACACCTTGTTTCATGTTTGTGTAATGTCAGGATACATATCTTTCCTATGTTATGTCAGGGTTATATCTTTCCTATGTTATGTCATGGTTATATCTTTGCTGTATTATGTCGTGGTTATATCTTGCTGTTTTATATTGAATGATATCTACAACAGCGGATATATATCAGACGACATGCTCAAATCAATATTCATAGCCCTACCAAAGAAATCGGGTGCGATTGAATGCGATGATCATCGCACAATAAGCCTTTGAGTCATATGACTAAGATATTACTAAGAATCATCATGCGAAGAATGCGAAACAAAATCAGTCCAGAAATTAGCGATGCACAGTGTGGTTTTGTTAGAGATAAAGGAACAAGCAATGCCATTTATATCATAAGATCTTTAGTAGAAAGAGCCATAGAGGTGAAAACAGATCTATACCTATGTTTCATAGATTACACCAAGGCATTTGACAAAGTAAAGCACCAAGAAATAATCAACATTTTAGAAAGCATAAACATAGACAGCAAAGATCTAAGAATAATAAAGAACATGTACTGGCAACAAACAGCGGCCATAAGAACTGGAAACCAATTGGGAATGTTTCAACAAATAAAACAAGGTGTTATACAAGGTTGTGTGCTGTCACCAGATTTGTTTAATATTTATAGTGAAATTATTTTAAGATCCATAAGTGACATGCCTGGAATAACAATTTGAAGGCATAATATAAATAATCTAAGGTATGCTGATGATACAGTCTAAATCGCTAATAGTGAAAATGAGTTACAAGAAATGTTGGACATTATAGTGAAAGAAAGCAAAAATAAAGTACTCAGCCTTAATAGCAAAAAGACAGAGGTAATGGTAACAACAAAGAAAAAAGACATCACCTCAATGCAAAATAAAGACAAGTGGAACAATATTAAAACAGGTAAATGAATTTAAATATTTGGGAACTTTGTTAACCTCAGACGGAAGATGTACAAAAGAGGTGAGATGCAGAATGGCTCAGGCAAAAGCAGCTTTCCAAAAAAATGAGGAAGATACAATGCAATCCATTTTTGACAATAGAAACAAGAAAAAGAGTTCTTAAATGTTATGTAGAGCCAGTCTGAACATATGGATGCGAATCATGGACAATAGGACAACAGACAAGAAAATCACTGGAGTTTGTAGATATGTGGTTTTACAGAAGAATGTTGAGAGTACCGTGGACAGCTAAGAAGAGTAATGAAGAATTTATGAGAGAGGTCAAAGCAAAAAGAGAGCTAATTTCCAATATTAGGAAGAAACAATCATCATTTTTTGGCCATGTAATGAGAAGAGAACAACTGGAATATATTGTAACAACTGGAAAAATTGTGGGACGAAGAGATAGAGGGAAGCAAAGAGAAAAAATAACAGACAACTTAAGAGAATGGCTTGGCAGAAGGTCAGCAACAGAAATGATAAATAGATGCCGAGATCGAAAGTTGTGGAGAGACATGATCACCAACGCCTGTAGGCCCGGTACTTGATGATGATGATGTATTATGTGATGGTTATATATTTGGTGTGTTATGTCATGGTTATTGATTATTGGTTATGGAAGGCCTCGATGTCACTGCAAACGAATTAAAATCCATAATTGCTCAACCACCCGTGCCAGTGGAATCATCCGAATTACTAACACATCTCCCAAACAAAGAAAGGTAACTGTAGTCCCCATCGCTGTAGTCTCAGCACACGCCAAATGACATAAGGCGAAACCGCGCAGAAAGTGAACACAGCCAACTGTTCCCTGTGATACGATATCATCATTCATCGTAAACAATTTGAATATCGAAACATGATCAAAACGGATGAGACACACAGCTCATGGTGTGCACAGAGCACTTAACTCAGTAGTTCCTGCAACAAGCCGGACTTGGAATATGATGAAACTGCAACAAGGAACACTTTTCAGACATAGCCTTCAATGGTTCCTGCCGTCTATACACCATATGCCGGAATTTGACGTCCTCCAGAAAATGATGATCGTCATATTGAGAACAAAAAAATGTATAGCGCCTGATGATGTTAGGATATCGTTCTTGACTGCAACCGAACATATAAACAGACAGTTAGTCGTCGAATTATACCCGTCACACATCAAACAACAGACCGTACGGTTAGCGTACAACGAACGAAACACGGTGCAAATTCCCCAAAGAGGAAAATCAACGGTCGACTTGAAGGAGCAGTCCACATTAAATGCGTTTGAGCATGTAATTAACTTGCGTCAAATTATACCAACGTCGGCCATTGAACAACACTCAATGTGACGTAAAACGCATGTTAACACTAGATGGTGATGTGACGTAAAACGCATATTAACATTAGATGTTTTACAAACAATACTTGACCTGTCAAAAAAAAAACATTGCTGTGTGTACTCGGCAGCGCAGATTTGTCCACTTCATCGGCCGCAGATTTGCTAATTAGAACATCATTTTGATTTCAACACAGAAAATTGCATCAGAGAGCCGAAATTAATCAGACCACAGATACATTTTTCTGCAGCGATCGAGAGAACGTGAAACATTCCACCATTTTTCTATGTCATGGTTATATATTTGCTGTGTTATGTCAAGGTTATATCTTTGCTGTGTTATGTCATGGTTATATCTTTTATATGTTATGTCATGGTTATATCTTTGCTGTGTTATGTCAGGGTTATATCTTTCCTATGTTATGTAATGGTTATATCTTTCCTATGTTATGTCATGGTTATATCGTTCTTATGTTATGTGAAGGTTATATCGTTCCTATGTTATGTCAAGGTTATATCTTTCATATGTTATGTGAAGGTTATATCTTTGATGTGTTATGTCATGGTTATATCTTTCCTATGTTGTGTCAAAGTTATATCTTTCCTATGTTATGTCAAGGTTATATCCTTCATATGTTATGTCAAGGTTATATCTTAGATGTGTTATGTCATGGTTATATCTTTGATGTGTTATGTCATGGTTATATCTTTCCTATGTTATGTTAAGGTTATATCTTCGCTGTATTATGTCAGGGTTATGCCAAGGTTATATCTTTGCTGTATTATGTCAGGGTTATATCATTCCTATGTTATGCCAAGGTTATATCTTTGGGTTATTATGTCAGGGTTATGCCAAGGTTATATCTTTGCTGTATTATGTCAGAGTTATGCCAAGGTTATATCTTTGCTGTATTATGTCATGGTTATGCCAAGGTTATATCTTTGCTGTATTGTGTCAGGGTTATATCGTATGTTATGCCAAGGTTATATTTTTTCTGTGTTATGTCAGGGTTATGTCTTTCCTTATGTTATGTATGAGTTATATCTTTGATGTGTAATGTCAAGGTTATATCTTTGCTGTTTATGTCAGGGTTATATCAGTCGTATGTTATGTCAAAGTTATATCATTCCTATGTTATCTCAGAGTTATATCTTTGCTGTGTTATGTCAGGGCTATATCATTCCTATGTTATCTCAGTGCTATATCTTTGCTGTGTTATGTCAGGGTTATATCATTCCTATGTTATGCCACGGTTATATCTTTGCTGTGTTATGTCAGGGCTATTTCTTTAGAAATACTATTCTCAACATTCTTCTGTAAAACCATATTTCTACAGACTCCAGTGATTGTCTTGTCTGTTGTCCTATTGTCTATGATTCACATCCATATGTTAAGACTGGCTCTACATAACAATTAATAACTCTTTTTCTTGTTTCTATTGTCAAAAATGGATTGCATAGTTTCTTCCTCATTTTTTTTATTTAAAAGCTGCTTTTGCCTGAGCCATTTTGCATCTCACCTCTGTTGTAAAAAGGCATCACCTCTTCTGTCTGAGGTTAACAAAGTTTCTAGATATTTAAATTCAGTTACTGTTTTAATATTGCTCCACTGTTCTTTATTTGCACTGAGGTGATGTCTTTTTCTTTGTTGTTGAGAAGGGAACAGTCGGTATATATTGTGGCAACTGGGAAAATTAAGGGACGAAAAGATAGAGGGAACCAAAGAGGAAAGATACCAGACAGCTTAAGAAAATGGCTTTGGCGGAAGGGCAACAGTAGAAATGATAAATAACTGTCGGGGTCAAAAGTTGTGGAGAGCCATGATCAATTACGCCAGCAGCCATAGTATTTGATGATGATTTTAAGATAATGAATTCAAGTACGTAGACATCGTGGATCATTCACTGGACGTCGTCTCCACATCGATGTTTGGCTACCATGGAGCGCCACTATGCTCTGTCTCTTGCTTGTTAGACATATTAATAATATTACATTGCAGTGGTGCAGCATACACGAGAGATGGAATATAGAATAGCTAAAGTGAGAGATGGAATATAGAATAGCTAAAGTGAGAGATGGAATATAGAATAGCGAAAGTGAGAGATGGAATATAGAATAGCTAAAGTGAGAGATGGAATACAGAATAGTTAAAGTGAGAGATGGAATATAGAATAGCTAAAGTGAGAAATGGAATATAGAATAGCTAAAGTGAGAGATGGAATATAGAATAGCTAAAGTGAGAGATGGAATATAGAATAGCTAAAGTGAGAGATGGAATATAGAATAGCTAAAGTGAGAGATGGAATATAGAATAGCTAAAGTGAGAGATGGAATATAGAATAGCTAAAGTGAGAGATGGAATATAGAATAGCTAAAGTGAGAGATGGAATATAGAATAGCTAAAGTGAGAGATGGAATATAGAATAGCTAAAGTCAGAGATGGAATATAGAATAGCTAAAGTGAGAGATGGAATATAGAATAGCTAAAGTGAGAGATGGAATATAGAATAGCTAAAGTGAGAGATGGAATATAGAATAGCTAAAGTAGAAACAGCGTTTACAGAAAAGCAGTAATGACTTTTACGAAGGAAAAAGATAGCGCGTGTTAAGCTAGTCATGACATGTCATATCATATGAAAGTGCATCATGGACAAATTGACGCCGGACATGGTAATATTGAATACCACAGAAATGTAGTTTAGAAGAAGAATGTTGTTATTATTGTTATTGTTGTTGTTGTTGTTGTTGTTCTTGTATTCACCAGCTTTATATTCCCGGAAGTCTCAATGGACTGAATTTTGCGTGATTACCACATTTTTCTATTTCTCACACTGGCAGAAGAGTGTTCAGGTGTCCCTCGCACTCTTTCGTATTCTTCGACTTCAGAGGTACACTCTTATTTTATCGTGAAGAGTTTTAACGTTTTAGGAAGATTTTTCTTATTAAATTTGCCCGGTCAGCAGCCACTTTTTTGGCCTCCTCTTTTTGATTTTCAGCTGACAAAAGTCCTTTAACGTGCGCGGGATGCACACGGGGCCTCCTGTTTTTCCAGGAATGTTGAGAAGATATAACATTTTGCTATTCTTAGTTTTAGCCCTAGTGTTATTTGTTTTGATTTCAATATATTATTTATGGCATTAAAATTACTTTTTGCCATTCCTCTTCTTTTGTTTATTTTTACAGACCTTCGGCACTTGATTTTTTGGGGTAATGTGGTCGATATTACGCCCGTGCTGCTTTACTTTCTCAGAAAGAAAATCCGGTATACATTTCAGACATTTTAACATAATACCACGAGGAAATTAGTATAGACGAATATTTGTGGAGAGACATGATCACCTACGCCTTCAGGTATGGTACTTGAAGAAGGAACAATGTAAAAGAGAAGAAACATTTAATAAATTTTAATAAAATTGATGTATAAAATATTATGAAAGTTGACTATCAATTATTTACAATTATTATTTTGATAATTTTAACACTTATCCCTCCCTCTCTCTCTCTCTCTCTCTCTATCTATCTATCTATCTCTCTCTCTCTCTGTACGTGTGTGCGTGTGTTTTGTATCTTTCTCACCTTATCTATTTTGATACGCAGCTCTGTGTTTAGTTCTACAATTTGTACAGACTTTTCCCCCGATTTTTAGTTTTTGTAGTTAAAAGACACATAATTAAATTATAGCTTGCAGCAAAAAGATTCAAATTAGATTATAGTTTACGGTAAATTTGCTAAAATGAGTTAACGTGTTATTGCTGCCAAAGCGAAAACAAAAATGGTGCATTAATACGGATAAGTTTACTGTAATGAAATATTTCTGGCGTGATTTGAAAGAAATGTTTAAAAACAGACTTGGTAAAAGTGCTGAAAAGGAAGATTACAAATGGAAAACGGTGTATAAAATATGGAAAATAAAAATTATGAAGAATGAAAGAGAGAGAGGAGAGAGAGAGAGAGAGAGAGAGAGAGAGAGAGAAAGAGAGAGAGGAGAGAGAGAGTAGAAAGAAAGGAGAAGAGAGAGGCGTCAACGAAGGGAAGAAAGAAGCATTTTAAAGCTCTTCAAGTATTTGTAATTAATTAATCACACGAGAGAGATTGCACTCATTCTCTGTCGGAGGCAAGACCGAGGGGGGATGGAGAATGAAGACACTGTCAGAGGGGAGCAGATTGAGACAGAGACTGGCTGGCTGTTATTCGAGATAGAGAGGTCGCAAACAGGAGCTTTCTTCTTTGTCCTTCTTGGGAACAAGTCCCTGGACCAACAGCTGACGCTCATTCTTAAGTACTTTCGCTGTCCGCTCGTTCTTGTCGTCTTCTTCTTTCTTTTCATAGTTTTTCTCCTTCATTTTGTTTTCACCATATCTTCTCTCTCTGTTCAAAAGTTGCTTTTCGTTTCTGTTTCCATCCCTCATTTAATCGTTGTCTTACTCATCTGAACTCATCTTCTCATTAACATGGGTCAACTTTTGCGTTCTTGCTTCTTTCAATCATATACCATCAGCCTCTCTCTCTCTCTCTGTTAAAAAAAAAAGAAAAAAAGTAAAGTACCCCCGTCACGCCAAGTAGTGTATAGGGAATATGGTGTTAGTGACCATAAATTTTACATACTTTCAGCACATGATTTTTGGGGTAATGTGGTCGGTATTACGCCCGTGCCGCTTCACTTTCCCAGAACAAAATCAGGTACCCATTAAAGGCTGGGTGAATCCGGAAGCCGTCGGTTGGGATCGAACCCTACCACTTGTCCTTAGTAGTCCAGATCACTAACCACTGAGCTATCGCGGCTCATCTGTATGTGTGTGTGTGTGTTTGTTTCTTATTTTCTTTCTCTGTGTTTTGCTCATTGTATCTGCTTCGCTCTGTCTGGTTCTTCACTTTCTTTCTATCCTTGTTGATGCATATTATGTATTATGTGTTATTCTTGCACCATTGTTGGTGCATCTTATGTATTATTTGTTATTCTTGCACCCTTGTTGGTGCATCTTATGTATTATTTGTTATTCTTGCACCGTTGTTGATGCGTCTTATGTATTATTTGTTATTCTTGCACCCTTGTTGGTGCATCTTATCTATTATTTGTTATTCTTGCACCTTTGTTGATGCATCTTATCTATTATGTGTTATTCTTGCACCCTTGTTGATGCATCTTATCTATTATTTGTTATTCTTGCACCCTTGTTGATGCATCTTATCTATTATTTGTTATTCTTGCACCCTTGTTGATGCATCTTATCTATTATTTGTTATTCTTGCACCCTTGTTGATGCATCTTATGTATTATTTCTTATTCTTCCACCCTTCCTCATCCTTAGTTCTTGTCTTCCTTATTCTCTCTCACAATCGTCATCCTTTTCTTTTCTTTTTTATGTTTCTCCTTATCTGCCCATTCTCCTTCATCTATTTTACGCTTTACCTCAAGTACAATTAATTCTTTCGATATCCTCTTAATGGAGAGCCGGTGGCCGAGTCGACAACTCGTCGTGCACCAAAGCAGGAGAATGCGGGTTCGAACTCTGGTAGGTCAGAAGCTCTTTCTTTCTAATTTATTCCTTCGTCCTATATGCCCCTAAATATGTTTTTTTGGTACTAGGGAGTCTTCGCCCCCCCCCTTCCCATTTTTTCACGTTCTCACTCCTCCCTATGTCTATCTGTCTGTGTGTCGGTCTGTCTGTGTGTCGGTCTGTATGCCTGTCTGTCTGTCTATCTGTCGGTCTGTCTGTCTGTCTGTCTGTCTGTCTGCCCTTCCCTGCTCTACCCTGTCTTGTCTTGTCTTGCCTACCTGCCTGCCTGTCTGTCTGTCTGTCTTGATCGTGAAAAGAGGAGGGGTGTGAAGAGAGTGCCCACAGGACGCTGAGCTGACGCTATTGATGATGATGATGATGATGATGATGATGATGATAGGGGTAACGGCACATGCCACACTCATTCAGTGCCGGCTAAATCCACTATTACTCAGATATATTTCGGGTCTTCCTGTTAGTAGAAAACACATCCCTATAGCCCTTTCAGATATTGCTGTAAACGCCGAACATCAATTTTCTCTGGAATTGGTGTATTCCTGTGAAATTGTGCACGTAACTGTAAATTTCCCCAACCCTACTAAAATATTTGAGCCTGGACGGCTATGTGGTTAGTTGGCTCGCTTCCTGATCAGAAGGGACCGAGTTCGATCCCCCAGAGGTGGCGGCTTGTTTTTCGAACCGACAAGAATCAAAGGCTTACCTAGTCTCCAAATATGGAAACCAGATATTTTTTCTGCGAAGTAAAGGCCGCCTGGCGTGGTTCCGACCACATCGCCTAAAATATGCTGAGGTCATTAAACAAAATGGGCGCTAACACGATATACCCGATACACCTAGCAAGGCAGAGGAGGGAATCGTTACCTATTACAATACTTCTTCTACTATAACATTATTGTAATAGTATTATAAAATATGTGATTTTACAGAAGAATGTTGAAAATGCCATGGACAGCAAAGAAGAGTGATGAAAACGTTCTGAAAGAGGCCAAAGCAAAAAGAGAGCTATTTTCCATTATTAGGAAGAAACAATCATCATTTTTTGACCATATAATGAGAAGAGAACAACTGGAATATATTGTAACAATTGGGAAAATTGAGGGACGAAGAGATAGAGGAAAGCAAAGAGAAAAAATACCAGATAGCTTAATAGAATGGCTTGGCAGAAGGTCAACAACAGAAATGATAAATAACTGTCGAGATCGAAAATTGTGGAGAGACATAATCACCTACGCCAGCAGACCCGGCACTTGATAATGACTATAAAATTAAACCAGTGCAGGATTTTAATTTGTATAGATTATGTAAATAACACAAACAGATTTAATGACAGATATTTAACAGTTTTACAATCAATTCTCCCTGCTTAATAAAATACACACTATCAAATTTTAGAGGGAAAAAAAAGGCATAAGACAATGCAAAGAGCCCGGGATATTTCTTTTGAACTCCATGGATGAGCACAGATTTATCAATTGTGAATAATTTTGCTAGTGTTCATAGGCGTATCAGAAAATATGGTTTATTTTTCTGAAGTAAAAAAAGTAAAGTACCCCCGTCACGCCAAGTGGCGTATTGGGAATATAGTGTTAGTGACCCTATATTTTACAGACCTTCAGCACATGATTTTTGGGGTAATGTGGTCGGTATTACGCCCGTGTTGCTTTACCTTCCCCAAAAAAAATCCGGTACCCATTTAAGGCAGGGTGAACCCGGAAGCCGTCGGTTGGGATCGAATCCTACCCCTTGTCCTTTGCAGTCCAGTTCACTGACCACTGAGCTATCGCGGCTCCCATTTTTTTTTCCCCGAAGTGCTGAAATAATACGCTCTCTCAATTGTCTAAATCATAATAAATTAAAGTATAAATTCATCACTATGTAGAAAGTAACTTGAATAATGTACAATCACTTCTGCGAGGAATCTAAGAGGATCGATTGTATCTCATCATCCAAGAACCAGAGAAGAGCGCTGGGTGTAGATAGAAGGATCAAGACAAAGAAATGCACATACCTGCATTAAAATGTGAAGCCGCAGTGAAGCTAACAGTGAGGAGAAATGAATATATATATACATATATATACATATATATATATATATATATATATATATATATATATATATATATATATATATATAATGGTATGGTTAACGCTTCACGTAACATTTCACGTAACTATTCACGTAACAATTCACGTAACATTTCATTAACTATTCACGTAACTATTCACGCAAATTTTATTAAGTATTCACGTAATATTTCATTAACTATTTACGTAACTATTCACGTAACATTTCATTAACTATTCACGTAACATTTCATTAACTATTTACATAACTATTTACATAACTATTCACGTAACATTTCATTAACTATTTACATAACTATTCACGTAACTATTCACGTAACATTTCATTAACTATTTACATAACTATTTACATAACTATTCACGTAACATTTCATTAACTATTCACGTAACTATTCACTGAACATTTCATTAACTATTCACGTAACATTTCATTAACTATTCACGTAACATTTCATTAACTATTCACGTAACATTTCATTAACTATTCACGTAACTATTCACGAAATATTTCATTAACTATTCATGTAACATTTCATTAACTATTCATGTAACTATTCACGTAACATTTCATTAACTATTCACGTGACATTTTATTAACTATTCACGTAACATTTCATTAACAATTTACGTAACTATTCACGTAACATTTCACTAACTATTCACGTAACATTTCACTAACTATTCACGTAACATTTCATTAACAATTTACGTAACTATTCACGTAACATTTCACTAACTATTCACGTAACATTTCACTAACTATTCACGTAACATTTCACTAACTATTCACGTAACATTTCATGAAGGTGAACGATTTTGACAACTATTTTTATTAGACATTCGGTTTTGACAATGTTTCAGGCAATTCAACTTGTTGCTCTACACAAACTGAAAGTTAAGTTACATTAAGAACCTAATATTAAACTTTCAACAACTTCTCTGTAGAAAACTTTAAGAAGCGTTGGTTTCATATTTTCGAAAATTTGCAGGCGGTAGAAATGGTATTTGTGAATGTCAACTATTGATTGCTTCTCTACTTGAGGCAGATCCAAGAGAGATCTTTGGAGTGCTGCGATATCGTATATCTGGATGAAAAGTAGATTAATGCTCATCATACATTTTAGAAAGAATGGCAATTGCTTCAGAGACAAGATAAGTAAAATCCTTAGCAGCAAAGGACAGCGTATTATAATAGCACATTCTGGCAGCTGAGATAATGGGCTTGTCAATCAAGCAGAATTTATTTTTTTTCAAATAAAGTTTACAGACGATAAAGACTACTGCTCTGAAATGAGTGGATATATTTCCAGGGAATGGACAGAGTACACTCTCCTCTCCACTCTGGATATACCATCCTGTCTGGTAATGGATGATGTATTCTATCATAATGGTGTTGCTGTCGCGTGAGAGGACACGGTTCTTAATCCATCAAGCACAAAGAAGATGAAACCATTAAGTGGCTTTAGGAGGACACATTTCTTCTTTCAGGACATCCCTTTGAGACCAGAGTTGTCGCAGTTTGTGTGACAGGTGAAGCAGACAAAGATGAATCAGATTGCCACAATCCTGACAGAGCATAGCCACACTTCCATTCACCTCCCACCTTACAATTCGCATCTTAATCCACTAGAGCTTGTGTGAGTCAAAGGTCAAAGGGTAAGTGGCAACAGAATATCAAGTTTAAAATATGAGACGTCACAAATGTTGGTATGTGATGTCTTCTGACATTGATACTGGAAGAAATTTGAAGAGCATGTGCTGCGTGAAGAAGAGCATGTGTTGTGGGAATAAGAGCATGTGTTGTGGGAATAAGAGCATGTTCTGCGGGAAGAAGAGCATGTGTTGTGGGAAGAAGAGCATGTGCTGTGTGAAGAAGAGCATGTGTTGTGTGAAGAAGAGCATGTGCTGCGTGAAAAAGTGCATGTGTTGTGGGAATAAGAGCATGTTCTGTGGGAAGAAGAGTATGTGCTGCGAGAAGAAGAGCATGTATTGTGGGAAGAAGAGTATGTGCTGCGGAAAGAAGAGCATGTATTGTGGGAAGAAGAGTATGTGCTGCGAGAAGAAGAGCATGTATTGTGGGAAGAAGAGTATGTGCTGCGGAAAGAAGAGCATGTGCTGCGGGAAGAAGAGCATGTATTGTGGGAAGAAGAGCATGTGCTGCGGGAAGAAGAGCATTGCTGCGGAAAGAAGAGCATGTGCTGCGAGAAGAAGAGCATGTGCTGCGAGAAGAAGAGCATGTGCTGCGGGAAGAAGAGCATGTGCTGCGTGAAGAAGAGCATTGCTGCGGGAAGAAGAGCATGTTCTGCGGGAAGAAGAGCATGTGCTGCGGGAAGAAGAGCATGTGCTGCGGGAAGAAGAGCATGTTCTGCGGGAAGAAGAGCATGTGCTGCGAGAAGAAGAGCATGTGCTGCGAGAAGAAGAGCATGTGCTGCGAGAAGAAGAGCATGTCCTGCGGGAAGAAGAGCATGTGCTGCGAGAAGAAGAGCATGTGCTGCGAGAAGAAGAGCATGTGCTGCGAGAAGAAGAGCATGTCCTGCGGGAAGAAGAGCATGTCCTGCGGGAAGAAGAGCATGTGCTCCGGAAAGAAGAGTATGTGGTCCATGGAGAAGAAGATTATTGCCAGCGAGATGATTTGCATTTTTCCCAACCGATATCAATTGGGAACCTCCTAAATACGTCAGATTTTTAATGAAACAGGCTACTGGTAATCTCCATCGATGACACCCTCATCTATTGTATCATACAAATAGCCTTTATGGAAACACTAAGGCTTTCCCAAATTAGTGAAAACATCCTGACATTGTTAATAGACTCGTTACATATTGAACAACATACGCAGTTCTGATGGGATAAAATCATATGTAAGTAAAAGGTAAAGAGCCCCGTCACGCCAAGTGACATATGGGTTATATGGTGTTAGTTTCCAAAATTTGTACATACTTTCGGCACATGATTTTTGGAGTAATATTGTCAGTATTACGCCCATGCCGATTTACTTTCCCAGAAAAAAAAATATGTTGCCCGTTTAAGCCTGGATGAACCTGGAAGCCGTTGATCAGGTTGTAACGCGACATCTTGTTCTTTGTAGTCCAGTTCACCACTGACCTATCGCGGCTCCCAAAATCATATGGTAGAACAGAGAAATTGAGCACCTTCCCTATGTGGATACGCCTCCCCAACACCGTGACATTATGATTGTTGTACTGTAAAATGCTTGTAATATTGTTTTTGCACTTTATATGATTTAGTAACTGGACTACAAAGGACAAGAGATAGGGTTCGATCCCAACCAACGGCTTCCGAATTCACCCAGCCTTTAATGGGTACCGGATTTTGTTATGGGAAAGTAAAGCGACACGGGCGTAATACCCACCAAATTGCCCCAAAAATCATGTGCCGAAGGTCTGTAAAATATATGGTCACTAACACCATATTCCCTATACGCCACTTGGCGTGACGAGGGTACGTTATTTGTTTCTTATATGATTTAGTACATAATTTATGTAAGAAACACTCTTAAGTGCGAAATCCATGTTGCCATTGGAGTTTGTGTGTACATATTCTTAAGTTCGGCGAGAAGCTAAGACTGCTTTCAAAATTTCACAGAAATACACCAGATGAGTTTGTACAAAAATGTATAAACGGGCTCTAGCACCGATCACTAGTTGACAGCAATATTTTATGGCTTTTGTTACTGCACAATTAGGAGTTAGCATGTTATACGGGTGATAATGGAGAAGAATGAATAAGGCAGCAAAATACGGACTTTGATGGAAAATATGGGTGGCGGTGGAGATGGTGGGTGGATTTGTGAGTGCAGTGGGGCGCAGCAACCTGCAATATATCCAGGGGCTAGATCCTTAAGAGGTCACGATGCTAATCCAAATTTAATGGGGGTAAATTAGATTCATAATGCTTAATTTTAATTAATTAATTATTATTTGTTGATTTAATTTCTTTTAATGTTTGTTTGTAGGATGGAGCTGAAGGAGAAGTGAAGAGATGTAATTCGGGGGTTGTGTAACAATAACATATAAATAGGGAGAGAAAGAGAGAGAAGAGACAGAGTGAGTGAACAAAAGAGAGGTTGAGGGGGGGGGGGGGGGGGGGGGGTCGGGTAGGTATGACTTCAAGTTGTTCATATGTAAGAAAAAAGAAACGAACAATGAAGTTGAAGACAGAAATATATTTTTACATTATTCTTCTTCTTTTTTCTTCCTCTTCTTTTTATTCTTCATCTTCCTCTTCTTACTTCTTCTTTTCTCTTCTTTTTCAACCTCTTCTTCTTCCTCTTCTTCTTTTTCTTCTTTTCATTTTCTTCTTTCTTCTTCATCCACCTCCTCCTCCTCCTCCTCCTCCTCTTCTTCTTCTTCATCCTCCTCTTCTCTCTTCTTCTTCATCCTCCTCTTCTCTCTTCTTCTTCTTCTTCTGCATCCTCCTCTTCTTCATGCTCCTCTTCCTCAGCATTCATAAATTAAGTTTGCACGGGTGTAATGTGTCTATAGTTTACGTCAACTTAGTATGTCTGCGACTTCCGTCCGACGCTTGATTCTTGTAATTATTTGTTTCACGCGAATCGTCAATTGTTTCCTACTCTATCTATTTGTAACCAGAAAGAGTTTTTTAACCTACGCAGAGTGCACACAAGACCTTGTGTCCTTCGTCGCTATCCGAGAGGGCTAAAAATCGTATCTCACTACCCAAAAGCCGGTAGATGGCAAAATAACGAATAAATCATGGATTGGAAGAAGATTGGATATTCCCACAGGTGGTGGGTTTTGAATCAGGGACTTTCGTGTCAAGACCAAGGTCTTAACTCTTCACAACCCATTCCCATATAATATATGTTTCCTCGGTGTAAGCCTTAGAGGCAATGCAGCAGGAATTCGACGCCTGGGAGTCATGACCCAGACGGGCCCACCTCCCCTAGAGTGTCAAGAAGCTAAAGGGCCGAAACACTTGCTCGACGGAGGTCTACTTCTGATGATCAGATTGGCTCCTGCTGCGAAGCTCTGCACAAAGTTTCCTACTACTTCCTCTATTTCCGTCGCATGGTTGTCTATGGCTTCATCACTGGGCATTAAGACCCAAGATTCTTAATCGCGATTAACAGGTCCCTGAGATTGCTGTAAATATCGCCATTTAGGGGTGGCATATATTGCTTTACATGATCAAAAGAGGCTGCCACACAAAACCCCTTAATTTACGCCAATAGCTCCTCGTTATTCATGATAAAGAACTGGTTGGTCTCGTGGCAAGACGCCGGCCTCAGGACAGAGAAGGTGTGTGTTCAAATCCCGGCTGCGCCAGGTGGGATTCTTATTTATGATTTCTCTCTGCGGCAACCACCCCTGGTCTCAGCAGCGAGGCCCGTCTTGAAACGTCAATTACTCATCGACGGAAAAAATATAAGTACCTCCGAAGTCGCAGTTATCTGCCTGTGCGGCGAGGGACCCCTGTACACACAGCCGCCAGGGGAAAATGGATTAACACGCAAAATTCAGTTCCTAGTCTCTAGGGACTTCGTCAGAGGTGAAAGCTGGCGAAAGAAAAAAAAGTCCCCTTTATTCATTTTGTCAACTCCCATTTACTCATGTAACCAACTCTCCGCTTTATTCGTGTCACTTGCGCTCTTTTATTCATGTCAATAGCTCCCCTTTATTCGTGTTTCACAATTCTCATTTATTCATGTCATAACTCCTCGTTATTCATGTCACTAACTCTCCTTTATTCATGTCATAACTCCTCTTTCTTCGTATCACTAACTATCTTTTATTTGTGTCTTTAGCTCCCCTTTATTCGTGTCACTAACTCTCCATTATTAATGTCATTAGCCCCCCCCCCCACTTATTCGTGTCACTAACTCTCAGCTCTCCTTTATTGGTGTCACTAACTCTCAGCTCTCCTTTATTGGTGTCACTAACTCCCCTTTACTCATGTCATTAGCTCTCCTTTATTCATGTCACCAACTCCCCTTTATTTGTGTCATTATCTCCTCTTTATTCATGTCAATACTTCCCCTTTATTCATGTCACCAACTCCATTTATTTGTGTCACTATCTCCCCTTTGTTCATGTAATTAACTCTTCTTTACTTTTGTCATTAACTCCCCTTAATTTATGTCACTAGATCCCCTTTATTCATGTCACCATTTCCCCTTTATTTGTGTCACTAGTTCCCTTTTATTTATGTCACTAACTCTCCTTTATTTGTGTCACTATCTCCCCCCCCTCCCTTTGTTCATGTCACTAACGTCTCCTTATTATGGTCACTAACTCCCCTTAATTTATGTCACCAGCTCCTCTTTATTTTTATCACTAGCTACCCTTTATTCATATCACTAAATCCCTTTAATTTATGCCACTAGCTCTCCCATATTAATGTCACCAATTCCCCTTTTTTTGTCACTAGCTCTCCTTTATTCATATCACTAGCTCTCCTTTATTCATGTCACTAGCTCTCCTTTATTCATGTCACTAGCTCTCCTTTATTCATGTCACTACCTCCCCTTATTCATGTCACTAGCTCTCCTTTATTCATGTCACTAACTCCCCTTATTCATGTCACTAGCTCTCCTTTATTCATGTCACTACCTCCCCTTATTCATGTCACTAGCTCTCCTTATTCATGTCACTACCTCCCCTTATTCATGTCACTAGCTCTCCTTTATTCATGTCACTAACTCCCCTTATTCATGTCACTAGCTCTCCTTTATTCATGTCACTAACTCCCCTTATTCATGTCACTAGCTCTCCTTTATTCATGTCACTAACTCCCCTTATTCATGTCACTAGCTCTCCTTTATTCATGTCACTAACTCCCCTTATTCATGTCACTAGCTCTCCTTTATTCATGTCACTAGCTCTCCTTTATTCATGTCACTAGCTCTCCTTTATTCATGTCACTAGCTCTCCTTTATTCATGTCACTAGCTCTCCTTTATTCATGTCACTAGCTCTCCTTTATTCATGTCACTAGCTCTCCTTTATTCATGTCACTAACTCCCCTTATTCATGTCACTAGCTCTCCTTTATTCATGTCACTAATTCCTTTTATTCATGTCACTAACTCCCCTTATTCATGTCACTAACTCCCCTTATTCATGTCACTAGCTCTCCTTAATCATGTTACTAGCTCTCCTTTATTTTTATCACTAGCTCTCCAATATTCATGTCACCAATTCCCCTTTATTGTTATCACTGTCTCCTCGTTATTGATGTCACAGAAGCTTCTATCTGTTCTATGTACTACCTACCAAATAGCATTTAACATTGCACTTCTACTCACCTTATATAATTTATCATTCCACCCCTACTCACCTTATATAATTTATCATTCCACCCCTACTCACCTTATATAATTTATCATTCCACCCCTACTCACCTTATATAATTTATCATTCCACCCCTACTCACCTTATATAATTTATCATTCCACCCCTACTCACCTTATATAATTTATCATTCCACCCCTACTCACCTTATATAATTTATCAATGTACCCCCGCCCACCTTACATCATTTATCATTTCACCCCTACCCACCTTATATCATTTATAATTACACCCCTACCCACCTTACATCATTTATCATTCTACCCCTACCCACCTTACATCATTTATCATTTCACCCCTACCCACATTATATCATTTATCATTCCACCCCTACCCATCTTACATCATTTATCATTCCCCCCCTGCCCTATCCACCTTACATCATTTATCATTCCACCCCTATCCATCTTACATCATTTATCATCCACCCCATCTCACCTCATATCATTTATCATTCCACCCCTACCCACTCACTTTACCACTCATCTTTTTTGTGCACACCAATTTACTCTTTCCGCAAAGAAGTAGTCGTTCTCTTATTTTTTACCACTCCTCTTTTTTTTTTAAATTAATATCATCCCTGCCATGTTTATATCACTTCTCCCATTGTTTATGTCACCTGTTTTTCCCTGTATCTCCCCTTCGTCCCTAACACTCCCATAAAACGAAATCTCCCTCATTCTCTTCATTTTAATTAGACTTCTATTTGCTCGGTCAAAGATGGTTCGCACTTCATTCGTTCACAAGAACCTTCAGTCAATCCTCACAGACAATATGTCGTTCTGAACAATTAGTCAAGTGTCAATTTTCACCCGTTTTTTTTCCCCCTCCGAACAGATGGACTTAATGTCTCCTCTTGTGGACATGTATGTCCTTCAGAGAGTGAACGGCGCAGTCAAAAAGTGAATGGTTCGCAAATATAATGAGACGAGTGAGACAACTACACAAGGAGAGTCATGGGAAGAAAAAACGTATGAATGCCAAACGTATAGGAGGAGGTCAGTGAATATCATCGTGTGCCGTGAATTTGGAACACTTTGTTTCAATTAATGTCATTGCTGGTTACATTTCGGTGGAAAGTAAATGTCATTAAGAACATTAAAAGTCTGTTTAGATTGTTTTCGACATGACTTGTGATATATTGTGAATATGATGTTCATTGTAATCGTCTATAGTCATTATCATCGTCTATAGTCATTATCATCATCGCCTATAGTCGTCATTATCACCGTCTATAGTCAGTATCATCGTCTATAGTCATTATCATCGTCTATAGTCATTATCATCGTCTATAATCATCACTATCATCGTCTATAGCCAGCATCGTCTATAATCATCATTATCATCGTCTATAGTCATCATTATCATCGTCTATAGCCATCATTATCATCGTCTATAATCATCATCGTCTATAGTCGTCATCAGCATCGTCATCATCGCCATACCGTCGCCGTCATCATCATCAATCTTCTCAATCATCGCGATCATCATCTTTATAATCGTTATTATCATCATTATTTTACCATAATTTTACCATTTTATCATAATCATGTTTATTATCAGAATGATCATCTCTACCACGATCATTTTTATAATCATCGTCATCATTATCGTCATCATCATCTTCATCGTTATCATCATATTCTTTATCAATGTTATCATCTTTATTCGTATCATCATCTATATCATCACTGTCGTAGCTTCATTATGTTTGTAATCATAATATTAATCATCATCATAATATCATTATTATCTATATCATCATCATCATCATCATCATCATCATTTCTATAATTATCATTTCTTTAATTATCATCTTTGCCAACATCATCATCATCTTCTTTATCATCATCTTTATCGTCAACATCTTTAACATCGTCATCATCGTTATCATCATCTTCTCCATCATCGTCTTTATCCTCATCAGCAATGTCATCATTATCATCAGCTCAGTATTATCTTTATTGTCGTCATCGTTATGTTCATCATCTCTCTCTCACTCTCTCTCTCTCTCTCTCTCTCTCTCTCTCTCTTTCTCTCTCTCTCTCTCTTCTTCTGCTTCTTACTTCTTTTCTCAACATTATTAAAACAATATCTCTCATTTTGTAACCCCCATCCCGTAATTTATCTATGATTCAATATCCCTTTTCAAAGTCTCTATGTTATTTATATTTTATCTTTCTCAATATTTCTTTCTATATCCGGCATTATTTATACAGTTCTCACGTTATTTATTTCTCTATATTTGTTGCTTAATTTTTTTTTCACTTCTACAAAATACTCTACTTTATCGTCTTGTTTTCATTTATTATGGTGCACCATACAAATAAACAGGACGAATCTGAAACAAGTGCAGTGCGTTAAATATGTGCGCACATTAATAACAGCAGATGGAAGGTGCACCACAGAAATAAAAGGAGAATAGCTTAGGCCAAAATAGCATTTCAGAAAATTAGAAACATGTTACGTAACAAGTATATGTCAATAGAAATGTGAGAGAGAGAGAGAAATAGAGAGGCAGAGAGAGAGAGTTTATTGATGTTATATAGAGCCAATTCTAAACTATGAAAGCGAATCATGGAAGTAGACAAACAAATAAAAAAGATGATTAGAGGCCACAGAGATGGGATTTCTCAGAAGAATGTTGAAAATTCTATGGACAGCTAAAAAGACGAATGAGGACATTCTCAGAGAGGTCGATATAAAAAAGAAGCTCATACGAAACATCAGAAAGAAACAATCAATATTTTTCGACTTTGTAATGTGAAGAGGAAAGTTGGACCACTTGGTTACAACTGGAAAAATACAGGGAAAGAGAGATCGCGGACGACAAGTGAGAAGGTACTAAATAGCTTGATGTCATGGCATGGAAAACAGTCAACAACAGAACTGATACGATGCACTGTGGATAGAAGATTGTGGATGGACATGATCGCCTACGTTAACCGGTATGGCACATAATGATGATGAGGGTAAAAAAAAATGTAAAGTACCCCCTGTATAGGGAATATGGTGTTAGTGACCATAAATTTTACAGACCTTCAGCACATGATTTTTGGGTAATGTGGTCAGTATTACGCCAGTGCCGCTTTACTTTCCCAGAAAAAAAATCTGGTACCCATTTAAGGCTGGGTGAACCCGGAAGCCGTCGGATGGGATCGAACCCTAACCCTTGTCCTTTGTAGTCCAGTTCACTAACCACTGAGCTATCGCTGCTCCCTGATGATGAGGGTACTCATTCACATATAAGGTTGGCTACCATGGAGCTCCATTTTACTCTGTCTCTTGTCTTGATAGTACACGTTGTCGTAGATTCACATATCCATCTTTTGATGTTATCAGTCCACTTTAGTCTTGGTCTGCCTCTGTCTCGTCTACCTTACACTTTATCCTACAATATGACTTTCAGTACAGTACTATATCTCTTCACATTTCCCCCAAACCTTTAGTTGTCTTATTAAAGAAATGTTGACGTTTTTGTTTTTCTTATTCTATTTCGAGCTCTCTCTCTCTCTCTCTCTCTCTCTCTCTCTCTCTCTCTCTCTCTATCCTTCAGATTCCCAATTATGTCTGCTCACTTCCTGTATCTCTCACATCCTCATTTTTACTCTTCTCCTAATTCCCTATATTCATCAGGAACTCTCTGTTTTCTCTTTATCCTTGTCACCACTAACTCTCTCTCTCTCTCTCTCTCTCTCTCTCTCTCTCTCTCTATCCTTCAGATTCCCCATTATGTCTGCTCATTTCCTGTATCTCTCACATCCTCATTTTTACTCTTCTCCTAATTCCCTATATTCATCAGGAACTCTCTGTTTTCTCTTTATCCTTGTCACCACTAACTTCTCTCTCTCTCTCTCTCTCTCTCTCTCTCTGTCTCTCACACACACACCATTTTCCTAATTTTATCAGCATTGTCCATTTCTACTTTTGCCATTCATTCTCTGTTTTCTTCTAAAAATTTTCATTAACTCTTCTAACCTGAGTTTACTTTTTCTATTTATCTTATCACTATTGCTTCATCTGTTTTCTATTTATATTTTTCACTATTTCTTCATCTGTTTTTCTATTTATATTGTTCACTATTTCTTCATCTGTTTTTCTATTTATATTTTTCACCATTTCTTCATGTTGTTCAATTTATATTTTTCACTATTTCTTCATCTGTTTTTCTATTTATCTTTTTCACTATTTCTTCATCTGTTTTTCTATTTATATTTTTCACTATTTCATCATGTTGTTCTATTTATATTTTTCACTATTTCTTCATCTGGTTTTCTATTTATTTTTTTCACTATTTCTTCATGTTGTTCTATTTATATATTCACTATTTCTTCATCTGGTTTTCTATTTATATTTTCCACTATTTCTTCATCTGGTTTTCTATTTATATTTTTCACTATTTCTTCATCTGGTTTTCTATTTTCCTGTCGGACCTCGCAATATTTGTGACCTCCACCATATCTGTACTATGAAAGCGGGAAAACACACCCACATACTGACTCACTCCTTGACTCACTCACTGTTTTCCCTTGCCAGGTAATATAAATAGGTCAGCACGGGCGACAGCCCGTTGTCAGGTTGCTTGCATCACGTGACATTAGGTCGTTGGGCATGCGCCGTCATTCAAGCACAAAGCACCCCCCCCACCGGCGCGCGCCAGTGACACATTCCCCTCTCGCTAACTGTCGCACCCAACTTGTCGTGTGTCAAGGTTTGCAAACATACCGTCTACCATTTTCATTCTCATTTCTCACCTTTCCATTTATTATCTTTGTCTCTCCATCCACTTTTTAAAAAAAATAAAACTCATCTTTGAATCTGCTTTCGCTCATCATCATCATCATCATCATCATCATCATCATCATCATCATCATCATCATCATCGAGTGCCTTCTCCGCAACAAAGGTTGTCTACCATGGATCGCCATTCTACTCTGTTTCTTACTTTGATGGTGCAGGCTGTCATAGATTGACTTGTCCATCTTTTGATGTTACTCGTCCATGTTAGTCTTGGTCTGTTTCTGCCACTTTTACCTTGTATTTTCCCTTCCAATATTACTTTTAGTAGGCTGTTGTATCTTTTAACATGCCCCAAAAATTCACTGAGTTCGCTACCTCTTTAAGTTCATAGTTCTCATTTGCCTTTCCTCCTTTGTTTTTTTTTCTAGTACTCCTTTCTGCCTCGTTCCATGTTCATTATTTTATTTATCTATCTTGTTTTTCACCTTCCATTGGTTCCATCCAGTCGTTCAACTATCTACTCGTCCATCCCTCCAACCACATATCAATCTATCCATCCATCCTTCCATTCATACACCCGCAAATCCATCCATCCTTAAATCCATACACACGCAAATCTATCCATCCATCCATACACCTGCAAATCCATCCATCAGTCCATCCACCCATACACCCACACATCCATTCACAAATCCATTCATCTGTCTATCCATCCCTCTTTCCATCCTTCCATCCATGCACTCGAACATCCATCCTCCCATCCATCCATCTATCTATCTATCCACCCTTATATCCATCCATCCATTAGTTTCTCTTCCACATCCCAGCCTCCCACCCTGGGTCCCCCCACCCAATCTCCATTTCTTTATCTTTCTCAATCACCATCTTTTCTCTACTGTGAGTTCATTATCTACATATCTCCTTCCATTTTCCTGAATACCGTTTCTCATATTTGAGTTTTTCCTTTCTATCTGCCTCTTGTTAAGCCTCGCTTCTCATTTTATTTCTCATTTTATTATTAATGAAGTAGCTGACGTCACGAATAGCACATTATTATTGAGGCAAACTGTAGGCCTTTCGAAAACTCAAACTTTCCCTCAACGCCTGGAAGTCAAGAGAATAAGAGAAGAGAGAGACAGACAGAGAGAGAGAGAGAGAGAGAGAGAGAGAGAGAGAGAGAAAGAGAGAGAGAGAGAAACAAAGAGAAAGAAAGATATATTTATTAAATGAAATATTTATAATAGATTTAAAAAATACATATGCATTTTATAAATTACACGCTAGTGGTGAAACGTGTAGACAAATATGCAGCCGCCCCTGGCTTGGCATATACAAGATGGTTGCAGCTGTTGGGGGAGGGGGATTAGTGACTGCTGAATATGTTGGAAGATATGATAGATAAAGGGGATAATGAGAATGGCAATTGGCAGACCGAAAGAGGTCAGTGATTCATAATTGTCTGCATGTTTGTGTTAGGAGTAGCGAATAACATTTGACCGAGACCTTATTCACACTAGGCGATTGGCCTGGAAACAAACATGTCGTCAAGAGCGTAAAGGCTGAAAAGAGAAGACAAACCCGAACTCATACAACTTATAGGATGCATTCGGTTGAAAGTCGTAGACAGTATGCCGGTTCCATCTATCTGCACATTTAACGCCCTTTTAAAATCGATCGAAGAAGGGGAGGTACCGCTGGGCAAAGATCAGATAAACAGTGACATTGCTTTAGCTAGCAAGGGCATCAGAGTTCAGAGGTCGTCAAGAAGAAGAGAGTTGCCCGGAAACGTCCGTGTGAAACAGCACAATCCAGCAAATCTTATTAATCTAGTGATGATCTCACTTCTTGTGTTGTTTCTCTTTCAAACAATTTGGAGGCGAAGGCGCGCCTCCCAGCACCAGAGCTGGAAGTTGTCAGCGACCCGCAGCTGATGGCTTGCGCCAGGATTCTTCTTCTTCTTCCTCTTTCCTTCCTCATCTGCCTTTCAGCGTCGAGGGGAGATATAATGCACCAAGATAGATATAGTGCGCCAGGATTGGTGAACCAAAACCATCCAGATCCTGCTCCACCTCTCCACGGTGCCTACAGTAACAGATTAACCTGTCTAGTCTGGCCAAGAGTGCAGGGATCGAAGAGGGAAGACAACCCGGTACTAAAAAATGTCGTGCTGAAATCAGATGTGCTGGGCCGAAAGGCGCAAATATAACAGTTACACTGCAAACCACAACACAACGCAGACACGTCCACTTAACGTCCTTTTAAGGGCGGATGACGAAGAGGAATTCTACAGTCTACGAATACTCAAGAATACTTTAATCATCAGGCGAACGTAAGCAAGCAAGCAAACAATTTCATTTACTCTCATCTCTTTCTCTCTCTTTCTCTCTCTTTCTATCTCCCCGCTAGATTATTTCTACCAGTGTATTATAATATTCTGTCCCTCTATATCATTGTTTATACGTTCTGCATATCTTCTTTCCCTTTCTTCGATCTCTTTATATAACACTAGCTCATTAAATCCTTTGTCACTCTCAATCTGTGTTTTAACTTTCTCTTTTGGGATTCCTTTGCACTTATTTTATATTTCATTTATATTCTTTTCTCATAACTATGAAACTATGATTACATATTTCGTTTAAATCGTCTCATCTTTATGACCAGAGCTTTGCTGCAGCTTTCAAATACCTTATACTCCAGGATATGTTCAAGAAGATTTATGGGTAGCCTTAAATAAATGCACGGTCAACACGGATATTTGAAGCAGTTAGGTGTGTAAGACGGTGCATCGCCTGCTACAGTTATAATGTACAAAGATGTGGGGTGAGTTAATACCATCCGGACATAAAGTATAAAACTAGGGTGAGTTAATGATGTCCGGATATAAAATGTAGATTTCTTGAGTGAGTTAATAATGTCCGGATATAAAATGTACATTTCTTGAGTGAGTTAAAAATGTCCGGATATAAAATGTACATTTCTTGAGTGAGTTAATAATGTCCGGATATAAAATGTACATTTCTTGAGTGAGATAATGATGTCCGGATATAAAATTTACATTTCTTGAGTGAGTTAATAATGCCCGGATATAAAATGCACATTTCTTGAGTGAGTTAATAATGCCCGGATATAAAATGTACATTTCTTGAGTGAGTTAATAATTTCCGGATATAAAATGTACATTTCTTGAGTGAGTTAATAATGCCCGGATATAAAATGCACATTTCTTGAGTGAGTTAATAATGTCCGGATATAAAATGTACATTTCTTGAGTGAGTTAATAATGCCCGGATATAAAATGCACATTTCTTGAGTGAGTTAATAATGCCCGGATATAAAATGTACATTTCTTGAGTGAGTTAATAATGTCCGGATATAAAATGTAGATTTCTTGAGTGAGTTAATAATGCCCGGATATAAAATGCAAATTTCTTGAGTGAGTTAATAATGTCCGGATATAAAATGTAGATTTCTTGAGTGAGTTAATAATGTCCGGATATAAAATGTACATTTCTTGAGTGAGTTAATAATGTCCGGATATAAAATGTACATTTCTTGAGTGAGTTAATAATGCCCGGATATAAAATGTACATTTCTTGAGTGAGTTAATAATGTCTGGATATAAAATGTACATTTCTTGAGTGAGTTAATAATGCCCGTATATAAAATGCACATTTCTTGAGTGAGTTAATAATGCCCGGATATAAAAGGCACATTTCTTGAGTGAGTTAATAATGCCCGGATATAAAATGCACATTACTTGAGTGAGTTAATAATGTCATAATAAAAAATAATAAAGACGAAAAGGGAAATAGTTATATTCGGGTATATGGAACAAAGCTATAAGGTGAGTTAATAATTTCAAACATAATTACAAGAATGTTGAGTGAGTTAATAATGTTCTAATATAATAATAATATTCTAATTTAAGGATGCGCGGAGAATTAATGTTTCAATGCATTAAACTAACAATAGTTAAATTAACAATAGCTTCCGAATTACAACTTTAGCTAAAACAATATTCGAATATATAAGGCAAGGCGTACGGTCTCCCAAAGGTGAGTAGTGACAACTCGGCCAATTTAACTGGCAGAACTCTCCTACTCGGAGGGAGTTGATAAGCCCTACCCCCCTATTTCACCCTGTCGCCATGGAGACCTGATGTAAACAATGGGGGTTTTATACAGATGCAATTTCCTCTCTCACCGTGTTCCGTCATTCACGCCCTGTTATTGTTATTATTATTATTATTATTCCAGGCTAGACTTTTTCTTTCTCTGTTTCTCTAGCCTGGCTTTGACTGTTTTAACACAGACCTAGTTGTCCCACTTTAACGCTTCAGTGCCCGTGCGATCGATAACTTAAAGCGGTCGCTTATATCTCGCTGAGATGCGTCAGTGTGTGCGGGTGTGGCGGGTTTTGTGTGCATGCACGTTCGTGTGTATGCGATGCGCTATGCTTTCCTTTAACGTTACGTGTAATTTTCAACTCAATATATCCAAATACAGTGAGTAAAATATTATATTAGTTATGGTGAACAGGAGTGATGCAGGAAGAATCATAAGAAATTTGACGTGCTGTGGACTCTAGAGGAAGGGTGAGAGATAAATGACAACGTGGTGGAGGATAAAGGAAACAGAAATAAATCGTGTTGGTCAGACTTGAGATGAAGTGCGACAGATAGTCACGGGTTGCATCATGTATTGGAGCTTTATCATTTCTGTACAAGGTCCTACATGACGTTTCATTCACTGTATTGTTGATGTCAAGGTCAAGGAAGGAAGAAAGGTAGGGGGAGGGGGGAGGAAGGAAGGTGAAAGGCATGAAGGAGTGAGGGAGGAAGGAGGAAGGAAGGAAGGTGAAAGGCATGAAGGAGTGAGGGAGGAAGGAAGGAAGGAAGGAAGGTGAAAGGCATGAAGGAGTGAGGGAGGAAGGAAGGAAGGAGGAAGGGAGGGAGGAAGGAAGGAAGGGGTAGGAATGGAGGGAGGAAGGAAGGAAGGAAGGAAGGGAGGGAGGAAGTAAGGTGAAAGGCATGAAGGAGTGAGGGAGGAAGGAAGGAAGGTGAAAGGCATGAAGGAGTGAGGGAGGAAGTAAGGGAGGAAGGAAGGAAGGTGAAAGGCATGAAGGAGTGAGGGAGGAAGGAAGGAAGGAGGAAGGGAGGGAGGAAGGAAGGAAGGGGTAGGAATGGAGGGAGGAAGGAAGGAAGGGAGGGAGGAAGTAAGGTGAAAGGCATGAAGGAGTGAGGGAGGAAGGAAGGAAGGTGAAAGGCATGAAGGAGTGAGGGAGGAAGTAAGGGAGGAAGGAAGGAAGGTGAAAGGCATAAAGGAGCGAGGGAGGAAGGAAGGAGGGAGGAAGGAAGGAAGGAGGAAGGGAGGGAGGAAGGAAGGAGGGAACACAGTTGAAACTTGCTGTAGAGTTCAGGTATTGATATCTTTCTCTGTGGTACCAGCATTTTTTACTCCTTTGTCCTTTTCTCCTCCCATTCTCCCCCATCTCCCTAGTTCCCTCATCAACGTGTACCACCACGACTAAGACACAAAGTGAAAAGGTGGCCAGCCCTCGATGCAGAGACGGCACAAGATGAGACTGAAAGCTGAACACAAGGGAGATGAAGCGAGTACATTCTCTCCCTTTCTGTTGTTCACTTGGCGACTACTAAAGGAATTGATTCTCCTCTTTGTCATTCGTTCTTAGATGAACGTTAAGCGGGCGTAAATGCGTTGTGTTTGCAGTAGAACTGTGATATTTGCGCCGTTCGACCCAACATATCCGACTTCAGCCCGGCATTTTTTAAATACCATATTCCTTCCCTCTTCAATTCCTATTCGATTGGCCAGACTAAGCAGGTTATTCAGTTTCTAGAGGAACCGCGATATAAGTGAAAAAAAAAGTAAAGTGCCCCGTCACGTCAAGTGACGTATAGGGAATATGGTGTTAGTGATCATAATTTGTATTGACCTTCAGCACATGATTTTTGGGGTAATGTAGTCGGTATTACGCCCGTGTCGCTTTACTTTCCCAGAAAAAAATCCGATACCCATTTAAGGCTGGGTGAACCCGAAAGCCGTGAGTTGGGATCCGCTGTGTGGTTGCAGTATAATTTGACAATAGTTCTGGTTCCACTATCCTGGCGCAAGCCGTCAGTTATGAGTCGCTGACAGATTCCAGCATTGCTGCTGTCTAACGCCTTGCCTGCAATCGAGTACAAAATCTTATCGGGAGCAAACGATTAAAAGATGGTCATATGTGGAAATTTAGAAGGTTAATTAAAAAAACAAAAACTTTTGAAGTTAATAATCGAGAAGAGAATGACTCATGTCATTCCCCGAACCTAATTTAAAAAGAAACAAAAAATTACCACTCTATTAATCATTTAACTCTTTCAGTACGGAAGGTTTTTATCAATTTACCGGTAGAGATTTCACAGGCGAAATTGTTCATGTCATTAAATATTTATCTACATGTTTATATTTATTTAACACTTTACATATTATATATATATATATATATATATATTGTTATAATTAAACAAGGAATTATATTTCACCAATACCAGATGATACAAAACATAATAAAAAGAAAATGGCTTGATGACAGTTGACACTAATCTAATTGAGAGTGACGCACTGTGCGGCGAAACGTACGGAAAGAGTTAAAAAAATAACTCTAAAAGCCATCACCGCTGTCTTGAACTCTATGCATTGAATGAAGCACCTCATGCATTACAAGAAAGACTATCCGTACACTGAAGGATATGGTTTGTATATTCTTACGATGGTCCTACAATAAAAACACTTGGCAACTGAAAATCAACAAGAACAGGGTGTGAACTGTAGTTCTATTATTAGTCTCAGCATTTTTTCCCACGATTTTGGCGTATAGCTTTCAAACACGGCTGAGAAGAGATATAACTCTATATTGATTGCAGTCTCTTTTCCTACCTTTCTTTTTCCAGATTGGTACGATGATTGCCTGTTGCCAGTCTTCTGGGGCTTGTTTTAGTTCTTTTTTGTTTACCTTCCTGATACACGCAGTTATAGTTATCATGTCCATCTCTTGATATTGTCAGCCCACATTAGTCTTACGCTGTCATAGTTTCTTCTGTCTATATCTTAATATTGTCAGCCCACATTAGTCTTACGCTGTCATAGTTTCTTCTGTCTGTATCTTAATATTGTCAGCCCACATTAGTCTTACGCTGTCATAGTTTCTTCTGTCTATATCTTAATATTGTCAGCCCACATTAGTCTTACGCTGTCATAGTTTCTTCTGTCTATATCTTAATATTGTCAGCCCACATTAGCCTTACGCTGTCATAGTTTCTTCTGTCTATATCTTAATATTGTCAGCCCACATTAGTCTTACGCTGTCATAGTTTCTTCTGTCTATATCGTAATATTGTCAGCCCACATTAGCCTTACGCTGTCATAGTTTCTTCTGTCTATATCTTAATATTGTCAGCCCACATTAGTCTTACGCTGTCATAGTTTCTTCTGTCTATATCTTAATATTGTCAGCCCACATTAGTCATACACTGTTATGGTTTCTTCTTTCTATATCTTAATATTGTCAGCCCACATTAGTCTTACGCTGCCATAATTTCTTTTGTCTATATCTTAATATTTTTAGCCCACATTAGTTTTACTGTCATAGTTTCTTCTGTCTATATATCTTAATATTGGTAGGCCACATTAGTTTTACTGTCATAGTTTCTTCTATCTATATCTTAATATTAGTAGCCCACATAAGTTTTACTGTCATAGTTTCTTCTGTCTATATCTTAATATTGTCAACCCAGATTAGTCATACATTGGTATGGTTTCTTCTGTCTATATCTTAATATTGTCAGCCAACATTAGTTTTACTGTCATAGTTTCTTCTGTCTGTATCTTAATATTTTCAGCCCACATTAGTTTTACTGTCATAGTTTCTTCTGTCTATATCTTAATATTGTCAGCCCACATTAGTTTTACTGTTATGGTTTCTTCTGTCTATATCTTAATATTGTCAACCCACATTAGTCATACACTGTCATGGTTTCTTCTGTCTATATCTTAATATTGTCAACCCACATTAGTCATACACTGTCATGGTTTCTTCTGTCTATATCTTAATATTGTCAGCCCACATTAGTCATGCACTATCATGGTTTCTTCTGTCTATATCTTAATATCGTCAGCCCAGTCTGTATTGTTTCAGTCTAATTTTGAACATATTAACAAGGAATTATTTCGATGGTTTAATACAAAAATTGGTCATTAACACCAGATTTGCCATACACCACGAGGCTGGTCTAGGCACTTTGTTCCCTTGCTCTTCTCTCCTTTAGCTACTGTGTCAGCATCCTCATATCGTGCCATGCAGCAGCGGGCAGGAATTCATTTTAATCGCTAACTAAATGAAGAGGAGATAACTGATGAAATTGTGATCTATCATCATAATCATGTGCCATACCGGTTGGCGAAGGCGATCATGTCCTTCCACAATTTTCTATTTACAGTGCATCGTATCAGTTCTGTTGTTGACTGTTTTCCATGCCATGACTCCAAGCTATCCAGTATTTTCTTTCTTCGTTGTCCGCGATCTCTCTTTCCTTTTATTTTGCCAGTTGTAACCAAGTATTCCAACTTTCCTCTTCTCATGATGTGCCCGAAAACGTCGATTGTTTCTTTTTGATGATTTTTAAGAGTTCTCTTCTTGTGTTGGCTTCTTTGAGAATTTCTTCATTGGTCTTTTTAACTGTCCAGGGAACTTTCAACATTCTTATGAGAAATCTCATCTCTGTGGCCTCTAATCGTTTTTTCATTTGTTTGTCTACTGTCCATGATTCGCTTCCATAGGTCAGAATTGGTTCTATATAGCACCGATGAACTCTCTTTCTCACTTCTATTGACATAGATTTGTTGCATAAGATATTTTTCATTTTCTGAAATGCCATTTTGGCATGAGTTATTCTGCTTTTTATTTCTGTGATGCATCTTCCATCTGATGTTATCACTGTGCCCAAGTATTTGAAACGTTGTACTTGTTTCAGATTTGTCTCGTTTATTTTTATGCTGCATGATGGTGATGAATGTTTCTTTGATATGATCATTATTTCTGTTTTCTTACTATTCAGACTGAGACCTTTCTTGTTGCTTTCTTTTACTATTATGTCTATCATTTCTTGTAGTTCATTCTTTGTCTCTGCTATTAAGACTGTGTCATTCGCATATATCAAATTATTTATGTTGTTACCGTTGACTTCAATTCCTTTTTTGTCTACTATTGATCTCATAATATGTTCGCTGTAAACTGAAAACAAATCCGGCGACAGAATACAGCCTTGTCTGACTCCTTGTTTTATATATTGGAATGGTCCTGTTTGTTTGCTAATTCATATAGCTGCTGTTTGTTGCCAGTACATGTTTTTTATGATTCGCAGATCCTTGCTATCAATGTTTAATTTCTCCAGCATATTGATTATTTCCACATGCTTTACTTTGTCAAATGCTTTCGTGTAGTCTATAAAGCACATATATAATTTTTCTTTACCTCTATAGATCTTTCTATCAATGTCCTTAAGATGTATATTGCATTATTGGTGTCCTTTCCTTCCACAAAATCCACATTGTTCCTCACTTATTTCTGGTTTTATTTTGTTCCCCACACGTCTCATGATTATTCTTAGTAATATTTTCGTCATATGGTTCATGAGACTAATAGTGCGATAGTCTTCATAATCAGTGGCTCCTGACTTCTTCGGTATGGCTACAAAGATAGATTTTAGTAGATCTTCCAGCATGTGTCCAGTGTTATATATGTCATTGAGTAGTTTTGTTATGACTTGTACTCCCAGCTCTCCTAATGCATTTATCTCTTCGATTGTTATATTGTCGGGACCTGGAGCTTTGTCTCTTTTCATATGTTGCATTGCCTCCTCCACTTCACTCTGCATTATTGGTGGTCCTGTGTCTTAGTTTTAATTGTTTTGCTCTGGTCTTTCATCATCATAGTGTTGACTGATATATTCTGTCCATTTTCCCGTTGTCTTTTGCTGTCACATTATTATATTTCCTTCCTTTGATTTCACGCATCCTGAAACTTTGACTTCTTTTTTTCCCCTGTTAATTCATTAATTGATTGTACATAAATTATGAGTCTTTCTTTTGTTGTTTCTCCATTTCTTCACATTTTTGCTTTAGCCGTCCTTTCTTTGCTTCTCTGCATTTGTTTTGGATCTCTGTGTGCAATATTTTGTATGTTCTTTCTTCTTTCTTATGTTTTCGTCCATTAGTTCTAATATCTCTTCTGTCATCCATTTTATTTTGTTGATTCTTTTAGTCACTGGTATTACTTCTGTTGATGTTTGTTGAATCGATTGTTTGAGCATTTCCTACTGTTCCTGGATGTCCTGTATTTTCTCAATAGCGTTATATCTATTTTGTACTATCGTGCTGTACTTATCACTCATCTGTCTATCTACTCTAAGCATATCTAGTTCTAATTTTATATTTCGTGGGGACTTCTGTGCCTTCCGCAGTTTTATTCTTATCTTTCCAACTACTGGTACATGGTCACTATTGCAATCTGTTCCTGGCCTTGTTTTAACAGATGTTAGCCCATTCCTAAATCTTCTCTGTACCAGTATAAAATCAATTTGATTGTGTACTTTTTGTCTGGGCTTTGCCATGTCCATAGTCGCCTAGGGTATTGTTTGAACCAGGTGTTACCTATAATCATTTCATGTGTCTTTGCCCAACCTATCTATCTATCCCCTCTGTCATTCGTCTCTCCAAGGCCATGTCCCCCAGTCACATTTTGCACTTTAGCTGTTCCTACCTTTGCATTGAAATCCCCTAATATAATAGTTATATCTTGGGATTTACACTGTTCCATGGTCATCTCTAGCTCATTGTAAAAAGTGTTAATGTCTTCTTCTTCACTATTACTTGTTGGTGCATAAGCTTGAATTATGTTGATATCCATTGGTCTATTCCTCAATTTTACCAGCAGAATTCTATCTGATATTGGCCAAAATCCTTTCACTGTTTTGCTTCTTTCTCTATCTAACATGATGCCTACTCCTCTTTCGTGTGTGGTTCCCCCAGAGTAAATTACATTTTCACTGTCGCGTTGTAAAAAGCCTGCTCCTTTAAATCTCATTTCACATAGTCCCAAGTTGTTCAATTTCATTCTCTTTATTTCTTGGCTGATTTTTTATAGTTTGCCAATCTGGAATGCTGATCTAATGTTCCAAGTTCCTATTGCTAGTGTCTCTTTATTTGTGATCTTGCATACAGTAGCATGATGACGATCGGGTGTCACCTGTAGCACATGACGCTCCCTACCGGACAAGGTGGCTGCGGAGTCCCCATTACCGTCCTCAGCTGTAGATATTAATGTGTGCTTTAACATAATTATTCTAGGCAATATAAGAAGGTAGTTCGCCATTCGTTTCCTTCTTGGCAGTGACTGTCATCGTCGGAGATCACAGCCATTGTCTCTATACATGAGATCCTCTGCCTGCCATCGCGGAGTCGAGACCTTAACCGGCACCACTTATCGGCTGCTCCCACAACACCATCCACCACCTGCTCCAATGGCTTCACATAACCCTGATAGAGGGGCTAAACAGGAGCTTCACCTTGCCAAAGGGTGTCCCGAAGACTAGCGGAGGAATGGAGACGTCTTACTCATCCTTTGGTAGGGCAGAACTCTACCCCGCTAACCGCAATCTGTAATCTTTAATTACCTAATTACCTGAATTTGCAATTAAACGCATAACGTTTTGAGGTGACATTTGACATTAAATACGTTAATCAGTGATGGTGAATTGGAAAGTTCAATTGTGTGTGGTCGATGTGCGCTTCTTAGCTGTGATGTTTTATTTTTTCTAGCAACAAGGCTTCCTGGTTCACCCAGCCACTGATATTAATAACAAACATTCTGTGGAAGAATATAACGACTTCCTGTCAATATGGCGGATAAGCGGCAGGGACCATTGAGGCTCAGTCTTAAAAGTGTTCCTTTTGCAGTTTCCTCATATTAGCTTGCTGCCGGAGCTACTGAGTTTAGTGCTCTGTGCACATTATGAGCTGTGTTTTTCATCTGGATCGTATTTTGATATTCCGATTGCATACGATGAATGATGATATTGTGTGGCGAAGGACAGTTCAGCTGCGTTCACTTTCGCTGCCGCTTGGTCTTATGTCTTTTTGGCGTGTGCTGTAGCTGCTATGATGGGAACTGTAACTGCTTTTCTGTGTTTAGATCCTTCAATGAGATGAGTTTTAATTCGGGTTATTTCACAGGCACGGGTGGTTGAGCAGTTATATACTTTAATTCGGTTGCAGTGATACCGGAGCCATCAACTAACCATAACCGTAACCATAGTGACGTGACGCGTCTCTGACATAATGTTCCGACAATATGTAACTACAGAAGACATATACTTGGGGGTCTTAACATAATATTCCCCAATACGTCATTGATGTGAGACTTAAGATGCAATCAAACTTGTCAAATCATCGGTCAACTCTATCGCCACTATTGTCCAACAATGTAATAACACTAGAGGCAAAGCAGGCACTCTACAGCACAATCTTAGTCCCAACGCTGTGCTACCAATGTCAGACCTGGGCTGTAGACTCAAGAATAAAAAGAACAAAATAACCACTACCAAGATGAAATGTGTTAGGCGAATGACAGAAAACAGCCTGAGAGATCAGATAAAAAATGAAGAACTGAGAAGAAAACGTAGGAATAATTTCCGCCATTGAATACATAGAGACACAGCAGAAACATTGGTTTGGCCATGTGATAAAGCAGGAAGATTAAAGCACAACACAACTTTCCTTTAAGAAACGTTACAAGAACCCCAGAATTGAGGGTCTACCATGAAAAAAGATGAATTGATGGGATATTAGGAACACTAAGAAACATATCAGGAGCTGAGGTCAACAAAAATGGAAAATACCGCAAATTATATTTCCCCCAACGTTGAAAGGCAAATGGGAAAGGAAAGACGAAGAGCTAGTCACTAAGCTAAATGCTACTTTTACGTTTCACTTTACCAGAGAGCTACAGCAATGAGCAGATTGTATCTTTTTTAAAATCTATTTGTAAATAGATTGAACACCTATGGAGCGGACACAAGTGCAATACGGCCCATCCTTCTAAGCAATAACCAATAAATTGTGCACGCTGTTAATTAACGCTGAGGTGACTACGTACGTACTTCCTTTCATGACAAGTTTTTATTGCCAGCTTTTAAATCCGACTGATCTGCCTTGTGTACTGGTACTTTTTTAATGCGATCCCAGCTTAATTAGCGACCAGACTTTAAACAACATCGTTTGAATATCTCGCTTCACGCTCGTTGTTTCCAGAGCTTTCAGATCGTGTTGTTAGAGTCGAAACTTGGGAAAAAATCTGGTTAAATCCTGGAGCTAAAGTCGAAAATTGAGAAACAATTTGTTTTTAGATTGTGGAGCTAAAGTCGAAAATTGAGAAACAATTTGTTTTTAGATTGTGGAGCTAAAGTCGAAAATTGAGAAACAATTTGTTTTTAGATTGTGGAGTTGAAGTCGAAAATTGAGAAACAATTTGTTTTTAGATTGTGGAGCTAAAGTCGAAAATTGAGAAACAATTTGTTTTTAGATTGTGGAGTTGAAGTCGAAAAGCGGAGAAGATTTTGGTTGAATCGTGAAGTCGAAACCCAGGAGAAAATGTTGGTTAAATTGTGGAGTTTAAGTTGAAACTGAGAAAATTTGTGTATGAATTATGGAGTTTAAGTTGAAACTGAGAAAATTTTTGGATGAATTGTGGAGTTTAAGTTGAAAGTCGGAGAAAATTTGTGGATGAATTGTGGAGTTTAAGTTGAAACTGAGAAAATTTGTGGATGAATTGTGGAGTTTAAGTTGAAACTCTGAAAACACCTTTGAATGAATTGTGGAGTTTAAGTTGAAAGTCGGAGAAATTTTGTGGATGAATTGGGGAGTTTAAGTTGAAACTCGGAGACAATTTTTTGGAATTGTGCATTTGAAGTTGAAACTAGGGGAAAAAAAATTTGTTATTTAAAATCTGACGGTTGAAATGAAAAACAACAAAAAAAAAAAATGTTAGGTGAGCTCTCGGTGTGTCAGAGTCAACAAAAGTATTAACAATACTCTTGTGGAGTCAGAATTGTTATGATACAAATATATGCAGCTTCTGTCAGAATCGGGAAGGGAATAGAAAAAAAAAAGAACAAACTAAATCGTAGAAATAGAGTGGAATTGAAATATTGTAGTAGACAAAATAATGAAATCAGAGTTTTCCAACTGAAATATTGTAGTAGATAAAATAGTGGAACCAGAATTTTCTATTGAAATATTGTAGTAGAAAAAATAGTGGAACCAGAGTTTCCAACTGAAATATTGTAGTAGAAAAATAGTGAAACCGGAGTTTCCAATTGAAATATTGTAGTAGAAAAACTAGAGGAACAGGAGTTTTCTATTGAAATATTGTAGTAGAAAAACTAGAGGAACCAGAGTTTTCTATTGAAATATTGTAGTAGAAAAACTAGAGGAACCAGAGTTTTCTATTGAAATATTGTAGTAGAAAAACTAGAGGAACCAGAGTTTTCCAAAAGCCACATGCCAAGTACAACATATCACAGAAGATGAGTCTACTTTAGAGTCAAGCAGCAATAAAATATAGACATCTGTTTTGGACTATGACAGTGGAAAAATAGAAAGGTCTGTGTTATTGTATAGCAGAGAATAGAAAGAAATCTATGTGGAAATTTTGAAAATAGATTTATCGATACATATGTGTCTGAGAGAGAAAAGCAAAGTAATAGTTGCATATATGTTGAAATTGTGAAGTAAAGAAATGGTGCAATGTATGATGAAATTGTGAAGTAAACGATTAGAGAAATCGGTTTTTCGAATCAGGAAATTAATAAAATACAAGAACTTATTTTGGATTCGGGCGTAGAGAAATAGAGTGCATCTACGCTAGATAGTAAAATTAAAATTAATCGTTAAATATGAAAGTAGAGAAAGATAGTAATTTATGTAGAAATGTGCAATTAGAGAAATATAGTAATTTATGTAGAAATGTGCAATTAGAGAAATATAGTAATTTATGTAGAAATGTGCAATTAGAGAAAGATAGTAATTTATGTATAAATATGAAAGTAGAGAAAGATAGTAATTTATGTAGAAATGTGCAATTAGAGAAATATAGTAATTTATGTAGAAATGTGCAATTAGAGAAATATAGTAATTTATGTATAAATATGCAATTAGAGAAATATAGTAGTTTATGTATAAATATGCAATTAGAGAAATATAGTAATTTATGTATAAATATGCAATTAGAGAAATATAGTAATTTATGTATAAATATGCAATTAAAGAAATATAGTAATTTATGTATAAATATGCAATTAGAGAAATATAGTAAGTTATGTATAAATATGCAATTAGAGAAATATAGTAATTTATGTATAAATATGCAATTAGAGAAATATAGTAATTTATGTATAAATATGCAATTAGAGAAATATAGTAATTTATGTAGAAATATGCAATTAGAGAAATTTAGTAATTTATGTAGAAATAAGCAATTAGAGAAATATAGTAATTTATGTAGAAATAAGCAATTAGAGAAATATAGTAATTTATGTAGAAATAAGCGAGTAGAGAAATATAGTAATTTATGTAGAAATATGCAATTAGAGAAATATAATAATTTATGTAGAAATATGCAATTTGATAAATATAGTAGTTATTGTAGAAATATGCAATTAGAGAAATATAGTAATTTATGTAGAAATAAGCGAGTAGAGAAATATATTCTTAATCTAGAAGTAGAGAAATATAAAAATAAGATTTTGAATGAAGAAGTGGAGAAATAAAATATAACAATTTTTTTTTTTGAATTTGAAAGTAGAGAAATATAAAAACAAGTGTTTTAGATTGGTATCCATAAAATCGAGAAGTAGAGAAATAAAGAAATTTATTTCGGAATCGAGAAGTAGAGAAATCATCATCATCATCATCAAGTACCGGGCCTGCTGGCGTAGGTGATCATGTCTCTCCACAACTTTCGATCTCGGCAGCTATTTATCATTTCTATTGTTGACCTTCTGCCAAGCCATTCTCTTAAGCTGTCTGTTATTTATTCTCTTTGCTTCCCTCTATCTCTTCGTCCCTCAATTTTTCCAGTTGTCACAATATATTTCAGTTGTTCTCTTCTCATTATATGGCCAAAAAATGATGATTGTTTCTTCCTAATATTGGAAATGAGCAATTTTAAGTAGAGAAATAAAGAAATGTATTTTGGTATCCAGAAGTAGAGAAATAAAGAAATCTATTTTGGAATCGAGAATTAGAGAAATAAAGAAATGTATTTTGGAATCGAGAAGTAGAGAAATAAAGAAATCTTTTTGGAATCGAGAAGTAGAGAAAAAAATGAATCTGTGCTGGAATCGAGAAGTAGAGAAATAAAGAAATCTGTGCTGGAATCGAGAAGTAGAGAAATAAAGAAATCTATGCTGGAATCGAGAAGTAGAGAAATAAAGAAATCTGTGCTGGAATCGAGAAGTAGAGAAATAAAGAAATATATTTTGGAATCGAGAAGTAGAGAAATAAAGAAATGTATTTTGGAATCGAGAAGTAGAGAAATAAAGAAATGTATTTTGGAATCGAGAAGTAGAGAAATAAAGAAATGTATTTTGGAATCGAGAAGTAGAGAAATAAAGAAATGTATTTTGGAATCGAGAAGTAGAGAAATAAAGAAATGTATTTTGGAATCGAGAAGTAGAGAAATAAAGAAATGTATTTTGGAATCGAGAAGTAGAGAAATAAAGAAATGTATTTTGGAATCGAGAAGTAGAGAAATAAAGAAATGTATTTTGGAATCGAGAAATAGAGAAATAAAGAAATGTATTTTGGAATCGAGAAGTAGAGAAATAAAGAAATATGTGCTAGAATCGAGAAGTAGAGAAATAAAGAAATGTATTTTGGAATCGAGAAGTAGAGAAATAAAGAAATGTATTTTGGAATCGAGAAGTAGAGAAATAAATGTATTTTGGAATCGAAAAGTAGAGAAATAAAGAAATGTATTTTGGAATCGAGAAGTAGAGAAATAAAGAAATCTGTGCTGGAATCGAGAAGTAGAGAAATAAAGAAATCTGTGCTAGAATCGAGAAGTAGAGAAATAAAGAAATGTATTTTGGAATCGAGAAGTAGAGAAATAAAGAAATCTGTGCTGGAATGGAGAAGTAGAGAAATAAAAAAATCTGTGCTGGAATCGAGAAGTAGAGTGGGAGTATTTTATTTTATAATCTGGTAGTGAAAGAACGTACCAGTTCGGTCGCTTGTTGGATTCCTGTCGTTGCATGCGCTCCTTTACCCAGATTAAGTCCCTAAGTTTGCTTTCACCACTTTGAGTGCAAATACTGTCTCCAGCACGTGCTACCCACGTGTCGTTTGCTCGCTGTGTTTACTTAAACGTTAGTCAGCCAATCGCATTGTCCCTTCATTTCGTGGCTTCTCTCTCACTCTGGTTTTTCCTTGTATGCTTCTATTTCCTTCTGTTCATTATTATCAAGATTAATGTAGATGTTAAGTGTCGAAATGTCATAAAAATAGTTTATTCATTAGGGCACTTAGTTCTTCTTTCGTTGTTTTCCTCCGATCAATTTCCTTGTTAATTATTAACGCGTTAATCAACTTTCTTATTTCGAGTTCACACCAGTATTTTACTTTCGGTTTCGTTTTTCTTTATAAATTTCATTCATTTTTCTTCTTTTTTTTCCGTACATAGATTTCTCCCGCAATTTTTTTTTCATGCTGATATTTCACGTTTTAAATATTATTCATTTTTATATACTAATTGTAAAGCGGTACGGGCGTAATACCTACCACATTACCCCAAAAATCATGTGCCGAAGGTCTATAAAATGTATGGTCACTAACACCATATTCCCTATACGCCACTTGGCATGGCGGGGGCTCCTTACTTTTTTTTTATACTAAATTTAAATAACGGGAAAATATATTTACAAACGATGTTTTTATTTGTACATATATTTTACACACCTTCTTTAGTATATTTATTCATACATTTTCAAATTCTTGAATTTAATTTTCGTATTTTAGTTCGCTTTTTTTAAACTAAATTTTGCACTCTATTTTGACTTTGAAATATATTTTTTCGCAAGTTATTATTATTTTGTTTTCATAAATAGATTCTTATGAGTCCGGGTTGCCGACTCTTCTTTTGTCTACCAGGAAATCCTCCAGAATTGGCACCTGGAATGTACGTACCACGATGGCGTTGGATAGGATACACACTGCGGAAGCCAACTGAGAGTATTACACAACAGACCATTTTTTATTTTGAATCCGCAGGGAAAAAGACAAAGAGGAAGACTAAGGAATTCTTGGAGAAGACAGATAGAAGCAGAGATGAAGATGATGGGGAAGACATTGAACGATCTTAAAAGAATGGCAAGAAATAGAACGGCTTGGAAAGTGTTTGTTGAAGACCCATGCTCCACAGGGAGTTGAAAGGTGGAAGAAGAAGAAGAATACTCGCATGAATTTTATTTCTTTTTTTTTTTTTTTACTTTTTTTTTCTTATAAATTCTTATGAATTAAATGAAAAATAGATAGAATGTTTCTTGTCCTTCAACGATTTTGTGACTTTATTTTCTGTGTAAATAGATCTCACTAGCCGTTTTTATTATTGATTTTTTTTTTAAATTTAATTAGATTTCAAGTACTCACTTTTTTCCCATTCGGTAGCTGACATTTATTCATTTTTTTTCCCACACATACACTTTATGCGCATAAACTATTCCTTCACTAGATTTCGCGCGAAATATTTTTTTAAGGAGTAGGTTTCAAATTATATATATATATCATCTCCATAGATTTCACGAATTCTATTTTTGTCTTTCAGCAAATTTCACAGACTTTACTATAATTTTAAGTAAATTTCACACTTTATTGTAATTTTAAGTAAATTTCACATTTTATTTTAATCTTAAGTAAATTTCATACTTTATTTTAATCTTAAGTAAATTTCACATACTCGATATTCCTTCTCTCCATCACAATACATATACAGTATTTGTTACTTTAGTACATTCACATACTTGGTGTATTTCTCCCTCAGCACATTTTACACACAACAAGAACAGTTATAGATTAATTAATTGGAAACTTCACTGGAGTCTGTAGAAGTGTGGTTTTACAGAAGAATGTTGAGAATACCATGGGCAGCTAAGGAGAGTAATGAAAACGTTCTGAAACAGGCCAAAGTAAAAAGAGAGCTAATTTCCAATATTAGGAAGAAACAATCATCATTTTTTGGCCATGTAATGAGAAGAGAACAGCTGGAATATATTGTAACAACTGGGAAAATTGAGGGGCGAAGAGATAGATGGAAGCAAAGAGAAAAGATACCAGACAGCTTAAGAGAATGGCTTGGCGGAAGGTCAACAACAGAAATTATAAATAACTGTCGAGATCGAAAATTGTGGAGAGACATCTACGCCAGCAGGCCCAGTACTTGATGATGATGAATCGGAAACTAAAATTCTGATGTTTAAAACGCATTGGACATTTATAGATTTGTAACCCTATTTATTTGGAAAATAACAGATACACACATACACGCATGCACGCAAGCAAAAGAGAGAGCAAGAGAGACATAGATAGACAGAGAGAGAGAGAAAAAAAAAAGAAAGAGAGATGGAGTAATTTACATAATGTATTTTTCTTTTTAAAACACTGCAATAACGCCGTTTTCACCTTGGTTGTATATGGTTATGTCTATGGAACGACCCGGTATCACTGCAAACGAATTAAAATCCATAATTGCTCAACCGCCCGTGTCAGTGCAATCATCCGAATTAATATTTCATCTTCCAAACAAAGAAAGGTAGCTGCGGTCCCCATCATAGCAGCACACGTTAAAAGACATAAGGCAAAACCGCACAGAAAGTGAACACAGCCATCTGTCCCTCGTCGTACAATATCAACATTCATCGTAAGAAATCGGAATATCGAAACAAAATCAACACAGATGAAACGCACAGCTCACGGTGTGCACAGAACACTTCACTCAGTAGCTGCGCAGTAAGCCGGACTTGGAATATAAGGCAACTGCAATAAGGAACATTTTTTCAGACACTGCCTTTAACGGTTCCTGCCGCCTATCCACCATATTGACCGGAAGTTCCTGGTTGTATAAAAACTAGTCACATTTCTCCATGTTCCTATCAAAGCTTTGAGATAACTGACACTGGAGTGCCAGTATTCTGTTGAACATCTCGAAGATGTTCACAAAATCTTTCCGCTATGAGTTTTCAAGACTCGCCATTATAAGTCATGTGGCATCGTTGGCATGTGATGACATAAATGATGGTAAGGGACACACATGTGAAGCCATGCTTGATCTCGAACCGTCAATTAGGGAACAAGACCGAGTCAGTAGAGAGCACATAGGCACAGGTGATACAGTTACGACCACAAGGGGCCGTACCCAAGTGTTGATGGTGGGAGCGTGGGAGATGGCTCCTAACCAAAATATATCGAAAATTCTTGTCGTGTTTGAAGGCGGTCATAGTGGGATCACTAAAGATTAGACGAGTAGTGGGAACAGAGTGGAGAATGGAACGGTAGCGGTTGAGTATCTTCACAGCGACCAGGCTGTGAGGGTGATAGGTGAGGGTGAGTATAGTTCTCTCCGGGGGTGGGGGGGGGGGGGGTTGGAAAGAGTGAGTGCCTCGGGATGAAATATAAGGAGGACCCGCTTGAAGGCAGACTGGGGGATCGAATCTGGATAAAGCCGGCGGCTAAAGAAATCTAACATGAGGTGAGCCTGTTGGAGGAAATTTTGGTCCTTCTGGTAGATGCGAGAGACGCAATAAATGTGAGGACGGAATTGAATCACAAGAAAGTTCTTTGCAGAATATAATGTTGTAGTGATAAATGTGCCTAGTACAACATTTTAATCTACCCTCAAAAATTATCTCAATTATCATCACTTTTCGAAACAAAACAAAGTTTATTATAAACGCAATCTTAATTCTCGACCTTAATCTGCGTCCCTCGCCAGTCTCCATTTTGTTATCTCATTATTTCTGCCCTCGCTCTGCCATCGTTCCTTCCTAGCAAAGCTTCCGTGGAAGCCGATATTAATTTGTTAATACCGTGGACTTGTGCATTAGCAGATTCTGTGGCCACTCGCTCGACCGTGACTCTTTGCTTGGGAATAATGAAAACCGAGGCTAGTTGACGAGGTTGTAGAGTAGTGGTTCTCAGCCCTGTACCAACGAGCACCTACAGCCGACTTTCATTATCTGTTATAGCTGATGTTTAGACGCGTTGATAGGTTCAGTATATATAACTATAAATTATTTAGTATTAGTTGTGTTATATATTACTTTTCTATTTATTATTAAGTCTTAAGAGCAAAAAGACAGAAGTAATGGTAATAACAAAGAAAAAGACATCACATCAGTGCAAAATAAAGATAAGTGGAACAGTATTAAAACAGATAAATGATTTTAAATATTTGGGAACTTTGTTAACCTCAGACGGAAGATATACAAAAGAGGTGAGATGCAGAATGGCTCAGGCAAAAGCAGCTTTCCAAAAAAATGAGGAAGATACTATGCGATCCATTGTTAACAATAGAAAAAGAGTTATTAAATGTTATGTAGAGCCAGTCTTAACATACGGGTGTGAATCATGGACAATAGGACAACATACAAGAAAATCACTGGAGTCTGAAGAAATGTGGTTTCACAGAAGAATGTTGAGAATACCATTGACAGCTAAGAAGAGTAATGAAAACGTTCTGAAAAAGGCCAAAGCAAAAAGAGAGCTAATTTTCAATATTAGGAAGAAACAATCATCATCTTTTGGCCGTGTAATGAGAAGAGAACAACTGGAATATATTGTAACAACTGGAAAAATTGAGGGACAAAGAGATAGAGGGAAGCAAAGAGAAAAAATAACAGACAGCTTAAGAGAATGGCTTGGCAGAAGGTCAACAACAGAAATGATAAATAGCTGCCGAGATCGAAAATTGTGGAGAGACATGATCACCTACGCCAGTAGGCCCAGTACTTGATGATGATCCGAAGCCATCGTCGTTGCCTTATTTCTTTGTCCTCTTGTTGTTTTCTTGTATTATTTATTATTTTTCTATTTATTAATATTGTTTTCCGTTCCCACTTAAAGTGTTATGGTGAAATGTTTGATATTGTGGCGATGTTCTATTTCAAGCAGTCAAATTTCATTATTTTTCTGAAATGTTGCTTTCTCCCGATGCTTTTCTCTGTAGCCGATCCTTGGAACAGGGGTTGTCAACCTTTCATTTTCCGAGATAGCCGGGTTGGAAAAACCACCTGACTGGGCTACAGATGTTCGGACAACCCGTGCTAGATTCCTCCTGGAAGCAGTGTTAACTGTAGACAAAAAATAATAAATGAATATTATTATAGAGGGAAACTTCCGAGGCGATAATCAGCGAATCAATTCAGAGGAAGAGGTATATTTACAGCACTCAGAAAAAATGACAAATAATCAACAACAGAAAAAAAACCAAAGAACAATATATGGACCGAAGCAGGATGGAACCCTACTCAGTGGCATATCGCCAGAGCTTTAGTTAGCTGAGTGGCAGTGTTCCCTAGCGTTTGGCTTTACGTGGCAAGGCGCTATTTCACTGAGTACGGGTTCGATCCTGCTTCGGTCCATATATTGTTCTTTGTTTTTTTGTTTCTGTTGTTGATTATTTGTAAATTTTTTTTCCGAGTACTAAAAACATACCTCTTCCTCTGAATTGATTCAGTGTTAACTGTACTCGTATTTGGAAAATAAATATCCCCGCGGTCGACCCGGCCGCTGGCAGAAATGGTTAGGAGGGTAATACTTTGAGAAGGTGAGGAATAACGCCTCGCATCGTGAGTTTCGAGCCTTGAAGCGATACTATTCAGAAGTCTCCGAACACTTCTGAATAGTCGGCCAGGCACATATACGTGAAAACTCGCGTTCTAAAACGCTGATTCAAGTCTCGTACTTTACCTTAAGCTTTACCTTTAAAAAAAAAAAAAAAGTAAAGTACCCCCGTCACGCCAAGTGGCGTATAGGGAATAAGGTGCTAGTGACCATATGTTTTACAGACCTTCGGCACATGATTTTTGGGGTAATGTGGTCGGTATTATGTCCGTGCCGCTTCACTTTCCCAGAAAAAAATCCGGTACACATTCAAGGCTGGGTGAACCCGGAAGCCGTAGGTTGGGATCGAACCCTACCCCTTGTCCTTTACCTTACCTTTATTTTCTGAGGGCCAGATATGAAAACTATGATGACGCTGAGAGCCAGATATGAAAACTATGATGACGCTGAGAGCCAGATATGAAAACTATGATGACGTTGAGGGCCAGATATGAAAACTATGATGACGCTGAGAGCCAGATATGAAAACTATGATGACGCTGAGAGCCAGATATGAAAACTATGATGACGCTGAGAGCCAGATATGAAAACTATGATGACGTCGAGGGCCAGATATGAAAACTATGATGACGTCGAGGGCCAGATATGAAAACTATGATGACGCCGAGGGCCAGATACCATCACCTAATGACGCCATTATAGAAACTACCTACTAGGTATTCACAAGCGAATGTATAAATCTTAGACAATGGAGTTTATAGTAGTTTTCAAATGAAGCTAAGGGGCAGGTCAAAATAGCTTGGCGGGCCGTAGGTTGCACACCTCTGCCTTGGAATGTGCTTTAAGTGAGATGCGTCCTCTTCTTCTTCTTCTTTCCTTCCTCATTTGCCTTTCAGCGTCGATGGTGGATATAATTCGCTGTCATTTGCTCTTCTTTTCGCCTCTACCGCTGTTATGCGCTGTTATGTTTCCCATTGTTTCTAATATTTCGCCAATCCATCATTTTCGTGGTCGACCCTTGGGTCTGGTGTTCTCGCAACGTTTATTGACGGGTCGTTGTGTTGTGTTTTGTCGTTCATTACAACAAATTGCGACAGCTGCACCTCACGGCCTAACACACATCAGCCTACAACGCAGGATTCTTTGGAACCTTTTTCCTCTTCGGTCTTTGCTCGCTCCACGACTCAGAATAGTCTGTTTTTTTTTCTTTGTTTTAGCTTTGCAGAAAAGTGAAGTATATCTTGATGAGTCTTGGTTCGTTGGTCTTGGCGGAACCAGTCAACTATGATTCACTGAGTGTTCTAAGCTTATTTGTTGTCTGGTGCATTTTCCCTTTTATGTATTTTACATTCCTTTATTTGTATTCCCTTACCATGACTTTATTTCCGCTACGTCTATGAACATGAATACCAGATATTTCCTCTATATATATATATAGCGTCATGCAGGATAAAAGGATGGAAATGGCAGGACAAAATCACTAACATAGAATTATGGAAATGTACCAGTCAAACACCAGTGGATAAAGAGATACAGCGAAGACGATGGCGCTGGATAGGACACACACTACGGAAGCCAACTGAGAGTATTACACAACAGGCCCTTTTTTGGAATCCCCAGGGGAAAAGACAAAGAGGAAGACCAAGGAATTCTTGGAGAAGACAGATAGAAGCAGAGATGAAGATGATGGGGAAGACATGGAATGATCTAAAAAGAATGGCAAAAAACAGAACGACTTGGAAATTGTTTGTTGAAGACCTATGCTCCACTGGGAGCTAAAAAGGTAGAAGAAGTGATAGCGTCACTGCTTTACTCATAGTTAATGCCAGTTCTTCCTTGTTCATTTATTCACAGTTTGCATTGTACTGTGTTTTACACTTCGCGGTTCACTGCATCAATATTGAACCCATATTTGCTCGGGACTGTTTTTCGAAGCTTTGTCCTCTTTTACCTTTCAGCAAAGCAGCATATATACGCAGCCAATGTTCTCCATGTGAACTATTCGCATCTTGAGAACACCAAAACTGATAACTGATAACAGACGTCGTTGAAAGATATAAACAATTGAAGTCTTCTCCGGCTGGTAAAAATCTCTTCTTTTTTTTGACATAAAGAAATTCTAGGCAAGGAAGAACTCCCAGATTTTCAAAATTCTCTAATAGTTAACAATACTAGGTTATTAGGTACTCGCAGAAATGAATGGAACATAATCACGTTGTTTATGTAATCGTTGTATCAAAGTAATGAATCCGTTGATTAAAGCGTGCAGCAATAATTAAGGCTTTAGGCGAACTTCAGGTAGACATTTTTGGGTTCTGGATTCAGCAGTCCCGTTTGATCCCTACTCGCTTGATCACACTAGTTTTCATTGTCATAAGGAAAGATGGGATATCTTAGTCAGTTATAGTTTGCCGATTCTGACGATAGCAGTTAGCCATGGATCGCTGAATTGTTTCACTTCATTTACCACACGACGTTTTCACACTAGCCATAAAATGTTTGGAAATCTTGAAATTCAGCATGTGTAAATGGCAGAGTAATTGGATAATAAATCATTCCAGGCATTGATATGTATCATCATCATCGTCATCAACATCATCATCACTATCATCATCAGGTCGCATAACCTTTGCAGAACGTAGCATTCACCACAGCTTGTCTAAAAGAATCTCTGTCATTAACCAATTGTCCAGTTTCTTCTGTTGTCAAAGCATCTTTGGTGTCTTGAAACCACCTATTTCTTAGTCTGCCTCTGTTGCGTCGTTCAGGAACCATGCCATCCATTATTGTTAATTCCAACCCCCTGTGTTTTTTGACGTGGCCATAGTATTTTAATTTCCTCTGTAGAATTGTATTTATAAAAGTGTTCCTTGTTGCAGTTTCCTCATATTCAATTCAGCTTGTTGCAGGAGCTACTGAGTTAAGTGCTCTGTGCACACCGTGAGCTGTGTGTCTCATCCGTTTTGATCGTGTTTCGATATTCCAATTGTTTACGATGAATGATGATATCGTATGACAGGGAACAGTTGGTTGGCTGTGTTCACTTTCTGAGCGGTTTCGCCTTATGTCTTTTGATGTGTGCTGAGACTGCTATGATGGGGACTACAGCTACCTTTCTTTGTTTGGGAGATGGGTTAGTAATTAGGATTATTACACTGGCACGGGCGGTTGAGCAGTAAAGAATTTTAATTCGTTTGCAGTGATACCCATAACCATATACATATATGATTTAATAAATTGGCATAAGTAACAAATAGGATAAAACATAAGAACATATGAAGCTAGCAAATGACAGATCACAATAAGATAGTCTCCCTGTAGAATAAAAGTCCCAAACAATTTTTTTGGAGCAACATATGTGGTATTAAAAGAGATATTATGGGTAAATTCAGAGTAACACTTTAACATACGGGCATCGACTGTCGTTTGGTATAATTATATGATCATCAACATATTTTTATTGCCTATTAACTTTAAGTATACGTTGTAGAGTATCATCTCTTTAATGTTATTAGTACTCCGAAGCGCTTTAATGAGAAACATAATTTATTATCATCATCATCAAGTACCGGGCCTGCTGGCGTAGGTGATCATGTCTCTCCACGACTTTCGATCTCGACAGCTATTTATCATTTCTGTTGTTGACCTTCTGCCAAGCCATTCTCTTAGTTGTCCGGTATCTTTTTCTTTGCTTCCCTCTCTCTCTCTCTCTCTCTCTCTCTCTCTCTCTCTCTCTCTTCGTCCCTCAATTTTCCCAGTTGTTGCAATATATTCCAGCTGTTCTCTTCTCATTACATATCCAAAAAATGATGATTGTTTCTTCCTAATATTGGAAATTAGCTCTCTTTTTGCTTTGACCTCTTTCAGAACATTTTCATTACTCTTCTTAGTTGTCCATTGTATTCTCAATATTCTTCTGTAAAATCACATTTCTACACACTGCAGTGATTTTCTTGTCTGTTGTCGTACTGTCCTGATTCACATCCATATGTTAAGACTGGCTCTACATGTTAAATGTTACATAATTTATACTGACGTTTAACACGGCTGTTAGTCTTCATCTCAAAATGGCATTTTAGTTGTAATCTCGGAAATGTTGAAGCATTGATGGATGAATATGATCAGAGCTTAGTGCGTTCTCCTCATTCTTAAAATTGATACTTTATGGAAGTGGTTTCAATTTGTGACGTTAAACACAATAAAATGTTGAGCTAAAGTCAATATTTATGTGTGGATAATATTTTAGTAGTTAAGGCTGTTTACAATATGATCAAAGATTTGCAAATCTGAGAGTTTCAGGGGAAGCAATCTTTGCTAAATTTTAACCTCAACAGTTTTAACATTTTAAGAAACAGCTTTTTCCAAACATTTTGAATGTTTCATGGGATACGCCGGGGTATTTTGTCTTCTTGGAAAGGAACAAATGAACTAAAGTATCAGAGACAAACGACCGTGTTAAACATGATAACATGTATTGTATAGAACAGCGGGATCCAAACCACCGACGATAGAACTTTGGACTTATTTCTGTGATAGGTGACCGCCCTTTATTGTTTTCGTTAATAGAAAATAAACAAATAACATTTATGTGAGATCACAGTACAAAATAGAGTTTATCTTTCACTGGGGTGAAACATTTGCACGCTTTTGTCTGTTTTTGCATTTTAACAATGACTAACAGTACTGTTTTCAAGAGTTAGGGTTATATCCCAACCGACGGCTTCCAGGTTCACCCAGCCTTAAATGGTACCGGCATTTTTTCTGGTAAGTAAAGCGGCACGGTCGTAATACGACCACATTACCCAAAAAATCATGCGCTGAAGGTCTGTATAATTTGTGGTCACTAACACCATATTCCCTATACGCCACTTGGCGTGACGGGGCTATTTCTTTTTTTTTACTACCAGTTTTCACATTTTAATAATGACTAACACTACCAGTTTTCACATTTAATAATGACAAACACTAACAGTTTTCACATTTTAACAATGACCAACACTACCAGTTTTCACATTTTAATAATGACAAACACTAACAGTTTTCACATTTTAATAATGACAAACACTACCAGTTTCACATTTTAACAATGACTAACACTACCAGTTTTCACATTTAACAATGACCAAGACGACCAGTTTTCACATTTTAACAATGACTAACACTACCAGTTTTCACATTTTAATAATGACAAACACTACCAGTTGTCACATTTTAACAATGACTAGCACTACCAGTTTTCACATTTTAATAATGACCAACACGACCAGTTTTCACATTTTAATAATGACAAACACTACCAGTTTTCCATTTTAACAATGACTAATACTACCATTTTTCACATTTAACAATGACTAACACTACCAGTTTTCACATTTTAACAATGACTAACACTACCAGTTTTCACATTTTAAAAATGGCTAACACTACCAGTTTTCACATTTTAACAGTGACTAACACTACCAGTTTTCACATTTTAATAATGACAAACACTACCAGTTTTCACATTTTAACAATGAATAACACTACCAGTTTTCACATTTTAATAATGACTAACACTACCAGTTTTCACATTTTAATAATGACAAACACTACCAGTTTTCACATTTTAACAATGAATAACACTACCAGTTTTCACATTTTAATAATGACAAACACTACCATGTTTTCACATTTTAACAATGACTAACACTACCAGTTTCACATTTAACAATTACTAACACTACCAGTTTTCACATTTTAACAATGACTAACACTACCAGTTTTCACATTTTAACAATGACTAACACTACCAGTTTTCACATTTTAATAATGACTAACACTACCAGTTTTCAAATTTTAACAATGACTAACACTACCATTTTTCACTCATCGAAATGCATTGATTTTGACTAGTTTTTGTGTGTCTGAATTTGCATTCTCATGCCGAACTCAATTTTTGAGGTGCAAATGCCAGTTGAGGCAAAATTGTGTTCCGATGTAAAAAGTTATAGGGAACCGCCCAATCTCTTTAAATTGGTACCGGATGTTTTATGGGATTGGAAGTCAGCGCGAAAGGGGTCTGGCCACACAACCTCATGAAGATGAAGCATAGTACAATGACGTCACTGACACTTCATCACGCAACGGTAATTTCTACCTCATTATTCTTCTGTAACATGTGGGATTTGCCGCTTTTCTTGATTTTCAAAACGGCGGAACTAAAGAAACGCCTCATAACAGTAGAGAAACAATAATCTCAGTTTTAGTAGCATGATTGGTACTTGAAAGGAAGCACTTCCACCTAACAGAACTGAATCAGCATCACTCTGACCTTGTAATGGTGGAGCTAAAAGCTTCTAAGCTAAAAATTATGGTACTCCTGGTGACTTCTGTAAAGTGATAACATAAGACTGTGTTTTCCATATTCTTGTCAAAATAAAAGGTTAAAAATATCTTATGCAACAAATCTATGTCAATAAAAATGAGAAAGAGAGTTCATCGGTGCTATATAGAACCAATTCTGACCTATGGAAGCGAATCATGGACAGTGGACAAACAAATGAAAAGACGATTGGAGGCCACAGAGATGGGATTTCTCAGAAGAATGTTGAAAGTTCTCTGGACAGCTAAAACGACCAATGAGGAAGTTCTCAAAGAAGCCAACACAAAAAAGGAGCTCTTAAAAAACATCAGAAAGAAGCAATCAACATTTTTCGGGCACATCATGAGAAGAGGAAAGTTGGAATACTTGGTTACAACTGGCAAAATAAAAGGAAAGAGAGATCGTGGGCGACAAAGAGAGAAAATACTGGATAGCTTGGTGTCATGGCATGGAAAACAGTCTACAACAGAACTGATACGATACACTGTAGATAGAAGATTGTGGACGGACATGATCACCTACGCCAACCGGTATGGCACATGATGATGATGATGAGTCAAAATAATATAATATTTGTGTAGTACACATGTGTGTGATAGCGTTTTAAATATTTAAAAGCTATTAGATTAAAGTCTAGAATGCAAATTAAAAGTGCTTGACTGAAATTCCTGTCTGATGCCTCTTAAACATTGAGAAACGTATTTCAGAAAAAGGGTACCAATCCACGCAGTAAATTTCCTTTAATTACATTTATAAAGCAATATGGGTAAATTAAGGAGCCGCGATAGCTCAGTAGTTAGTGAACTGGACTACAAAGGACAAGGGTTAGGGTTCGATCCCAACCGACGGCTTCCGGGTTCACCCAGCCTTAAATGGGCACCGGATTTTTTTCTAGGAGAGTAAAGCTGCACGGGCGTAATACTGACCACATTACCCCAAAAATCATGTGCCGAAGGTCTGTAAAATATAGGGTCACTAACACCATATTTCCCTATAAGCCACTTGGCGTGACGGGGGTACTTCCTTTTTTTCTTTACTATAGGTAAATTATTATTTGTTATACTATTGTATACTGTAATATATAATTATTACATCGTCATCAACGACACGATATCATAACTTCGACTTCACAACCATTATCACCGTCTTTACCACCACTATCACCATCATCATCACCACCGTCACCTTCAACACAGCCTTAATCATCACCACCATCATCGTCACTGCCATCATCCTCACCGCCGTTGCTTTTATTTTCATTACCATCATCATCATCACCACCATCTTCATCCGTAATATCACCATCATCATCACCGCTATTGTCAACATCAATATGGACCTTTAATTATATAGGTAAATGTCTCATGAATTGGTCCTTTCCCCTTATGTCCTACCTAGAGATCTCAACTGATTAGTGAAACCTTCCCTTTCCCCTTATGTCCTACCTAGAGATCTCGACTGATTAGTGAAACCTTCCCTTTCCCCTTATGTCCTACCTAGAGATCTCGATTGATTAGTGAAACCTTCCTTTTCCCCTTATGTCCTACCTAGAGATCTCGATGATTAGTGAAACCTTCTCTTTCCCCTTATATCCTACCTAGAGATCTCGACTGATTAGTGAAACCTTCCCTTTCCCCTTATGTCCTACCTAGAGATCTCGACTGATTAGTGAAACCTTCCCTTTCCCCTTATGTCCTACCTAGAGATCTCGACTGATTAGTGAAACCTTCCCTTTCCCCTTATGTCTTACCTAGAGATCTCGACTGATTAGTGAAAACTTCCCTTTCCCCTTATGTCCTACCTAGAGATCTCGACTGATTAGTGAAACTGTCCTTTTCCCCTTATGTCTACCTAGAGATCTCGACTGATTAGTGAAACTGTCCCTTTTCCCCTTATGTCCTACCAGAGATCTGTACTTAGTAGTGAGACTATCTTGATTACGTCATCAAGTGTGTGATCTTGTAATTTTCAGATAATTTTGAATCGATCTCTGATGAAGGAGCAACATCAAGGTCGACGGCACCACAGCTGACCAAGACCTAGACTCGACCTCCTAGTCGGTCACCCCTGACAACAGTCGACGCCAAAATAGACAGAAGTTAAAATCGCTATATTCCCATTAGTGGTTGCTCTTACTGATTTAAAAAAAGTGAAGCTTCCTCCATGCCTTGCTAGACGTATGGGATTTATGCTGTTAGTGACCATATCTTTCCATGATCACAACGCATTTTTGGGTGATGTGGTCGATATTACGCCAGGCCGCCTTTACTTCCAAGAAAATATATAGTGCATAATTTTAGCGGCTGTATGAACCCCAGAGCCATGTCGGTCCCGAACAAAAATCCGCCACTTCTGGAAATGGAACAACTGTGGTCCTCACTGATATGGAACAACTGTGGTCCTCACTGATATGGAACAACTGTGGTCCTCACTGATATGGAACAACTGTGGTCCTCACTGATATGGAACAACTGTGGTCCTCACTGATATGGAACAACTGTGGTCCTCACTGATATGGAACAACTGTGGTCCTCACTGATATGGAACAACTGTGGTCCTCACTGATATGGAACAACTGTGGTCCTCACTGATATGGAACAACTGTGGTCCTCACTGTTATGGAACAACTGTGGTCCTCACTGATATGGAACAACTGTGGTCCTCACTGATATGGAACAACTGTGGTCCTCACTGATATGGAACAACTGTGGTCCTCACTGATATGGAACAACTGTGGTCCTCACTGTTATGGAACAACTGTGGTCCTCACTGATATGGAACAACTGTGGTCCTCACTGATATGGAACAACTGTGGTCCTCACTGATATGGAACAAACTGTGGTCCTCACTGATATGAACAACTGTGGTCCTCACTGATACGGAACAACTGTGGTCCTCACTGTTATGGAACAACTGTGGTCCTCACTGATATGGAACAACTGTGGTCCTCACTGATATGGAACAACTGTGGTCCTCACTGATATGGAACAACTGTGGTCCTCACTGATATGGAACAACTGTGGTCCTCACTGATATGGAACAACTGTGGTCCTCACTGATATGGAACAACTGTGGTCCTCACTGATACGGAACAACTGTGGTCCTCATGATATGGAACAACTGTGGTCCTCACTGTTATGGAACAACTGTGGTCCTCACTGATATGGAACAACTGTGGTCCTCACTGATATGGAACAACTGTGGTCCTCACTGATATGGAACAACTGTGGTCTCACTGATATGGAACAACTGTGGTCCTCACTGATATGGAACAACTGTGGTCCTCACTGATATGGAAAAACTGTGTCCTCACTGTTATGGAACAACTGTGGTCCTCACTGATATGGAACAACTGTGGGTCCTCACTGATATGGAAACAACTGTGGTCCTCACTGATATGGAACAACTGTGGTCCTCACTGATATGGAACAACTGTGGTCCTCACTGATATGGAACAACTGTGGTCCTCACTGATATGGAACAACTGTGGTCCTCACTGATACGGAACAACTGTGGTCCTCACTGATATGGAACAACTGTGGTCCTCACTGATATGGAACAACTGTGGTCCTCACTGATACGGAACAACTGTGGTCCTCACTGATATGGAACAACTGTGGTCCTCACTGTTTATGGAACAACTGTGGTCCTCACTGATATGGAACAACTGTGGTCCTCACTGATATGGAACAACTGTGGTCCTCACTGATATGGAACAACTGTGGTCCTCACTGATATGGAACAACTGTGGTCCTCACTGATATGGAACAACTGTGGTCCTCACTGATATGGAACAACTGTGGTCCTCACTGATATGGAACAACTGTGGTCCTCACTGATATGGAAACAACTGTGGTCCTCACTGATATGGAACAACTGTGGTCCTCACTGATATGGAACAACTGTGGTCCTCACTGATATGGAACAACTGTGGTCCTCACTGATATGGAACAACTGTGGTCCTCACTGATATGGAACAACTGTGGTCCTCACTGATATGGAACACATAGAATGACAGCACCTCCAGGCAGGACAACTCATACAGTTCTCCAGCCGATGCCTGGACCAGACGAAAGACACCTTTCTTGTTAAAGTCCAGAATGTCAAAAATAGCCATTACGACCCGCCACATTCAAGATTCAAAGTGCTTATCTCGTATCATATCATAGCAGAAGAACAGCAACAAACACTTACGAATAAAACAATAGGTAAGTATAATGTTGTCTGTGAGGTATAAAGTAACGTTTAGTTATTACTTTGTCTGTTACCGATAAAAGTAAAGTAAAGTACCCCCCCGTCACGCCAAATGGCGTATAGGGAATATGGTGTTTGTAATCATAAATTTTACATACATTCAGCACATGACTTTGGGGTAATGTAGTTGGTATAACGCCCGTGCTGCTTTACTTTCCCAGAAAAAAAAAAATCCAGTACCTATTAAAGTAAAAAATGAGTCTGTAGTCTGGTAGGAATCTGTAGAAATGTTGTTTTACAGAAGAATGTCGAGAGTACCATGGACAGTTAAGAAGAGTAATGAAAAAGTTATGAAGGAGATCAAAGCAAAAAGAGAACTAATTTCCAATATTAGGAAGAGACAATCATCATTTTTGGCGATGTAATGAGAAGAGAAGAGCTGGAATATATTGTAACAACTGGAAAAATTGAGGGACGAAGAGATAGAGGGAAGCAAAGAGAAAAAATAACAGACAGCTTAAGAGAATGGCTTGGCAGAAGGTCAACACAGAAATGATAAATAGCTGCCGAGGTCGAAAATTGTGGAGAGACATGATCACCTACGCCAGTAGGCACGGTACTTGATGATGATGATGATCTATTAAAGATTGGGTGAACCTGGAAGCCGTCGGTTGGGATATAACCCTACCTGTTGTCCTTTGTAGTCCAGTTCACTAACCTCTGAACTATCGCGGCTCCCTGTTACTGATACGGTAATGTTTATTATATTTTTGTGGGTAACTAATAAAATCACAGGATTAGAGGTCATGTGGGTTTCTCAGAGAATGTTGAGTTTCCTGCACAGTTAAAAAGACCAACAAAAAATGAGTTCATAAAAAAACATAAGAAAGAAACAATCGACATAAGGAGTTCCTAAAAATAACATAAGAAAGAAAGAAACAATCCACATAAGGAGCTCTTTAAAATAACATAAGAAAGAAACAATCGACATAAGGAGTTCCTAAAAATAACATAAGAATGAAACAATCGACATAAAGAGTTCTTAAAATAACATAAGAAAGAAACAATCAACAAAATGAGTTCCTAAAAATAATATAGGAAAGAAACAATCAACAAAATGAGTTCCTAAAAATAATATAGGAAAGAAACAATCGACATTTTTCGGGTACAACATGAGAAGAGTAAGTTAGAATATTTACTTGCAATATACAAGGAAATATAGCGTGGACGACAAAGAGAGTAGATACTAGTTAGCTTGCTGTCGTGGAATGGAAAACAGTCAACAACAGAATTGATACTATGCACTGACAGAAACAAGTGGAAAGACGCGATCATCTACGGCAATCAGTATGGCACATGATGAGGAACCATTTAAAAAAAATGATCAGTAATTTTGTTTGTTTTTTGTTTGAGATTCTTTCGAGCCGTAGCCGGCCCATAGGACGTACACCAAGATACTCCTTCTCTTATCTGACTTTTTGTTCTAGCAGTTTCCAATTCTTTTAAAAGATATTTTATCAAATCTCGCCATTTGTCTCTTTTCTGTACAAGCTGCTCTATCTCATTGAGGAAGCCGATTCCTGCTGCTCTTGCCTCTTTCATTAATGTTCTTCTCAGTGTCTCTCTGGGTCTTCCTCTTTTCGTCTTACCTATTGTTTCCCACATGAGGGCTTGCTTTGCTATTCGGTTATTATCTCTTCTCATCACATGTCCAACATATGACCATCGCCTTTTCTTGATTACTGAAGATATTAGTGGTTGATTGGCGATTTCTCTAATTTCCTCGTTTGTTTTGAATTCGTTCCATGCTATACCAAGTATTTCCTTAGACATTTATTTTCGAATGCGTTCAACTTTGTTTCTATATCTCTTGTTGTTTTCCAGCTTTCACACGCATACGTAAGGGTTGATAGTACATTTGATTTGAATAGCCTAAGTTTTGTGTTTGCGCTGATGAGTTTTGATTTCCACAACTTTTCAAGGCTTCTGAAAGACATTGCTGCTTTAGCTATTCTGATTCTAATTTCTTTATTTGTATCCCCTTCTTGATCAATGTGACTTCCAAGATAGATAAGGTGATCGATCTCTTCCACTGGTTTGTTTTCCATGTATATTTTGTCGTGTGTTGGAATTAAGCTTTTCATGACTTTAGTCTTTTCATGAATGACCTCAAGACCAATTTTGCTGGCTATTGATGATAGTTCATTTGTGTTTTCCTGCATCGTTTTTATCAGACTGCTGATGAGAACTATGTCATCAGCAAAGTCGAGGTCCTCCAAATGGTCTCCTTGTATCCGTTCGATGCCTTTATTACCAGTGCAGAATTTCTTCATTATGAAGTCCATAACAATTCCAAATAAGAAGGGCCCAGTTTCTATTGGGAAACATTCGCTCTGTCCTTCCTCAATTACTGTTTCTTATTAAATAGATAACAGTAAAAGATTACTCTGTCGGTTAAAGGTCAATCCAGGGTAATATTTACTTTGTCATTTACTAATAAAATAGTAACAATCAGTGATTACTTTGTTTATTTATAAAGTAACCACAAGTATTTAGTTTTCCGATAATCGATAGTTGAAAAAAGGTAAATCTATAAAAATATACACAAAGAGAAACGCTATTCTTCAACGATGTGATTTTGATGTTTGGTGATAATTATCGCACCGCCCAACCACATCTTATAAGTTATATTATAGCTCATTATTAACCGCTTGAAATTATAAACTTAAAGAGTTTGAAACTATTGAAGTGCTGGGAGAAGTACACAGAAAAGTGTTGTTACTGGGAAACCCGGCTGTCTAATAAAAGAGTTACAAATTATCTTTGCAATAATTGACCAATCACGTAGAAGCACGGCCATCTTTGTGACGACAATTTTGTGGTTTCCTGTCTGCTAGTAAAACCGCTGTGAATAGAGTACTCAGGTTGCACGGCCTTCACGCGGATCGAGTGACTAAACAAAAGCTGTCATCAAAGACAACCATTCGTTCTGCCTGCTCGCCCGCTCGACCAATATCTCCTGAGGGTTTGAAAATGTAGCTAGTTGCTTTGCGATGATTCTCAAACAAGTTAAACGTTCTAGTAAAAGGGTAAAAGTTAAAAAATGGGAAACTGCTGTTAAACTGATGGTAATGATGAAAAGCTCATTTTTGAGAATAGAAACAAGAAAAAGAATTCGTAAATGTTATGTACAGCCGATCTTATCATATGGATGTGAATCATGGACAATAGGACAGCTGACAGGAAAATCACAGGAGTCTGTAGAAATGTGGTTTTACAGAAGAATGTTGAGAATACCATGGACATATAAGAAGAGTAATGAAGAGGTTCTGAGAGAGGTCAAAGCAAAAAGAGAGCTAATTTTCAATATTAGGAAGAAACAATCATCATTCTTTGCCATGTAATGAGAAGAGACCAGCTGGAAAATATTGTAACAACTGGGAAAATTGAGGGACGAAGAGATAGAGGGAAGCAAAGGGAAAAGATACCAGACTGCTTAAGAGAATGGCTTGGCAGAAGGTCAACAACAGAAATGATAAATAACTGTCGAGATCGACATTTGTGGAGAAACATGATCACCCACGCCAGCAGGCCCGGTACTTGATGATGATGAAGGAGGACAAGAAAGGGCGGAAAAAGTGACACAATTAGAGCTTTTCTTAACCTCTTCAGCCTCCTTTGTACAGTCAAAACGTCAGATCCGGTTACAGCAAGCACTGCAGAGAAGTTTCTTTTCATTCATTTTTGATATTATTGTCTTTTTTCATATATTTAAAAATCTAGCCCCAACGTAATTTTGGTAGCGTTAATATCCCAGTGGTTAGTGAAGACAGAGGACAAGAGGTTTCGGGTTCACCCATCCTTAAATGGGTCCCGGATTTTTATTCTGGCTAAGTCAAACGGCACGGGCGTAATACCGACCACATTACCCCAACAATCATGTGCCGAAGGTCTATACAAATTATGGTCACTAACAACATATTACTTAAGCGTCACTTGGCTTGATGGAGCTCTTTACTCTTAACTTACTTATGTTATTTTGGTTTATCTACTTACACATTTGAGTATGTAAAGGTAAAGTAAAGGTAAAGTACGAGGCTTGAACCGGCGTCTTAGCACGTGAGTTTACACCCATATGTGCTCGGCCGCCTATCTAGAAATGTTCGGAGATGTCTGTATAGTGTCGCCTCAAGCATCTAAACTCAGATGCGAGGCAACATTCCTCACCTTCCCAGGGTAATACCCTGGTACCCATTTCTGCCAACGGCTGGGTCGACCGTGGGGGTATTTTTTTTTCTAACCACGAGTACAATTCACACTGCTCCCAGAGGGAATCGAACACGGGTTGTCCGAACGTCGGCAGTCCAGTCAGGTGGTTTTTTCCAACTAGGCTACCGAGGCCCCCCCCCCCTCCCCATGTATGTGTGTGTTGTCAATTGTTCCAGATGAAGACCTACTGAGCCGCAACGTCGTTTTAATTGTGTGTTGTCCCTCGTTTACGTAAAGCTTAACTACGACACTTCACCGGCTTTTCTTTTTCTTTTCATCCATGGAAGTTCCAGTTCTGGAGCCACAAGGGGGAGGAATAAATAAAAATGACAGGCCATTGTGTAGATGCTTGAGTCACTTAACACGGATTTGTTATCACTTTACAGCGAACATATTATGAGATCAATTGTGGATCAAAATGGGTTTGCTATGTTATGAGAAGGGAACAACTGGGATATATTGTAACAACTGGGAAATTGAGGGAGAATTGAAAAAAAAAGTATTAAAAAATGGTATAGTAAAAGCTTTACGTAATTGATAGACGACACAGATTTGATTGAGGTTTCGGTTAAATAGGCCTTTAGCAGGAACAAATAAACAACACACACACAGATATGTAAGTAAATAAAACTAATCCTACATAGCTAATAAACTAACACAAGATAACAGCCTAATAAAAGTAATATTGGAGGGGAAAATACAAGGTAAAAGAGGCAGAGGCAGACCAAGACTAACATGGACGAGTAACATTAAAAGATGGACAAATCAGCCTATGACAATCTGCACAATCAAAGCAAGAGACAGAGCAGAATGGCGCTCCTTGGTAGCCAACGTTCGTTGCGGAGATGGCACCTGATGATGATGACATAGATAACTGTAATGAAACAATCGAAACAAAATAATCGAAACCGGTTTAAGGAACAAAAAATGTCTTCCCTGTCTTGTGGACCGTGGCCAGAAGGAGAAAGAAGGATTCTCGGGTACGAGCTGTAAATACCCTGCCGGTGGGAGGGTCAATAGCATCTAAAGGGTTCTAAAAATATGTGAGTAGGGGGAACACTGTCTAGGATGCCTCGACTACAAGGACAAAGACAATGTCTATAAGCATCTACGAGCCCACACATACATGTATATATACACACACACATATATATATATATACCTACACCCATACATATGAACACATATATGTATATGTATAGGTGTACACAGCCATACAGGGACAACCATATATATGTAAAGATGTACATATAACGCCCACATAACCAGAAGTGTACACACCGAGGTCAGTGTGCATACATAAAGGAGAAAGAATAGAACAGAAGAATAACGGGTACTCGAAAGGAGGAAAAAGTGAGATGTCTGAGGGTGGGGTACACTAAAAACAACTGAAAGGTAAGCAGCACAGACAAAAGAGGGACAGGAGACCACCGAAGTATCGCAGTGGGGTCTAGTGGAGGAGAGTTGTGAATATCATAGCATTGTGGATATACTAATGTGCCCAAACATGGGCAGCAGAGAAAACTATGCAATAGGGGAGGAGCAACTAAAGGGAAACTATGTGTTTGTAGAAGTGAAATAATACGGGAGGTCAAAAAGTAATTCACACCAATTTTTTCTCGGCTAATAATAAAGATAGGAATATGAAATTTTGCACACTTGGAATATGACATGTTCCAATTATGTGCACCAAATTGCACAGCATTCTGATAAGTATTACGCAATCTATGACCGTTAAAATGGAGCTTGTCAACAATGTCCGTTACAAACAGCGAATTGTCATAGAATTTCTGGTTGCGGAAAAAGAAACTGTGGCAAACATTCATAAACGACTGTGTGCAGTGTACAAATGTTCTGCAGTCGATAGGAGCACAGTTAGTCGCTGGGTTCAGATAATTAAAGCTGCAGAAAGTGTACGAGTGGAGCTGCATGATTTACCGCGTTCTGGACGTGTTGCCTCGGCTACCAGCACAGACATGTTAAACCGGGCTGATGCCATTATTCGTAAGGATAGGCGTATCACTAGTCAGCAATTGGCATTGCAGCTTACAGTCAGCAAGGGAAGTGCAATCGCAATTTTTAAAACTCTCGGATATTCAAAGATTTGCGCTCGATGGGTTCCTCGGTGCCTAACAAATGATCACAGAGTTCAAAGGAAAATATTCTGTTCTGAATTGTTGGAGCGTTTCGGTGTTGAAGGAGAAATGTTTTTGTCAAAAATTGTTACCGGTGACGAAACGTGGGCACATTATTATGAGCCTGAAACAAAAATGCAGTCAATGGAATGGCATCATCCGCAGTCACCAAAAAGAAAAAAATTCAAAACATCTCCATCAGCCGGAAAGGTGATGATCACTGTCTCCTGGGACATTGATGGTGTGATTCTTGTTGATGTAATGACAAGAGGTGAGACAATCAACTCGACAGCTTACATCAATACACTGACAAAACTCAAAAATCGATTCCACAGAGTTCGACCTAATAAGCCATCTGCAGATTTGTTGCTTCAACATGACAATGCACGCCCTCACACAAGTCTGGTAACACGGGAAGCAATCAACAAATTTGGTTGGACTGTACTGCCCCATCCTCCTTGCAGCCCTGATCTGGCTCCCTCAGATTTCCATCTGTTTGGACCACTCAAAAAATTCCTGCGTGGGACACACTTTGACAATGATGAGGATGTGATCCGTGCAGTTAAAAAATGGCTACGCGAGCAGGACAAAACTTGGTACAAACGAGGCATTCATGACCTAGTTTCGCGTTGGCGTAAGGCAATACGCTTGGACGGAGATTATGTTGAAAAATAGGTAGTGTAAAGGGGATGTTCAGTTACAATCTGTGAAAATTTCACACATTTTGCCCGAATAGTTTCCGAGAAAAAAATTGGTGTGCATTACTTTTTGACCTCCCTACATTCACGCTTCATGTGTCAGCGAACCCAATTGGACTATAAGGCGATTCTTCATAGCAAACCGGCTACGGTCGCCAAAGAGGCAAAGGACAATACCGGTGATACGGATGTCGTCTTTGCCCTTCTGGTCTAAATAATTTAAATGGAAAGGCACTGGAGTGCCAGTATTCTGTTGAACATCTCGTAGATGTCCACAAAACCTTCCGCTAAACATCCCAGACTCGCCAATATAAGTCATGTGGCATCGTTGGCATTTGATGGCATAAATGATGTTTCGGGACACACATGTGAAGCCATGCTTAATCTCGAACCGTCCGTTAGGGAATAAGACAAGAGTCAGTTTTATTATTTGATGTAAACTTTTTAATGTAACACAAAAATAGTGCCGTTACAAACCATGAAGAATTTACAGCAACTTCCACACTTTCAACATATCCTATCTGATATACCCTCGTCGTCTCTAAATCGCTTCTTGCTTTTGGTATCAACAGCTTAATGACAACCTCGGAGTATCATTGAATTCATATATTTGCTGGGAATGAATTTGGTGAGAGGAGGACCAACTATCCTGCTGAACATCAGTGCAGAGTTTGGTCTGTACAAGCAGAGATGTTCTTGATGAAGTTACATGTACTATGAAGTTCATCTGAGAGAAACCATTTTCACATTCACCGGAAGATACTACAATTGTGTACAACGTTTGCTTTAGGGGAAGTTGTGTGTCTGGGAATTTATTTTCTTGACGATATTCACGGAAACCACGAAGTAGATTTTTACTGTCAATAAATTGGAAATTTAGTATAAAAAAGATACTGGTATCACGCACGTACTGTTGTGAACCACTAGAAAAAAACATTGTTTCTTTGCTTCTTTCTTTCTTTCTTTCTTTCTTTCTTTCTTTCTTTCTTTCTTTCTTTCTTTCTTTCTTTCTTTCTTTCTTTCTTTCTTCCTTCCTTCCTTTCTTTCTTTATTTCTTTCTTTCTTCCTTTCTTCCTTTCTTTCTTTCTTTCAATTCCTTACCCCTCCCTTTTTTTCTTCCGATCTCTTACGCTTTGCCCTAGCTCTTACTCTCCACTCTCTGTCTATTTCACTGTTTTCTCCTCGTTTTTCGATGATCTCCCGTCCTCATTCTTTCTTATTTACTCATTTATTTTTTGTCATATTCTTTCTCTCACTGTTTTATCCAACCATTTTACTCTCTTATTCTTGTTAATGTTCGATCTCTTATTTTACGCTTTCCCTCCTTTTTCCGTCGTTTTCTCAATGTTCTCCACCTCTTTCTCTCTTTCGCTTTTTTCCGTTCTGTCTCTCGTTCTCTTTCTCTATCTTATTGTTATCACCTCTTCGCTAATTCCAATTTCTTCTGCCCTTCCCTACCACTTTACAAACACACGCAGACACCATATGATAACAACCACTCACAGTCCTCACCATATCAGCTGAAATAGAGTACTAACTGACCCGTGAAGTACATACACGTGTTTTCAATTTATCCCTCGATCACCCCTCGGGCTTTCCTCCGTCCACGAGTCCTTTGTGTGAGTCTTCCGGCAGAGAAACTCACTCGTATGGTGGCTATTTTTACCTGTTAAGCTCTCAACTCCTTTCCTGGCCAGGACAAAACACTGGGGCCTTTAATCTTGCTATTTTCGTACGGGCCGATGATCATTGGCGTGTTTCTATTCCCCTTCTACTGCCAATTGCTTGCCATATTCTTCATGGTTCTTTCATTTATCTTTTATTCTTGTTTTAAATGATCTCAACAAATTGTCCTGTGTTTCCATTCCAAGCGCATGCTGGGATTTTTTTGAGGATTTTTATATCAACCTCGCTTAGTTCTCGATTCTTTTGTCTCTAACTGCTCCACTTTCAGCCTTTCTTTCTTTGTTTCTTTCTTCTTCTTTTTTTAAACATTGTTTCTTTCTATCTTTCTTCCGAACTTTTATTTATCTTTTTTTAAATTTCATTTGTTAATTGTCTGCCCTCTCTCTCTTTTTGTAAATCTCCCTTTTCTTCCTTATAATCCTTATTTACGGATCAATTTACTGAATATTTATTTAAGGAGCAAATTAGTGAATAATTATTTACGGATCAATTTACTGAATGTTTACTTAATCAGCAAATTCGTGAATATTTGTTATGGAGTAATGACCTGAGTATTTATTTATGGAGTAATTTATTGAGCATATATTTACAAAGCGATTTACTGTGCATTTATTTATTTACCCAGCAATTTACAGGGTATTTATTGATAGGCAATTTCTATCTACCTACCTACCTACCTACCTACCCACCTATCTCTCTGTCTGTCTATCTATCTGTCTGTCTGTCTTACCTTACCCTACCTTACCTTACCTTACTTACCTTACCTTACCTTACCTTACCTTACCTTACCTTACCTTACCTTACCTTACCTTACTATCTATCTATCTATCTATCTATCTATCTATCTATCTATCTATCTATCTATCTATCTATCTATCTATCTATCTATCTATCTATCTATCTATCTATCTATCTATCTATCTATCTATCTATCTATCTATCTATCTATCTATCTATCTATCTATCTATCTATCTATCTATCTATCTATCTATCTATCTATCTATCTATCTATCTATCTATCTATCTATCTATCTATCTGTCTGTCTGTCTGTCTGTCTGTCTGTCTGTCTGTCTGTCTAATTAATCTAATCTATCTATCTATCGCCTTTTCGAGCCGAAGACAATAGGGCAGAACTACAATCTCAAAAACAGAAACCTTGCGTGCCAAAGTGGCACATATTGCAGAGATCACTGCTTCTAAAATATATGGCTCTGTTTCCATAACAATGCTTTTTACAATGACTGCTTGTCAAGCCATCAATCAAACACCTTAGTCGCCTCTTGCGACATGCATGGAAGGTCACAATGTCACTATTCTTTACCTCCATCATAATGAGGCCCCGGTAACACACGGGAAATTTACTAATAATTAATTTATGGAGCAATATACTGAGTATTTACCAAGGAATTTAATAAGTGTTCATTTACGGAGCAGTTTACTGCATCTTTGTTTTCCAATCTATTAACTGAGTATTTACATACTTTGAGCATTTTACTGGAGTATTTACATGTTGAGCATTTGACTTGGTCTTTATTTACGAAGAGCGGGTAAGCGACCGGATAAAAGCCTCTGTTTCTTTTCTTTTTCCTTAAATAAGATGGAAGCAAAAATAAAAATTATCTTGATGGCACATTCCAATTTACTGGAGTCTGCTGGAAAAAAAGGGGGAGTGGGGGTCTTAGATCGGAGACACCAAGGCCGCTTATAGAGTGCTGTCGCCGCGAAGTGTTCGATTCTGAGTGCGTTTTTATTTCACTTTTAACTCCCCGATACAAAAAAAAAAAAAAAAATTTGACCCTTCCGGGATTCAAACCCTCGTTCTCTTGGTTTGGAGTCCGACAAGTTATTGATTCTACCACCCGCTCTCCTTTAGAGAATAGAGTCGCGGAAGTGTAAGAAAAAAGTGTTTTTTTTTATATCGAGAGAAATAAAGATGGGGGTGGGTGGGGGGGGGGGACCTTATAAGCTCGAATCCAAACGCCTCGTGGTGACTGCCTGCGGTGGGCATGCTACCCTTATTCTCTAGCCCTACAGACACTTCGTCAGACCCCAGTTGTGGGGAAAATTTTATAAGGACACTTGCCTCCATTATTTAGTTTGTTAGGTGCTCATTCATTCATTTTAATTCAATCATTTTCATTCATTCATTTTCATTCATTCATTCATTTTCATTCATTCATTGTCCATTATGAGGTGTTGGACAGCATGTCCTTCCATAATCTTCAATCCTGTGACCTGGACAACACTTCCTATGTTGGTTCTTTATTACCTGTACCGCGCCGAGAGACCACCCAGTCCTATTTCCGCGTGTCTACCTCTATTTCTCCTAACTACTATTTTTCTTGTTTTGTTGCATTTTTCTTCTTATTTTTTGTTGCATTTTTCTTATTTTGTTCTATTTCCCCCCCCCCCCTATTTTCATATTTTGTTGAATTTTTCTTGTTATATTTGTTTGGTATATTCTATATATTTTGTGCTGTTGTATTTTTCTTATTTGATTATATATTCTTGCTGTGGTGTATTTTTAAATTTTGAAAAAAAATTGTCTTAGTGTGTTGGGTTTTTTGTTCCTGTTTTTTTTGGATTGTTATATTTATCTTGTGCTGTATTTTTCATATTTTGTTGTATTTTTTTGTTTTGTTCTAACTTTCTTTTTTGTTGTTGTATTTTCGTCCTATTTATCTTGTCTTGTATTTTTCTTGTTCTCTGTTAGCTATGAATCCGTCCTCTATATTGTTTTTCATTACCAATTTCCTTGTTGTGTGCATGGAAACACAACGATTCTGTCCCTGTGTAGTCTAGGGGTACGACGTCGGTCCGATAACGGAAAGGACCCTGGTTCAAAACCCTCCAGAATAGGCGGTAATTTGTCAAAAATAGGAAAAGTTAATTCACGTTTTATTTATGACATTATCCTCTCCTGATCGTATGGTTATAAATGATTCCATGTCTAGCCCTCCCGGATAACGGCAATAAACAGGAGGTCCCGTGTGCACTCGCGCACGTTAAAAGTCCATTGGTAGTTATAATCAAAAAGAGTAGGCTGGCACTGGGGCAAAATTGGCAGCAGGAACGTACCCACACTGTAATTCCCAGTCCGAGCACGGAGTTCGTGCGCGTGTGCCCGGATTCTCCTTGGATTTTCTTGATGGGGATATCGGGGCACTTATGGATTCGTTCGTGGGCAGTGTTGAGGATCCTAACAACAACAACAATCATTCTGGCTAGACGAGTCATCATCATCATCATGTACCATACCGGTTGGTGTAGGCGAATATGTCCTTCCACAATCTTCTATCTACAGTGCATCGTATCAGTTCTGTTGTTGACTGCTTTCCTTGCCATGACACCAAGCTATCTAGTATTTTCTCTCTTTGTCGTCCGCGATCTCTCTTTCCTTTTATTTTGCCAGTTGTAACCAAGTATTCCAACTTTCCTCTTCTCCATGATGTGCCCGAAAAATGTTGATTGTTTCTTTCTGATGATTTTTAGGAGCTGCCTTGTTGTGTTGGCCTATTTGAGAACTTCCTCATTGGTATTTTTAGCTATCCAGGGAACTTTCAACATTCTTCTGAGAAATCCCATCTCTGTGGCCTCTAATCGTCTTTTCATGTGTTTGTCTACTGTCCATGATTCGCTTCCATAGGTCAGAATTGGTTCTATATAGCACCGATGAACTCTCTTTCTCATTTATTTTGACATAGATTTGTTGCATAAGATATTTTTCATTTTCTGAAATGCTATTTTGGCCTGAGCTATTCTGCTTTTTATTTCCGTGGTGCATCTTCCATCCGATGTTATTATTGTGCCCAAGTATTACACGCGTTGCGCTTGTTTCAAATCTGTCCTGTTTATTTTTATGCTACAGGACAAATTTGAAATAAGTGCAACGCGTAGAGATCGAAAAGGGCAGAGAGTTCGGATCCCTAAAATGCCAAACTGAAGCGAACGTGTTATGCCGAAGGGCACATGTTAGATAGAACATAACATCTTGCTGTAAGCCACAATACAATGCGTTCTTTGCTCTATAAACTTTCTTTAAAGGGCTAACAGTGAAGAGAGAGAGAGAGAGAGAGAGAGAGAGAGAGAGAGTCTTATGGCGAACGAAACAGAAATATGAAGAGAAAAAGGTAGAAGATACCGAAAGAGACGGAGAAGACGAATAAGTGTGTGTGTGTGTGTGTGTGTGTGGGTGGGGGGGAATACAAATATTAAGAAAAAGAAGAGGGAGAAGAGAGGGAGAGAATAATAAAAAAGAGAGGGAAAAGAAGAAGGGGGAAAGGAAGAAAGAGATAGAGAATAATAGTATTAACCAAAGAAGAGGGAGAGAAAAAAGAAGGAGAAGAGGAGAAGAGGAAGAAAAAAGAGGGAGAATAATCAGAAGGAGAAGATGAAAAAAAACGAAGGAAGAAGAAGAAGTAGACAGAGAAGAAGAAAAAGAAAAATAAGGAAGAAAGGAAGTAGAAGGATAAGAAGAAAAGGGAAAAGGAAGAGGAAGAAAGAGAACACGTGGGAGGAGAAGAATAGGAAGAAGAAAAGAGAGAAGAAGACGGAAGAGAAAAAGGAGAAGAAAAAAAAACACAAGAAAGAGATAAAAAAAAGCAATATAATCAACATGGCGTGGTAGTTACCTTGTAAAACGGAGAATATGATATATGCAGGATAATATTTGCGCTGACATAAATGTTATGAAATAATTATTCTCTCTGTCGTTGTTAGCCATCGCGGGTGTTTTGTATTGATACTTTAGCTGAAACCACTCAAAATAAATATTTATTTACACAAGCTGACTTAATATACATGATTTTCCCCAAAATAAAATAAAACGCGGTTACATTTCAAAGGTTTGAACTATAATATCATAATTTAGGCTGAATCAAGCAGCCGTGACGCAATCATTTCGGCAATGTTGGTCTGATAAAAACGTGACAATTTAAAGCTATACTCCATCTTAAGCGTCGATTAATGGCAAATTGTTATTATTTACAACCGGAAATATAAAAAAAATATGACACCCAGGAAAAAAAACAAAAAAACAAACGAAAATGTAAAGTCATTCCTGGAAATTAACTGTCGAGTGGTTTTCAAATTGTTTTGGCATTGCACATTTGGTGAAATCAAGCAGTGGTTGTAGAGTTTGAGGGAAGACAGCATCTAGAGATGGAAGACTGGTTGGTCTTGAGGCAAGACGCCGGTCTCGAGACAGACAGGTTGTGAGTTCAAATCCCGGCTGCATTATTTGGGATTTTTATTTGTGGTTTCTCTCTGTGGCAACCTCTCCTGGTCTCAGCACTTAGCTTGAAACGCCATTTGCCTTTCGATGGGAAAAAAAATATGAGTACCCCATGAAGAGGGAGTTATCGGCCTGTGCGATGAGGGACTACTCTGCACACGGCTGCCAGAAGAAAAAAAAAGGATTAACACTCAAAATTCAGTTTGTAGTCTTTAGGGGCTGTATTACTAGCATAAAATCCCAAAGATCAACAACAATTACTTCAGAAAATAAATATGACATGCACAAATTATGGATTACATATGAATATAGAAAAGACTAAAATTATGATCATAAACAAAGATAATACTCAAAACCTACCATTGAATATCAAAGTTGAAGGACTAGATCTGGAGACAGTTCAGAGCTACAGCTACATTGGACATACTGTAACTAGTGATGGAAAATTGTAAACTGAAATAAACAAAAGAATAGAAAAGGCACAGATAATTTTAATGCCATTAAAATTAAAGTAAAATCAAAACAAATAATAACAGGGCTAAAACTAAGAATGGCAAAATGTTTTATTTTCTCAATACTCCTGTATGGTGCAGAAACATGGACATTAAATAAGAAAATATTACAGAAAATTGAAGCCTTTGAAATGTGGATTTATAAAGGAATAGGTAGAATTGGATGGAAAGAAAAGAAAAATAATGAAGTCTTAAAACAACTAAAAATGAAAAGAGAACTACTAAACACAATTCAAATAAGACAAATGAGATTTTTGGGGCATATTAAAAGACACAACAGCCTACTAAAAGTAATATTGGAAGGGAAAATACAAAGTAAAATCGGCAGAGGCAGACCAAGCCTAACATAGACGAGTAACATCAAAAGATGGACAAATCAGCCTGTGGCAACCTGCACTATCAAAGCAAGAGACAGAGCGGAATGGCGTTTCATGGCAGCCAACCTTTGATGCGGTGACGGCACTCAGTGATGAAGAGCCACAAAGGCCTTAGCCAGAGGTCGCAAGGGAAAAAAAAACACTCTAGAGATGCCATTAATTTAAATATTGCTAATTGACGTGGAAACGAAGTGCAGCCGAGGCAAAGCTGGTGTTGATATAATGGAATATCTAACAATATGATAAATCAGCTTTTAAGGTAAGGCAAGACTAAACAAACCGATGTTTCGGCTCTGAAACGTCTTCAGCATGGCCCAAAATTCAAGCAAAACAGATAACACATTTGTAGTCCGTTTTAATTGTTCTTTGTTGAAGATGTTTAGACAAATCTGTAGTCTGTTTTATTTGTTCTGTTGAAGATGTTTAGACAAATCTGTAGTCTGTTTTATTTGTTCTGTTGAAAATGTTTAGACAAATCTGTAGTATGTTTTATTTGTTCTGTTGAAGATATTTAGACAAATCTGTAGTCTGTTTTATTTGTTCTGTGTTGAAGATCTTTAGACAAATCTGTAGTATGTTTTATTTGTTCTGTGTTGAAGATCTTTAGACAAATCTGTAGTATGTTTTATTTGTTCTGTGCTGAAGATCTTTAGACAAATCTGTAGTCTGTTTTATTTGTTCTGTGTTGAAGATCTTTAGACAAATCTGTAGTATGTTTTATTTGTTCTGTGTTGAAGATATTTAGACAAATCTGTAGTCTGTTTTATTTGTTCTGTGTTGAAGATCTTTAGACAAATCTGTAGTCTGTTTTATTTGTTCTGTTGAAGATGTTTAGACAAATCTGTAGTCTGTTTTATTTGTTCTCTGTTGAAGATCTTTAGACAAATCTGTAGTCTGTTTTATTTGTTCTGTTGAAGATGTTTAGACAAATCTGTAGTCTGTTTTATTTGTTCTCCGTTGAAGAGTGGAAACTTTGGTCTGTTTAATCTATTTTTAAAAAGAAATTATTCGTCATTATTTTATGGGTAGTTATTAAGAAATTAGTTATTTATCTTTACCTCTCTAACCCCCATTTGGACTCGTCTTCAAAGAGCTTTGAAGGAAGGGCAAAGTTCGTTTTTTTTCCCTCACAGGTAAGTTGACCTGCAGTATATGCCAGAAGTGGAAAAACAAACACTAAATTTTTTTGTTGCCGGGGAAAAACGGATTAACAAGCAAAATTCAGTTCCAATCTCTAGGGACTTCGTCAGAGGTAAAAGACGGCAAACACAAAAACATGACAGATTACTTTAACTCTTTCCATACGTTTCAACGCATCATGCGCCATACCTATTTCGGTCATGTACGTTTAGCCGTACAGTGCGTCACTCTCAATTTGATTAGTGTCAACCAACATCAAACCATATATTTTTATGTTTTGTATCATCTTGGTAAGGTGAAATATAATTCCTTGTTTAATTATCTAAAATGTCATATGTAATATGTAAAGGGTTAGAAAATTATAAACATGTAGATTAAGATTTAAAACTTAAAATTTTGTCTCTGAAGTCTCTACCGCCAGATTGAAATAACGTTCCGTACTGAAAGAGTTAAGGTCCTTCCCTCATGTTTTATGTGATTTATCTGCATCTTCGGACCTAGCATATACAACTTAAGCACGTCATTTTTAGGTACTCTCCGAGAGGTTATTCTGTTTTCATGTCATTTAAGACGAAATGGAGTGGGGTCTTCATCATTTATGGTTTACTGATCATGAGAAAATAAAAAAAAGTCACGAGTCGTTGCCCAGTAACAACGTATGTACCGTTACGTATTTTTTGTCCGAAGACGTAAAAGTAAAGGTTCCCTCCACGCATTAGTAGTATGAAGAAGATTGTGTTAGTGCCCATACTTTCTCAATAACTTTGGTACATTTTTTGGATTATATGGTCGGTATCACGACAGGCCGCCTTTACTTCCCAGAAAAATCCAGGTACCCATATTTGGAGCTTGAGTGAACCGGGGCCTTATCTGTCCGGAAAAAAAAAATCCACTTCTTCTTTGGATCGAACCTGGACCCTTCTCATCAGACAGCCAGCACATTAACCACTCAGCAACTGAGGCTCCAATGGTGCAGAGAAAGCCTAGGTTATATGTTAAATATGAACGAGCGAGTCTTAGAAGTTAACAAGAAAAACAGACTATATTTACGGCATTCTTCCACAACAGAGACCTGTCGCTAGGACATATAGGATATATAGGACCGGAGAATAAAGGCCGTATGTCCTGGGCAGTGGCCACGAGGAGTTCGGGTCTGAGTTGCTGTTTCATACACCAATAGGGAAAAAAAATGTTGACCCTAGCGGGATTCGAACCCACGTTCTCCCGGTTGGAAGCAGGACGAGTTGCATTCTACACGACCAGCCATTCTCCTACACTTATGTGATTGAATGAGCAAACCAGAGATAGCCCGCTTTCTTTCCCTCTCTCTCTCCTTGAGCAAACCACAGATAGCCCACTTGTTTTCCACCTTTCCTTGAGCAAACCAGAGATAGCCCGCTTTCTTTCTCTCTCTCTCTCTCTCCTTGAGCAAACCAGAGATAGCCCGCTTTCTTTCTCTCTCTCTCCTTGAGCACACCACAGATAGCCCACTTGTTTTCCACCTTTCCTTAAGCAAACCAGAGATAGTCCGCTTTCTTTCTCTCTCTCTCCTTGAGCACACCACAGATAGCCCACTTATTTTCCACCTCTCCTTGAGCACACCACAGATAGCCCACTTGTTTTCCACCTCTTCTTGAGCAAACCAGATAGAGCCCGCTTACTTTCTCTCTCCTTGAGCAAACCAGAGATAGCTCACTTTCTTTCTCTCTCTCTTCTTGAGCAAACCAGAGATAGCCCGCTTTCTTTCCCTCTCTCCTTGAGCACACCACAGATAGCCCACTTGTTTTCCACCTTTCCTTAAGCAAACCAGATAGAGCCTGCTTTCTTTCTCTCTCCTTGAGCACACCACAGATAGCCCACTTATTTTCCACCTCTCCTTGAGCACACCACAGATAGCCCACTTTTTTCTCACCTCTTCTTGAGCAAACCAGAGATAGCCCGCTTACTTTCTCTCTCTCCTTGAGCAAACCAGAGATAGCTCACTTTCTTTCTCTCTCTCCTTGAGCAAACCAGAGATAGCCCGCTTCTTTCCTCTCTCCTTGAGCAAACCAGAGATAGCCCACTTGTTTTCACTCTCTCTTGAGCAAACCAGATAGAGCCTGCTTCTCTCTCTCTCTCTCTTGAGCAAACCAGAGATAGCTCGCTCTCTCTCTCTCTCTCTTCTTGGGCAAACCAGAGATAGCCCGCTTTTTCTCTCTCTCTTCTTGAGCAAACCAGAGATAGCCTCTCTCTCTCTCTCTCTCTCTCTCTCTTCTTGAGCAAACCAGAGATAGCCCGCTTTCTTTCTTCCCTCCTTGAGCAAACCACAGATAGCCACTTTTTTCTCACCTCTCCTTGAGCAAACCAGAGATAGCCCGCTTTCTTTTCTCTCTCTTCTTGAGCAAACCAGATAGAGCCCGCTTACTTCTCTCTCCTTGATAGCTCACTTTCTCTCTCTCTCTTCTTGAGCAAACCAGAGATAGCCCGCTTTCTCTCTCTCTCTCTCTTCTTGAGCAAACAGAGATAGCCCGCTTTTTTCTCTCTTTCCTTGAGCAAACCAGAGATAGTCCTCTCTCTCTTCTCTCTCTCTCTCTTGAGCAAACCTGAGATAGCCCGCTTTCTCTCTTTCTCCTTGAACAAATAGATATAGCCAGCTTTCTTTCTCTCTCTTCTTGAGCAAACCAGAGATAGCCCACTTTCTTTCTCTCACCTCTTCTTGAGCAAACCAGATAGAGCCCGCTTTCTTTCTCTCTCTCTTGAGCAAACCAGAGATAGCTCACTTTCTTTTCTCTCTCTCTTCTTGAGCAAACCAGAGATAGCCCGCTTTCTTTCCCTCTCCTTGAGCAAACCACAGATAGCCCACTTGTTTTCCACCTTTCCTTGAGCAAACCAGAGATAGCCCGCTTTCTTTCTCTCTCTCTCTTCTTGAGTACACCACAGATAGCCCTCTCTATTCTCTCTCTCTCTCTTGAGCACACCACAGATAGCTCGCTTCTTTTCTCTCACTCTCTTCTTGAGCAAACCAGATAGAGCCCGCTTACTCTCTCTCTCCTTGAGCAAACCAGAGATAGCTCTCACTCTCTCTCTCTCTCTCTCTCTCTTGAGCAAACCAGAGATAGCCCGCTTTCTTTCCCTCTCTCCTTGAGCACACCACAGATAGCCCACTTGTTTTCCACCTCTCCTTGAGCAAACCAGATAGAGCCTGCTTACTTTCTCTCTCCTTGAGCAAACCAGAGATAGCTCACTTTCTTTCTCTCTCTCTTCTTGGGCAAACCAGAGATAGCCCGCTTTCTTTCTCTCTCTCTTCTTGAGCAAACCAGAGATAGCCCTCTTTCTTTCTCTCTCTCTCTTCTTGAGCAAACCAGAGATAGCCCGCTTTCTTTCCCTCTCCTTGAGCACACCACAGATAGCCCACTTGTTTTCCACCTCTCCTTGAGCAAACCAGAGATAGCCCGCTTTCTTTCTCTCTCTCTCTTCTTAAGCAAACTAGAGATAGCTCGCTTTCTTTGTCTCTCTGTCTCTCTCTCTCTCTTCTTGAGAAAACCAGAGATAGCTCGCTTTCTCTCTCTCTCTCTCTCTCTTCTTGAGCAAACCAGATATAGCCCGCTTTCTCTCTCTCTCTTCTTGAGCAAACCAGAGATAGCTCGCTTTTTCTCTCTCTCTCTCTCTCTCTCTCTCTCTCTTCGAGCAAACCTGAGATAGCCCGCTTTCTCTCTTTCCCTCCTTGAACAAATAAGAGATAGCCAGCTTTCTTTCTCTCTCTCTTCTTGAGCAAACCAGAGATAGCCCGCTTTCTTTCTCTTTCTCCTACAGGGAATCACAGATAGCCGGCTTTCTTTCTCTTTCTCCTACAGGGAATCACAGATAGCCTGCTTTTTTCCCTCTCTCCTTATCTCTCTTTGTCTCCCCCTCTCTCTCTCTCTCTTTCTCTCCCTCACTCTCATATTAAATTCACGCTTTAATGCAGGAAGAGCCTACGAAAGACGTTTATCATGTATTTCTCTTCAAGGACAACATTCAGCCTCTTTGTTTTTCTCCGCTCGTTTCCTTTCAGATTCAGAAAGTCCTGGTTTACTTGCAAGAAAAGGGCCTGGAGGGAACATGTGTGTGAATTCATCTAATTGTTTTAACGGTTCCTTGTCTATTTTCACCTGCTTCAGAAGTGATTTTGTTTAGTTCTCTTGCCACTATTCTTCTCAATATGATAGTTTGTCCCCAGAGTGGTTATTCTGTTCCCGGGGCCCCTTAGTCTGTTCATAGGTCGGTTAGTCTGTTCCAGGGGAGTTAGTTTGTTCCTAGGGTGGTTTATCACTTCCTAGGGTGATTAGTCTATTCCCTTGGTCGTTGGGTTGTTCCTAGGGTGATTAGTCTGTTCCCATGGTAGTTAGTTTGTTCCTAGGGTGGTTTATCACTTCCTAGGGTGATTAGTCTATTCCCCTGGTCGTTTGTTTGTTCCTGGTGTGATTAGTCTGTCCCCTTGGTAGTTGGTTTGTTCCTAGGGTGATTAATCTGTTCCCATGGTCTTTAGTCTGTTACTTGAGTGGTTAATCTGTTCCTGGGCTGATTAGTCTGTTCCCTGGGTGATTAGTCTGTTCCCTGGGTGGTTAGTCTGTTCCCTGGGTGGTTAGTCTGTTCACAGTGGCATCGTTGGGTGTTGTATCATTTTGTTAAGCTGTTTTGTAATTTCAGACGAAAACAGTCTGTTATGAGTTACTGACATCTTTCCCCCTAGGTGATATAGAGTCTTATCCTCCACCCCCCCCCCTCCCTTCTCCCCCCATATATATATATATATATATATATATATATATATATATATATATATATATATATATATATATGCCAGCGGAGATAACTCGGCAAAGCGTTCATAGATAATAAGTTGATAACCTCTACGATACCAAAATGTGGTGAATTTAAAAACTGAAACAAGTATGGGATATTTTTAGACAAATTAAAATGCCAAGCGGTTGAGTTCACACTTTTGCATTCTATTAGAATTTAAGTGAAACCTATTCAGTGTTCCTGGGATACCTTTTGATTCGTGTCCGCAATGCGTTAAAAGGTCTGGTCCCAGAGAAAATGGCGGTTAATTCGAGTACCGTGTCAGACTGGTAGTGTCGTAGCTTTCTGAGTGAATGTTCATCAGAGCGTGGATGGAAATGGCAGGCCATTTGACAATCGCTTGACACAGTCACGGGTGGACGGTTGTCGTTGTGGTTGAGTTTGTGAAGAATGGGTTTTGAAGTGGTGTTCTGTGCTGATAGGTAGATTGTGAGCAGCATACGAACGGTTGCACGGCCACGGGAAAGGAGGAGGGACGAAAGAGAGAGAGAGACAGTGAGTGAGTGCGTTGGCCAGAATATACTCATCAGGAATATAATGTTATGGCCCCCCTTAGAAGCGTTTGAGTTCCTTATTTTTGGCTCAGTTGGATATAGTAATGCATGCATTCTTTCTGGCTCAGTTGGATATAGTAAGGTATGCATTCTTTCTGGCTCAGTTGGATATAGTAAGGTATGCATTCTTTCTGGCTCAGTTGGATATAGTAATGCATGCATTCTTTCTGGCTCAGTTGGATATAGTAATGCATGCATTCTTTCTGGCTCAGTTGGATATAGTAATGCATGCATTCTTTTTGGCTCAGTTGGATATAGTAAGGCATACATTCTTTCTGGCTCAGTTGGATATAGTAATGCATGCATTCTTTTTGGCTCAGTTGGATATAGTAAGGCATACATTCTTTCTGGCTCAGTTGGATATAGTAATGCATGCATTCTTTTTGGCTCAGTTGGATATAGTAATGCATGCATTCTTTTTGGCTCAGTTGGATATAGTAATGCATGCATTCTTTTTGGCTCAGTTGGATATAGTAAGGTATACATTCTTTCTGGCTCAGTTGGATATAGTAAGGCATACATTCTTTCTGGCTCAGTTGGATATAGTAATGCATGCATTCTTTTTGGCTCAGTTGGATATAGTAATGCATGCATTCTTTTTGGCTCAGTTGGATATAGTAAGGCATACATTCTTTCTGGCTCAGTTGGATATAGTAAGGTATGCATTCTTTTTTGCCGTAAATAGCTGTGTATTTTCTGTCCACACAGACCTGGAGTCAGGAAAGGAATCAATCCTTGGGAGGGGGGTATGCTTACAACACTCTGAAAAAATCCACAGATAATCAACAACAAAACAGCATGGACTGATAATAAATATAGATAAGACCAACATTATGTGAATTAACGCAGTTGGCAATATGTAAATAATAATAGGAGAAATACATCTACTATACGTACAATCTCAGATATATGTAATCGATTTTTCCCTGGTAGCCGTGTGCACAGGGGTCCCTCGCCGCACAGGCAGATACCTCCGACTTCGGAGGTACTCATATTTTTTTCCGTCGATGAGTAATTGACGTTTCAAGCCGGGCCTCGCTGCTGAGACCAGGGGTGGTTGCCACAGAGAGAAATCATAAATAAATATCCCGGCATCGCCGGGATTTGAACCAACAACCTCTCTGTCTCGAAGCTGACGACCAACCAGTCCCCCAAATATAGAATTAAAAAAATAGATTAGATAGAAAAATAACATTATTTTTAAACTTAATATTAAGTTAGTCTTTATCTTTATATGGCTGGGAAACATGGAAATCAACAAAAATAATCATGAAGATACAGACATTCATTAATGCATTGTTTGGTTTTGGAAGGCCCTGGTAATCACTGCAAACGAATTAAAATCCATAATTGCTCAACCGCCCGTGCCATTGGAATCATCAGAGTTACTATATCATCTCCCAAACAAATAAAGGTAGCTATAGTCCCCATCATAGCAATCTCAGCACCAGCGAAAAGACAAAAGGCGAAACCGCACTGAAAATGAACACAATCGTCTGTTCCCTATTATACAATATCATCATTTATCGTAAGCAATCGGAATATTGAAAAACGGATGAGGCGCACAGCTCACGGTGTGCACAGAGCACTTAACTCAGTAGCTCCTGCAACAAACCGGACTTGGAACAAGGAACACTTTTTAGACATTGACTTTAATGGTTCCTGTCGCCTATCCACCATATTGAGCGGAAGTTCACGTCCTCCTGAAAAAGATGATCGTCATATTAAAAAAAAATATATATAGCGCTTGATGATGTTAGGGCATCGTTTTTGACTCCAAATCCGAACATATGAAACACAGTTAGTTTACTCACTGCATTTGGGCAACATTTCTTGGAGCAGACCTAGTAGCTGTGAAGATATGATCACCTACTGCAGTTAGGCAACATCTCTTGGAGCCGACCTAATAACTGTGAAGATATGATCACCTGCTGCAGTTGGGCAACATTACTTGGAACAGGCATAGTAGCTGTGATGATATGATTACCTACTGCAGTTAGGCAACATTTCTTGGAGCAGACCTAGTAGCTGTGAAGACATGATCACCTTCTGCAGTTGGGCAACATTTCTTGAAACAGACCTAGTAGTTGTAGAGATATTATCACCTACTGCAGTTGGGCAACATTTCTTGGAACAGACCTAGTAGTTGTAGAGATATTATCACCTACTGCAGCTGGGCAACATTTCTTGGAACAGACCTAGTAGTTGTAGAGATATTATCACCTTCTGCAGTTGGGCAACATTTCTTGAAACAGACCTAGTAGTTGTAGAGATATTATCACCTACTGCAGTTGGGCAACATTTCTTGGAACAGACCTAGTAGTTGTAGAGATATTATCACCTACTGCAGTTGGGCAACATTTCTTGGAACAGACCTAATAGCTGTGAAGACATGATCACCTACTGCAGTTGGGCAACATTCCTTGGAACAGACCTAATAGCTGTGAAGATATGATCATCTACTGCAGTTAGGCAACATCTCTTGGAGCAGACCTAATAGATGTGAAGACATGATCACCTACTGCAGTTGGGCAACATCTCTTGGAGCAGACCTAATAGCTGTGAAGACATGATCACCTACTGCAGTTGGGCAACATTCCTTGGAACAGACCTAATAGCTGTGAAGACATGATCACCTACTGCAGTTGGGCAACATTCCTTGGAACAGACCTAATAGCTGTGAAGACATGATCACCTACTGCAGTTGGGCAACATTCCTTGGAACAGACCTAATAGCTGTGAAGATATGATCGCCTGCTGCATTTGGGCAATATTTCTTGGAACAGACCTAATAGCTGTGGAGACATGATCACCTACTGCAGTTGGGCAACATTCCTTGGAACAGACCTAGTAGCTGTGGAGACATGATCACCTACTGCAGTTGGACAACATTTCTTTGAGCATTACACAACAGGCCCTTTTTTTAATCCACAAGAGAAAAGACAAAGAGGAAGACCAAGGAATTCTTGGAGAAGACAGATAGAAGCAGAGATGAATATGATCGGGAAGACATGGAATGATCTTAAAAGAATGGCAAAAAAACAGAATGACTTGGAAAGTGTTTGTTGAAGACCTATGCTCCACTAGGAGATAAAAAGGTAGCAGTCTATATCAATATAAATTAGAAAAAGAGTCCATCGGTGTTATATATAGACAGTTTTCAATTAAGGAGGTGAATCATCGACATTAGACAAACATTGTTCGGATTTCCCAGAAGAGTGTTGAGAGTTCCTTAGGCAGCTCAAAAGACCAATGAGAACATTCTTCAAGACGCCAACATACAGATGGAGCTTCTAAAAAAAAACATCAGAAGGAAGCAATCCACATTTTTCGGGCACATCATGAGAAGAAGAAAGTTGGAATAATTGGATACAACTGGAAAAGTACAGTGAAAGAGAGATCGCGGATGAGAAAGATAAAAGATACTAGATAACTTTCGGATATAGATCGTGGCATGGAAAACAGTCAAAAACAGAATTGTTACCATGCACCGTGGACAGACAATTGTGGAAGGACATGATCGCCTGCGCCAATCAGTTTGGCACATGATGATGATCTACATTTCAGTATGTCATTCAGTATGTCATTCAGTATGTCATTCAGTATGTGTTTTCAGTATGTCATTTCAGTATGTCATTTCAGTATGTCATTCAGTATGTCATTCGGTATGTCATTCGGTATGTCATTTCAGTATGTCATTTCAGTATGTCATTTCAGTATGTCATTCAGTATGTCATTTCAGTATGTCATTTCAGTATGTCATTCAGTATGTCATTTCAGTATGTCATTTCAGAATGTCATTTCAGTATGCCATTCAGTATGTCATTCAGTATGTCATTTCAGTATGTCATTTCAGTATGTCATTTCAGTATGTCATTCAGTATGTCCATACCTACACAACAGTTGATGACGATGTCGCTGAAGTGGTTGTTGTGGTATAACTTTAAGTTGCCCCACAACCATGATTACAATTAGCGACCAGAAGTAAAATGTTGTCCAGTATCGGATCTACTTTTCGTTTCCTTCCATTCACCAGCTGTATTGCTCTAGCAAAGTCACTAGCCACTGAATTTTGCGTGAACATCACTTCCTCCTATTCTTCACACCTGCAGCCATATGCTCTTTAGTCCCCTCTCTCCCGCCATACAAGCAGATATTCTCCGACTTCAACGATACTCTCATTTTTGCTGTTGTTGCGAGTAATTTATCGTTTTGCATTGAATGTTTTTCTATCAATTTTGCCTTAAAAACGGCCAATCTTGCCCTAGTTCTCTTTAGATTTCCAACTGCCAAGAGTTCTTTAACGTGCGGAGAGTGCACATGACATCTCCTGAATTTCACTGTTATCCGAGAGGACTACACATCGGACCTCATAGCCAGAGATCAAAGGAGGGGAAATCCATAAAGAAACCACGAATTCCATTTTTTTTTTAAATTGCCACCGCCAGTGGTGCGGGAATCGAACCAGAGATCGGCTTGTCCAGAAGCCAACGTCTTACCGCTTTCAAAAAGTTTCCATTACTGGATGTAGATGAACTTTATCTTATCCAGTAACATTGTGAAATGTCAGGAAAGCCACTATGACCAGCCATATTTTGATTCATAGGGATTCTGCTCATATCAACTCGTGGCCATTAGCGTAACAACAACATGCATGGATGTTACAGAAAGGCGTGTTACAGCTTGTTACAAACAAGGCGTGTTACAGCTTGTTACAAACAAGGCGTGCTACAACTTGTTACAGACAAGGCGTGGTACAGATTGTTACAGAAAGGGTGTGTTACAGCTTGTTACAGAAAGGGTGTATTGCAGCTTGTTGCATTAAAGTTATATTACAGATTGTTACAGAAAGGGTGTATTACAGCTTGTTACAGAAAGGGTGTATTACAGCTTATTGCATTAAAGTTATATTACAGATTGTTACAGAAAGGGTGTATTACAGCTTGTTACAGAAAGGGTGTATTACAGCTTATTGCATTAAAGTTATATTACAGATTGTTACAGAAAGGGTGTGTTACAGCTTGTTACAGAAAGGTGTATTACAGCTTGTTGCATTAAAGTTATATTACAGATTGTTACAGAAAGAGTGTATTACAGCTTGTTACAGAAAGGGTGTATTACAGCTTATTGCATTAAAGTTATATTACAGATTGTTACAGAAAGGGTGTATTACAGCTTGTTACAGAAAGGGTGTATTACAGCTTGTTGCATTAAAGTTATATTACAGATTGTTACAGAAAGGGTGTATTACAGCTTGTTGCATTAAAGTTATATTACAGATTGTTACAGAAAGGGTGTATTTTACAGCTTGCTGCATTAAAGTTATATTACAGATTGTTACAGAAAGGGTGTATTACAGCTTGTTGCAGAATTGGCGTATTACAACTTGTTACAGAAAGGGCGTATTACAGCTTGCTACAGAAAGGGCATATTACAGCTTGTTACAGAAAAGGTGTATTACAGTTTGTTACAGAAAGGGCGTATTACAGCTTGTTATAGAAAAGAATAAACGAAAATGTGAAATTGCAGAGCCTTGTATATAGAAATGGAAGTACGAGTGATACAGTGAGACATACTTTGTATAGTAAAAAGTAGTCGTGAATGTTGGAGGGCAACTTATAGTGGGAGGGATGGAGGAGGATAAATACACATGTAATACGTGGGCGGATTAAACTGAAACCCACCCCAGGCACGGCGTAATATTAACTCTGATTTAATTACAAGAAAAGTAGACACTAGGAAAATATTTCGCCAATAGCTTATTTCCTTTCAAAGAACGACATTAATCGCTGGATTAAAAAAAAAAGGATAAAATAAACAAAGAAGGAATGAATCCAGTAGGAAAAAATTAATTAAAGTTAAAAAAGGGAGATAAAAATTGAATTGGAATAATTGGAGAAATTACTGATGTAATAGTTCTAGAAATGCAGCTAATTATTTCTCCACAATCTAGTACTGCCATTGTCTTCCATTATTTACAACAGTGATCCTCAAGCTATGATCTATCGAACCCTTCTCCCCCTTTCTCAAGTGAAACTCATCGAGATATTTGGGAATACGAGAGTAACAATGACAGTGTTTGCAATGTTAAAGACTTTCTTTAATTAATAATGTGTTTCCTCTTCTTTCTTTCGCCAGGGTCTATATCTGTAAATGTTTCTTTTTTTTTTCACTTTGATTGCCCTTGACAACTCATGTAAAGTGGTTATAGATTTTGGTGTACAGTTGACCTCCAACTGGTGAGTTCGTATCTCTCAGTGCGTCATACTGTATGTTGTCTTCAAGGCAGTGTGCTGTAGTCTATTGTGCTTGTCTGCATGCGAGCGCTTTTATGTATTTCGTTTATTCTCTGTTTCTTTCCTTAGTTTCCATTAGTCTCGTACATAACTAAGAACATAGAAGTGAATTTTTGAGCTCCAAGTTCATGCTTTATTATTGTACTCAACAATATGTGTTTATTTAACAATTTCTGAATGTTCTGAAAGTTTGTTCTGCTTTTTCTGTTATGCTTGTGACCATGTCCTCCACCCTGCCCTTTTCCTTCTCTCTGCTGTTAACTTCAGAGATATATGAAGCGGTTTGCTTCTTGTCCTGCTATTATGTCCAAGTCAATCTCTTATTTAACCATGATAGTTGTCATTGCTCTCATCTTCTCTAGGATAACCTCAATTTCCATTTCTATAGAAGTTGAAGACAAGTCTTCCGTTATTTCTTTCCTTTCTTTTTCATCGCGTTCACATTGGAGCGTCAGTAAAATCAAGATCATCTAATTACGTCTCTATAAGCTACCAGTTATATCAATTACAATATTTGGCTCATATGATGAGTCTCTCATAGCTACCAGTTATATCAATTACAATATTTGGCTCATATGATGAGTCTCTCATAGCTACCAGTTATATCAATGACAATATTTGGCTCATATGATGAGTCTCTCATAGCTACCAGTTATATCAATGACAATATTTGGCTCATATGATGAGTCTCTCATAGCTACCAGTTATATCAATTACAATATTTGGCTCATATGATGAGTCTCTCATAGCTACCAGTTATATCAATTACAATATTTGGCTCATATGATGAGTCTCTCATAGCTACCAGTTATATCAATTACAATATTTGGCTCATATGATGAGTCTCTCATAGCTACCAGTTATATCAATTACAATATTTGGCTCATATGATGAGTCTCTCATAGCTACCAGTTATATCAATTACAATATTTGGCTCATATGATGAGTCTCTCATAGCTACCAGTTATATCAATTACAATATTTGGCTCATATGATGAGTCTCTCATAGCTACCAGTTATATCAATTACAATATTTGGCTCATATGATGAGTCTCTCATAGCTACCAGTTATATCAATTACAATATTTGGCTCATATGATGAGTCTCTCATAGCTACCAGTTATATCAATTACAATATTTGGCTCATATGATGAGTCTCTCATAGCTACCAGTTATATCAATTACAATATTTGGCTCATATGATGAGTCTCTCATAGCTACCAGTTATATCAATTACAATATTTGGCTCATATGATGAGTCTCTCATAGCTACCAGTTATATCAATTACAATATTTGGCTCATATGATGAGTCTCTCATAGCTACCAGTTATATCAATTACAATATTTGGCTCATATGATGAGTCTCTCATAGCTACCAGTTATATCAATTACAATATTTGGCTAATATGATGAGTCTCTCATAGCTACCAGTTATATCAATTACAATATTTGGCTCATATGATGAGTCTCTCATATCTACCAGTTATATCAATTACAATATTTGGCTCATATGATGAGTCTCTCATAGCTACCAGTTATATCAATTACAATATTTGGCTCATATGATGAGTCTCTCATAGCTACCAGTTATATCAATTACAATATTTGGCTCATATGATGAGTCTCTCATAGCTACCAGTTATATCAATTACAATATTTGGCTCATATGATGAGTCTCTCATAGCTACCAGTTATAACAATTACAATATTTGGCTAATATGATGAGTCTCTCATAGCTACCAGTTATATCAATTACAATATTTGGCTAATATGATGAGTCTCTCATAGCTACCAGTTATAACAATTACAATATTTGGCTCATATGATGAGTCTCTCATAGCTACCAGTTATATCAATTACAATATTTGGCTAATATGATGAGTCTCTCATAGCTACCAGTTATATCAATTACAATATTTGGCTAATATGATGAGTCTCTCATAGCTACCAGTTATATCAATTACAATATTTGGCTAATATGATGAGTCTCTCATAGCTACCAGTTATATCAATTATAATATTTGGCTAATATGATGAGTCTCTCATAGCTACCAGTTATAACAATGACAATATTTGGCTAATATGATGAGTCTCTCATAGCTACCAGTTATATCAATTACAATATTTGGCTCATATGATGAGTCTCTCATAGCTACCAGTTATATCAATTACAATATTTGACTAATATGATGAGTCTCTCATAGCTACCAGTTATATCAATTACAATATTTGACTAATATGCTGAGTCTCTCATAGCTACCAGTTATATCAATTACAATATTTGACTAATATGATGAGTCTCTCATAGCTACCAGTTATATCAATTACAATATTTGACTAATATGATGAGTCTCTCATAGCTACCAGTTATATCAATTACAATATTTGACTAATATGCTGAGTCTCTCATAGCTACCAGTTATATCAATTACAATATTTGACTAATATGATGAGTCTCTCATAGCTACCAGTTATATCAATTACAATATTTGACTAATATAATGAGACTCTCATAGCTACCAGTTATATCAATTACAATATTTGACTAATATGCTGAGTCTCTCATAGCTACCAGTTATATCAATTACAATATTTGACTAATATGATGAGTCTCTCATAGCTACCAGTTATATCAATTACAATATTTGACTAATATGCTGAGTCTCTCATAGCTACCAGTTATATCAATTACAATATTTGACTAATATGATGAGTCTCTCATAGCTACCAGTTATATCAATTACAATATTTGACTAATATGATGAGTCTCTCATAGCTACCAGTTATATCAATTACAATATTTGACTAATATGATGAGTCTCTCATAGCTACCAGTTATATCAATTACAATATTTGACTAATATGCTGAGTCTCTCATAGCTACCAGTTATATCAATTACAATATTTGACTAATATGATGAGTCTCTCATAGCTACCAGTTATATCAATTACAATATTTGACTAATATGATGAGTCTCTCATAGCTAACAGTTATATAGACTACAATATTTGAATAACATAATGAGTCTCTCATAACTACCATTTATCAATAACAATATTTGACTAATATGATGAGTCTCTCATAGCTACCAGTTATATAGACTACAATATTTGACTAATATGATGAGTCTCTCATAGCTACCAGTTATATAGACTACAATATTTGACTAATATGATGAGTCTCTCATAGCTACCAGTTATATAGACTACAATATTTGACTAACATGATGCGTCTCTCATCTCGTTATTATCCCAAGACTTTTAACGAAGCAGGGTCATTGAAAAATTTATTGCAATTTTTGCATGTTTCTGGCCGCTCCAACCAATTTACGAAGTCGAGACCTGCCCCATAAAATGTGTATACATCCATGAAACAGACAGTAGGTTTCATAATAGAATCCGGAGTCCCTGTCTCAACGAATCATAAATCTAAGATGGAAAGAAAGACGAACAGACCGGACTATTTGAGTCGTAATCCTGTCACAGTTTCTCGCATGACATTTTTAAAAAATCCGACCTGATATGCTTTTCCAGGACTGTGCCATTTCAGATCCAACCCCGGAATTGTTTCATTGGTTTGATCAGAATGTCCTTACATATAATTGTCAATAACCAAATGTTGTTGCATTCGAATATTTTGTGCAGTATCTGTGCTTAATTAAAGTCTAGTTTAGTCGACATATTATTTTCATTTCACAACATACAACTCCTTAGCGCCAAGATCTCTCCTTCAGCACGTTCCCCAGTATGAATCATTTCCACCACACACTAATTAAAACACTGAAGATAGCTTCAGTTCAGATGCTGAAACTTCATAGCACCGGTGAAGACCTTGATTTCCTTAATCGCCTTTTACGACATGCAGGTGACAGTGGCTGTATTCTTATTTCTCCCCCTGGCCGTGCTTATAGCCCTGGCAGCCACACAGGCAGAAGTAATGGTAACAACAAAGAAAAAGACATCACCTCAGTGCAAAATAAAGACAAGTGGAACAATATTAAAACAGGTAAATGAATTTAAATATTTGGGAACTTTGTTAACTTCAGACGGAAGATGTACAAAAGAGGTGAGATGCAGAATGGCTCAGGCAAAAGCAGCTTTCCGAAAAATGAGGAAGATACTATGCAATTCATTTTTGACAATCGAAACAAGAAAAAGAGTTCTTAAATGTTATGTCGAGTCGGTCTTAACATATGGATGTGAATTATGGACAATAGGACAACAAACTAGAAAATCACTGGAGTCTGTAGAAATGTGGTTTTACATAAGAATGTTGAGAATACCATGGACAGCTAAGAAAAGTAATGAAAACGTTCTGAATGAGGCCAAAGCAAAAAGAGAGCTAATTTCTAATATTAGGAAGAAACAATCATCAGTTTTTGGCCATGAAATGAGAAGAGAACAACTGGAATATATTGTAACAACTGGGAAAATTAAGGGACGAAGAGATAGAGGGAAGCAAAGAGAAAAAATACCGGACAGCTTAAGAGAATGGCTTGGCAGAAGGTCATCAACAGAAATGATAAATAACTGTTGTGATCGAAAGTTGTGGAGAGACATTACCACCTACGCCAGCAGGCCCGGTACTTGGTGATGATGAGCCACACACGCTTAATTAAAGTCTTACAAAGTGTAAATCAACAAGATACAGAGACTTCGTTAAACACGATTTGTTATTTGATTCCTATTGAGAAACAGTTTTTGTTGGTCTGGAGTTGAAGAGTGTGATGTTTAATGCAATTCAGTTGTTCATTTTAAAGTCCATGCTCCGCGGCTACTGAAGATGTCCATTCGGCGGATTGCGTCGGTCTAATTTTACCCCTGATCATGAATGATCGCCGTGGCTGAGTGGTTAGTGTGCTCGCTTCCTGATCAGAAAGGTTATGTTTTGGGGGTTCATTCCCCAAAGTGGCGAATTTTTTTTTTTCAGACCGACAAGGCTGTTTGTTCATCCAACCTCTAAAAATAGGTACCAGAGAGATTTTCCCGGCGTCAAGGCGGCCTGGCGTGATACCGACCACATCACCAAAAAATGTGTCGTGGTATCAGAAAAGATATGATCACTAACACCATATCCCCCATACGCCTAGCATGGCGTAGAAGGAATCTTTTTTCCTTCAATAAATGAATAATTCATGTTAAAACAGACTGTTAAGGGTACAATTGTCCAAAATGTTGAGAACTGCTAACTTATTGGACTCATGAACTATTTTCTTACATTCCACACTTATATTCTTCATCTTCCTATTATACGTAATTATTCTGCCTCCACTTCACTTTCTAACAACGTGACAGCAATTCTACCTGTTTTGAATCCACTACTCTTTCAACAAGTTTCAATGTGTCACATTTTACTGATCTAAGCTTTCATTTCGTGGATTTTCTTTTTTACGCTTTGACGTTTATTTTCCTATTATGAGCCATTATTTCCAAGCTTGCTGTCGTTGTCCCACGTAGTTATGTATTTACGTAAATTGAGTATGCGCGTAGAACGAGTTTCAGACATTCATTATACGCACTACTTGCACATGGGAGAAAGCACTAAGCAAGACTTGTTATAACGCTTGTCCAGTATGTACTTTAGAATACCCGGATAATCACTTTGAAATGGAAGTATTCCTAACATTAACAAGACTTCTTTGAAACAGAGATGACTTTTATGTATTTTCACATTGAAATATGCGTTGAAATAGAGGTGACTTATAACTGATCTATCAAGAATACTGTGCTGAAATAGAAGGTAACTGAAAATAGACTGCGTAATAATTTTGCAGTGAATGTTGTTCTTTCAAAGAAATATACTTTATAAGAGGCACGCTACATTGGCGCTGGAGACGCGGGTCATGATTGGAATATTGGGTAGATTGTCAAGAACACGGAAAGAACGGATGGAAAGAACAGTACTTCAAATTAAGGTGAGTTGTAAGTGAGTTATGAAGAACATTACTTTGCATTAGAGGTTAATTGTAAGTTGCCACGAGCATTGTGTTGTTTATGAGGTTAATTGTGAGAGGATTATTAAGAATACTACCTCGTATTAGAGCTTAATTGAGAGTAGATTATCAAGAACTCGACCTTGTATTTGAGCTTAATTGTGAGGAGATTATCAAGAACTCTACCTTGTATTAGAGCTTAATTGAGAGTAGATTATCAACAACTCGACCTTGTATTTGAGCTTAATTGAGAATAGATTATCAAGAACTCGACCTTGTATTAGAGCTTAATTGACAGTAGATTATCAGGAACTTTACCTTGTATTAAAGGTTAATTGAGAGTAGATTATCAAGGACTCGACCTTGTATTTGAGCGTAATTGAGAGTAGATTATCAAGAACTCGACTTTGTATTAGAGCTTAATTGAGAGTAGATTATCAACAATTCGACCTTGAATTTGAGCTTAATTGAGAGTAGATTATCAAGAACTCGACTTTGTATTAGAGCTTAATTGAGAGTAGATTATCAAGGACTCGACCTTGTATTAGAGCGTAATTGAGAGTAGATTATCAACAACTCGACCTTGTATTTGAGCTTAATTGAGAGTAGATTATCAAGAACTCGACCTTGTATTAGAGCTTAATTGACAGTAGATTATCAAGAACTTTACCTTGTATTAGAGCTTAATTGTGAGGAGATTATCAAGGACTCGACCTTGTATTAGAGCTTAATTGTGAGGAGATTATCAAGAACTCTACCTTGTATTAGAGGTTAATTGAGAGTAGATTATCAAGAACTCTACCTTGTATTAGAGGTTAATTGAGAGTAGATTATCAAGAACTCTACCTTGTATTAGAGGTTAATTGCGGGGAGATTATCAAGAACTCTACCTTGTATTAGAGGTTAATTGTGAGGAGACTATCAAGAACTCTACCTTGTATTAGAGGTTAATTGTGTGGAGATTATCAAGAACTCTACCTTGTATTAGAGGTTAATTGTGGGGAGATTATCAAGAACTCTACCTTGTATTAGAGGTTAATTGTGTGGAGATTATCAAGAACTCTACCTTGTATTAGAGGTTAATTGTGGGGAGATTATCAAGAACTCTATCTTGTTGTAGAGGTTAATCGTAAGAAGATTATCAAGAGATAAAATAGAAGTAAATGGTAAGTTGATTACCGAAAAAAGACATAATTAAAATTGAGGCTTTTTTGTAAGTTAACTACAGGGTTAATAATAATAGACAGAAAACTACGTTCAATAATTTTATGTGCTCACATAAGATAAATGTGCTTCTTCAACACGGTGACTATGCTTTTGCGTGGAAATCCTTGAATATGTTGAGATGTGTTTTACCAGAGCTGTTTATATGGATGTTAGTTTTCTATTTTTTTCTAGCAACGTTCTATCTATTCTCGTGCCTGGTCGACGCGACTTTGCTCAATAAAATATACATTTATAATTCTTTTTACCCCGCCTCCGTACTTAGTTCTGCGTAAAACAACGTTATTATTGAAGCTAATTGAAGACGACTTTAGAGAAAGGTTAAATATTTTGTTTTATTTATTTATTATTTATAATTAGAAAATATACAGTCACGACAAGGAATGAACTGCAACAAAACAATCAACAGTATTACATTTAACCCACTGTTTCCGTGATTGGGTCAAGTAAAAACTAGACTGAACTTGTGTTGTTGTGTCCCTTTGTTGTTATTGAGTTATTAGCGGGTCATCATCATTGTACTACGAACAAGTCCATAGGTGCTCAGATCCCCCTCCTCAGCAAGTCTCGCAGTGTCCAGCGACTGACGACTCCAGTTCTGTGTTGGTTAATTAGTCTTCTTACATGCTCAATAAGTTTCTCGTTTCTGGCTGTGCCCATCTTAACTCCCTTCTCTTTCATTCGAAGAAGTAACGTGGACTCATGGTTGTCGAAGTTCTGTGTCCTTCCCATTTCCCGGAGGGCATTGATGATGTCTACCCGATCCATTGGTTGACTGTCCTCAACAATAGAGCAGCTAGCAAACCTGTCCATTCTTTCATTTCCATGTACTCCCGCATGTCCTGGGACATAGACAAAGGTGATCTTACGTATTTTTACCTTTGTTGTTTGTTAATGCAACTGCACACCTAAAACACGAGTTTGACATGACAAAAATTGTAAGAAAATAGCACCAAATAAAACACATTAAGAATGCTATTAATTTTTGGAGGAAAAGGATTTAATATGTCGAAATAGTAAAGGGACATATTGTACTCAACAAGTAAAGGCTAAAAGAGACAAAATGTATTGGACAAGTGAAGGGACAATGTATTGGACAAGTGAAGAGACATAACGTATTGGACAAGTAAAGGGACATAATGTTTTGGACAAGAAGTAAAGGGAAATAATGTATTGAACAAGTGAAGTCCCGTAGGGTTGAATACTTGCGTTGCAGACAAACGGTTGAAGGACGAAACAGCACGAATAGTAGTTTCCAGTGGTTTCGACTGTAAACAAATGATAATAAATACATATTAATATGTAGGGAAACTTCCGAGGTAATAGATCAGTGAAAAATTTCAATGAAGAATTTGTATTTGTTTTCTTTTCTGTTGTTCATTATTTGTTAATATTTTTTTCCCCGATTATAATTATAAACATGTCTCTTCCCCTGAAATTAGTCCTTAACCTATCACTGCGGAAGTTTCCATTTATAATAATATTTGTTATTATTATTTGTCTCAATGATCTTACATATTTAGTTGCTGCTTCTAAATCTTATAAAGTTCATCGGTGCTATATAGAACCAATTCTGACCTATGGAAGCGAACCATGGACAGTAGACAAACAAATGAAAAGACGATTAGAGGCCACAGAGATGGGATTTCTCAGAAGAATGTTAAAAGTTCCCTGGACAGCTAAAAAAGACCAATGAGGAAATACTCAAAGAGGCCGACGCAAAAAGGGAGCTCCTAAAAACATCAGAAAGAAACAATCAACATTTTTCGGGCACATCATGGGAAGAGGAAAGTTGGAATACTTGGTTACAACTGGCAAAATGAAAGGAAAGAGAGATAGTGGACGACAAAGAGCGAAAATACTGGATAGTTTGGTGTCATGACATGGAAAACAGTCAACAACAGAACTAACACGATGCACTGTAGATAGAAGATTGTGGAAGGACATGATCGCCTACGCCAACCGGTATGGCACATGATGATGATGCTTTTAAATTTTTACAAAAGCATTTACTTACAGTTTAACAGAATTATCATTATTCATTCGACATTGTAACTGATTATCTTGAAGCTTATTGCTCTTCTTCTGCCCTAACCTGATAAGTAAATGGATTCGTTGTGTCACTAACTTATGTCAAGCAACGATACGGGATCTTTAGGCCTGATACATTCGTCTACAACTTGGTTGGTATTTTATTTTTTTTTCGTTCGCCAGATTTTACCTCTGACGAAGCCCCTAGAGACTAGGAACTGAATTTTGCGTGTTAATCCATTTTTCCCTCTCAGGTCCCGCGCCGCACAGGCAGATAACTCTGACTTCGGAGGTACTCATATTTTTTTTCCGTCCACGAGTAATTGACGTTTCAAGCAAGGTCTCGCTACTGAGACCAGGGGTGGTTGCCGCAGAGAGAAATCATAAATAAAAATCCAAACCGGTGCAGCCGAGATTTGAACCCACAACCTCTCTGCAAGACGCCCGCCTCGAGACCAACCAGTCCTCCAGGTTGGTATTTGAATTGTTTGACAGTTTTGCTACTTTTTTTTCCATTTTCGGCTACAATACCTCTTTAACGTCCGCAGAGTACATTTTTTTCAACTTTATTAACTTAGAGCTAGATATGGGATCTCCTACTCAGAGACAGAAGAACGATTCTCTCTCACTCTCTCTCTCTCTCTCTCTCTCTCTCTCTCTCTCTCTCTCTCTATCTCTCTCTCTCTCTATCTCTCTCTCTCTCTCTCTATCTCTCTCTCTCTCTCTCTCTATCTCTCTCTCTCTCTATCTCTCTCTCTCTCTATCTCTCTCTCTATCTCTCTCTCTCTCTATCTCTCTCTATCTCTCTCTCTCTCTCTCTCTCTCTCTCTCTCTCTCTCTCTCTCTCTCTATCTCTCTCTCTCTATCTCTCTCTCTATCTCTCTCTCTCTATCTCTCTCTCTCTCTCTTTTTTCTCTCTCTCTCTATCTCTATCTCTATCTCTCTCTCTCTATCTCTCTCTCTCTATCTCTATCTCTCTCTCTCTCTACTCTATCTCTCTATCTCTCTCTCTCTCTATCTCTCTCTCTCTCTCTCTCTATCTCTCTCTCTCTATCTCTCTCTCTCTCTATCTCTCTCTCTCTATCTCTATCTCTCTCTCTCTCTCTCTCTCCCCCCCCCTCCCCCGTGGCGTGAATCAAACTAGGTACCTTCTTTAATGGGATCCGCGATAGCTCAGTGGTTAGTGAACTGGACTACAAAGGACAAGGGGTAGGGTTCAATCCCAACAGACGGCTTCCGGGTTTATCCAGCCTTTAATGGGTACCGGATTTTTTTCTGGGAAAGTAAAGCGGCATGGACGTAATACCGACCACATTACCCCAAAAATCATGTGCTGAAGGTCTGTAAAATGTATGGTCACTAACACCATATTTCCCTATACGCCACTTGGCGTGACGGGGGCTCTTTACTTTTTTTTAACTTGACCTTCTTGACAATGGAGCGATGTCTAGTCACTGCACCAGCCAGACTTATTTAAACATACATAGACGATTGTTATCGTTAGACTGACGTCACAGTAATCTTCGAAGGCATTTCCTGGAATTAACATATATCAAAATGTTCTATACTAAACAAAGAGTAAGTAAAGTACCCCCGTCACGCCAAGTGGCGTATAGGGAAATATTGTGTTAGTGACCCTATATTTTACAGACCTTCAGCGCATGATTTTTGGAGTAATGTGGTCGGTATTACGCCGTGCTGCTTTCCTTTCCCATAAAAAAATCCGGTACCCATTTAAGGCTGGGTGAACCCGGATGCCGTCGGTTGTGATCGAACCCTACCCCTTGTTCTTTGTAGTCCAGTTCACTAACCACTGAGCTATCGCGGCTCCCTATACTAAACAAAACATGTGGTAAAAGAGGAAATGATAAATGCTGTGTAAGATGAACGGATAACATGCCGAAAACGTTACAACAGCATCTTCTGAACTTTATGTCTCATTAGACACCTGTAGGAGTATCATCATGTGCCATACTGGTTGGCGATTATGTACTTCCACAACCCTCTACCCACCGTTCTTCGTATCAGTTCTGTCGTTGACGTTGTGCCGTCTTTTTCCAAGCCATGACATCAAGCTATCGAGTATTTTCTCTTTTTGTCGCCAACGATCTGTCTTTCCCTGTATTTTGTCAGTTGTAACCAAGTATTCCAACTTTCCTCTTCTCATGATGTGTTCTAAATTGTTGATTGTTTCCTTTTTATGTTTTTTAGGAGCTCCCTTTTTTTGTTGGCCTCTTTGAGAATTTCCTCATTGGTCTTTTTAGCTGTCCAGGGAACTTTCAATATTCTTCTAAGAAATCCCATCTCCGTGGCCTCTAATCGTCTTTTCATTTGTTTGTTTACTGTCGTGGATTCGCCTCCATAGGTCAGAATTGGCTCTATATAGGACCGATGAACTCTCTTTCTCACTTCTGTCGACATAGATTTGTTGCATAAGACGTCTTATTTAGGAGTATGTGAATGTGTACGTTTGTGTGTGTGTCTGTGTCTGAGAGAGAGAGAAATCCCGTTTTATTGCGTCTGATGGGTGGTGTTAACGGGAACTGGAGAATAAGGACCGCATGCCTTAGTGCAAAGATGATGTGATGTACATGCCTCCCTCATCCCTTTCCCCTTTTCCAAAACAGTAAAGAAAATTGGACCCTACAGTGGATCGAACCGCCATTCACTCCGTTTAAAGAAATAACTTATTTCCACTCAGCCTCTCTGACCCCTGCAGTAAAGGACAGACTAAAGGACTTTGCCAAAGGAAAGACATAGCTAATGTCCAATATTAGGAAGTAATAATCATCATAGGCCATGTAATGAGAAGGAAACATCTGGGATATATTGTGACAAAAAGGGAACATTATGCTCGCTACCTGACCAGAAGGGTCCGTGTTTGATCCCCTTCAGTGGGGATTTTTTTCGGACTGAGAAGGCTGCGGGGTTCACTCAGCCTTTAAAAATGGGTACCAAACATTTTTCTGATAAGTAAAGGCGGCTGGCATAATACCGAACACATCACCCAAAACTATGCCGTGGTCATAGAAAAATATAGTCGCTAACATCATATTCACCATACGTCTAGTAAAGCGTGGAGGGAACCTTTATTCTAACCGATCTTCCTTGAGGCTGAGTCAATTAAAGAATAAAAACTCCAGATGGGATATGATTCCGGGGACCTTTAAATGTGAGGGACGTGTTTTAGTCTTAAACTTAATGCAAGCCGGACCTAACCTTGGATTATGTGCCTTTTTTTATGAAGCACAGTTTTTTTCAATTTTCAGCTATGACTTTTAGATTATATGAGACCATATGTCGGCGTATGATGGAAACAGATATAACACAAGAGTGTCAAAACAAGCCTACATACGAGAAACAGCTGGCAAAAGAAAAAAATAGCAGAACCTAAAGAAATACCATAAAGAACAGTTCTCTGTCTTTGTTCGTAACTTTCTCTCGATAATTGGGTGTAGTTGCGTTCAGTCGCTAGTTTTCCGCCAGTGACGTAATATCTGCACCAATAGACCCGATGTATCCGTCCTCGGTATGTGTAGATTTGTTTAACAATTTTTGCGACCACTTTTCAGTTACTTTTTTTCGATTTTAAACTGCTAAGGTTTCTTTAACGTGCGCGAATGCACACAGGACTTCAGATTTTTCGCCGGTTTCCGAGAACGCTAGACATCATGTATCTCATTTATACGGGGCAACCGAATCACTTAAACAGACAGCTGCCTTCATAAGGAAGTCCGGAATCCTACTCTGAATGAGCCATGATCGCAGAAGAGGAAGAAGAAGAAGAAGAAGAAGAAAAAGAAGAAAAGAAAGAAGAAGAAGAAGAAAAAGAAGAAGAAAAGAAAGAGGAAGAAGAAGAAGAAAAAAAGAAGAAAAGAAAGAAGAAGAAGAGGAAGAAGAAAAAAAGAAGAAAAGAAAGAAGAAGAAGAGGAAGAAGAAAAAGAAGAAGAAAAAGAAGTAGAAAAGAAAGAAGAAGAAGAGGAAGAAGAAAAAAAGAAGAAAAAGAAGTAGAAAAGAAAGAAGAAGAAGAAGAAGAAGAGAAAGAGGAAGAAGGAGAAGAGGAGAAAGAAGAAGAAGACATACGCAGAGACTAGGGGGAGGTAAAGCAAAGAAGAAACCAATGTTTCGAAGTGAACAATTCACATCGACGTCTTACCCATAGACAACCTTGACCCCCTAAGATAAGAAACTCATCGACGGAGGTCATCGACTCTTACTTTAGATCGAGAAGCTCACTCAGAACATGTAGCAAGACAAACTGCGGATCCTGTGCATAGTCAGATAACACTGCTAAGATAACAATAACTGTTTGTTGGACATGGTGTTTTTGCCCTACCCCATGTACCGTTTACGGCTTGAAAGAAACTAACTTGTCGAGACACGACCCGTTCAACTTCAGATTACGTATTCTCGGTTATATTACACAGCATACATTCTTGTAATTTGTTTTTTCATTCGCCAGTTTTTTTTACCTTTGACGAAGTCCCTAGAGACTAGGAGCTAAATTTTGCGTGTTAATCCATTTTTCCCTGGAAGCTGTGTCCCCATGG